>CM076580.1:1679278208-1679515860 GCA_034641835.2 Pinus albicaulis
TAACTACTGAAGCAAATAAACAAAACTGAAATGAACAGAGCAATACCGAAGTTAAACAAAAGCTATGAAAAAGCAAACTAGCAGCAGAACAATGTTAGTTTCATGTCATTAGTCAAAAAGCTATAAAAATGCCTGGGCTGCCCATCTAAAACCTGAAAAACATAAACACTGATCAATGATTAACAATCATAAAGCATGAAAGACAGAAATGAAATGGAAATTA
This sequence comes from Pinus albicaulis, assembly GCA_034641835.2. NCBI lineage: Eukaryota > Viridiplantae > Streptophyta > Pinopsida > Pinales > Pinaceae > Pinus > Pinus albicaulis. Next base: position 1,679,278,432 of record CM076580.1, read on the forward strand.
TGGAAGTGTATAAACAGAAATGGAACAAGCGCAAAAGTATAGACATATGGATGGATTATGATACAACCAATTTTTAAAAATGATAGAAATATACACCTAACTTTTAAAACAACAAGTACAGAGAAGAGACCCCTCTACTGACCTGGTAAACGGTCTCAGTACAATTAAGTTGAAAAACGAAAATTCTCATATTAAAAAGCGATTACGTACAGAATGGTAATGATGGCTAAGTGCGATAATCCTTTCTGAGCAAACTAAGAGATAACAGAACTACATTCACGAACATCAACTAACTTCCTATGCGTATGCAAACGCACTATATATAACAACAAACTATAACTGTTTCCTAATGTTCATGCTAGTGGAGAGCACGTAGACCACTACGTCCACGGATATAGGAGTATGGCCGTGTTGGAAAGTAGATCTACGAGAGGTGGATGCTTGAATTCGAATCTAGAACCCTGTACAGATGTCGATTTAACCTCCGCAGGCTTAGAAACGGCCGTATGGATCTTTATGTGCCACGAAACAGAGTCCGACCGACATGAAAACTCCATAGTTGACTTCCATGTGGACGCCTTTGACCGCGGCTTCTTTGAACGAGTTTTCTTGAACCAATAGGACACGAACCATGTCCACGTCATTCATGACCTGCCCATGTGGCTCGTTTCCCTTGTAGACACCTGTAGCATAGAGTTTCACAAAATAGCTGCGGAAAGTTGCAGCAGCTGCGGAAAGTGGCAAGATTCCGCAGCTGAATGAACAAAATCTAAATCAAATAGCAAACACAAAAATATAATTAAAAACCATGTTAGATGCTCTTTTGCAAATGATATTGACAATTTGGGAGGTTCAGGTGAGTGAAAAAGGTATAGAAAAGTGTATGGAAAAGATGCAGATTTGAGACTCAACATACCCCCACTGTGAAGGTGTTGCATGTCCTCATGCAACCAAAATTTTGATACTCTTTATTCAGTTCATGTGCCTTGATACTTCAGCCAGCACATCCAACCCCCTTCTCTTCTTCTTTGGTACAGCCATCATTCTGGGTTTCTTCATTAAGCACCTAAATTTGATATTCACAAGTGCTCTGCTCAATTTCTGGCATTTCCTTTTCAATTTCTTATTTTTCTTTTGCCATATTCCCAAATGTAACATAGTATTATCATGGATGATCTTGTCCAGTTTGCCTTGTTCTTTCAATGTTTCATTTTCATTTTTGATGTGCCTGTTTAAAAGCTCCAGCTCAAAAATTTCCTGTTTTAATGATTGAACTAAATCATCCTGCAATGTATGAGGCTGAATGGAAGAGGTACTTGGACCTGTGGCTGCCTTTTCCAAGGATTCTATATAGTCATATACCTCCTGCTGCTTGGGGTCTACTTCCGGTGTCATTTTCATTGGGATGTCCCCAAAATGCTGTAAAGGAGAATTATGTTCAAAATCTGGCCGAGGAGGGCTTACATCAATATTTTGCTGAGAATAAGATGGAGTATGCTCATTGTCTGATTGGGAATGAAAGGAATCAGGTTCACTAACTGACTGAAATGGACTATGGTCAGTTGGAGACTGTTTAGATGTCTCCTCACCCAAATCAATGAAATGAGGACCCTTAATTTGTGTTTTTCTCAATTTTCCCTTAAGCCTGCTGCTTCTCCTCACATGCTGTGGTACACTACCCTTTTGTTCTTGTTTTCCTTTTTCTGTCTTCTTGGGCATGGATGACTGTTTTTGAAGATAAACTAATCTTTCTGATAGTATTTGATGATCTTCTTCTTCAGAAGAAGGAGTTTTATGTACAACCTCAATAGTTTCTCTTTCTTTTGGTATTATTGGCTTCTTTCCTTTGATATCCTTCTTCTTTCTTTTTACCAATCTCTCTTCCCTATCAGTTCTTTCCATAGTAATAGTAGGAGTGTTTTGGATTTCCTCAATTGTTCTTTTCCTCCTACTTCTTTTTGCTGTGCTAGCTGCGGGAATTTCCTGAGTAGGAGTAATTTGGGTTTCAACATTCATTCTTTTTCTTCTACTCCTTCTAATTGAACTACCTTCGGGAATTTCCTGAGGTTCTTCAAAGAAGTTTCTAACTAGGAATTGTTCCCATGTATCTTTTCTTTCCTTTAGCTCCTTTTCAATCAGAATTTTTATAAGACCGTGGTGATAAAGATGAGGCTCTACATCTCCTAAGTGTTTTTGAACAGTCACATCCATTTTCTTCAAGCTATTGAATAGAAAATAAGGGAGATTGAGAGTTTGGTTTTCTAGAAAATTCATCAATAGCCTGGTATGGTACATGTACATAGACCCAAAACGGCCTTCACATGTAATGAATTTCTGAACAATTAACAGTAAAGTGGCCCACTCTTCCTTCAATGCATGCACAGGAATTCCTCTCTTAAAAACAGTTATATCCATACCTTGATTTCGTAGGATTTTTCTCCATGCCTCATCACTGATGCTTTTATTTTTGAACCAACGCTCTCCCTCCTGAAGTAGTTCTGTGGCTGTTGCTATTGATGCTTCATTGACCGAAAACTTGAGGTCTCCAATTTCTGCTTCTGAGCCATCAAATGACCTTGCAAACGCTTTCGTAACTTCTTTGTGGTAACCTCTGAATTTCTGAATAAAACGCAACCATTTTTCTTTCTTCAACATCTCTTTTGCTTGCGGATATCCCTCTATAAACTTTGGTCCTTCCGGCTCTGCCCTTAGTAATTTTCCCATTTCACTTCTCTGTGCTTCACAAATTTGCTTTCGTGAGGGTTTAAGTGGAAATGGAACGATGGAATACACAGGATCGAGCACAATGACTGTGGGGATGTATCATAAAATGAGAATGAGTACCATAAACAGAATGGAGTAAGACTGTGGGTAGATATACGGGAGTGAGAATGAGCAAAAGGAACGAAATGGAGTGAAACAGGGAGTGAGAATGAGTTGAGTGGGGTTTCATAAACACGACAGAGACACGACAAAGAGGTTAACAAAGTATAATACATTCGGCAGCGTTTTGAATTTTGGTGGCTGTGTAATAAATATGAACACGTTTCAATCAACGGTTATGAAGTTATGCGGCTTGTAAGAGTCCTTGGTCAACTCAAATACGTCTCTTTATCTCCGGTGGGATATTGAAACATGAGTGAGAATCGGAATTTCAATGATGAAACCGTTTATAAATGAATGCAAGAGGATAACATGGAGATCGTGAAAGGTTACGGAACTGTCAATATAATCATTGCGCGTAATGGGTAGAGCTCATGGTTTTAAAACTATATAAAAATGTGTTTTTCAATACTATTTGAAATAAATTTTATTCATACCTTTGGAATCTTTGCTTTTGCCCTTGGTCTTCAACTGACTGATCTCCATTGGTGTCTTGAATGCTCCATTGATCTTCTCTCCTGCATTTTATTTCATAATTATGAAAATAACATATGACTGTACACTCTCTTCGAAAACAGAGTAGTAGCTGCGGAAAGGTGGGCACGGAAACGGATGTCGGTATGGAAGCGGCTCTTGTTGTGCTTGGTTGAATGGAAATGAACAAATGACAAATGACCAGATGGAAATGGTCATGAAAAAGATTTTTATTGATGGAGTGGATGAAATGAAGTGGAATGGAGTAAAATGAAATGAAATGAAATGGAATGAAGTGGAATGAAATGGAGTGGGTGGTGAAATGAAATGAAATGAAAGACATATTTTTTTTTGGAAAATATAGAGTGTCAGGTGTCCCTGATTTTCACCCTATATTTTCTGCATAAGACTGCTAATCAATGATTGGTTTTCAGGCTTATACCATTTTTTTTTTTTTTTTTTTAAATGAAAAACAAAAGCTAGGCTGGTGGAGAAGAAAAATTCTTCTGTACCAGCCTGATTGCAGAACTTTCTTGAAACATCTTGACAAAATCCTCTTTTGAGAGTGGCTTATGATAAACTTTCAATCTATGGCCATTCACAATAAGAGGAGTTTGAAACTCATCAATGGTCTTGATTCTTACAGCTCCATTGCTAAAGATCTTGTCAATCTCATATGGCCCAAGCCAATGAGTCTGAAATTTTCCTTGAAAATCTTTAAACTTGGAATCAAATAACAATGCCCAATCTCCTTCTTGAAACTTCTTTTCTTTGATATACTTGTCATGCCATTTAGCTCTTTGATATTGAACTAGATCAGTTCTTAGAATTGCTTCTTGTATGATCTCATCTAGCTCATTCAACTGCTCCATTCTATGCTTTTGGGCTTCTGATAAGTCCATCCCCAACTGAACTGCTATCTTGAAGGTCTTGACTTGGAACTCAATGTGGAGAAAGACTTCTTTCCCATAAACAAGTTCATAGGGAGAATGTCCTGTTGTATTCCTCCATGTAGTTCTGTAGGCCCACAAGGCTTCTGGAAGCCTTTCTGCCCAATCTCTTCTATGTAGATGAACAGTTTTGGTGATGATACTTTCAAGAACTTTGTTTGTGGACTCCACTTGACCATTTGCTTGTGGATAGTAAGGAGTAGATTTTCTGTGCTTGATTTTGTATTCTTCCATCAACTTCTCCACCAAATTTGATGTGAATTGGCTCCCCTGATCTGTTACAATTTCTCTTGGAACACCAAAGCGAGTAAAAATATCCTCATAAAGAAAATGAACAGCTGAATTTTCAGTAGCAGATACTAATGCTTTAGCTTCTACCCATTTAGTAACATAATCGGTACAAACCAATATATACTTCTTTTGCTTAGATGGTGGATTAATAGGTCCAATGAAATCTAAAGCCCATTTTTCAAAGGGTTCAATGAGTACCTGTGTTTGCAATGGCATTTCATTTGAAAGGGTAGGTTTCCCTACTCTTTGGCAACTATCACACCTTTTGACATATTGTTTTGCATCTTTGAAGAGGGAAGGCCAATAATATCCCAAGGAAAGGATTTTATAGGCCGTCCTTTTGTCTGCAAAGTGTCCGCGCATGGTTCATCATAACATTCCTTAAGAATATCAGGCATTTCATCTTCCCTGACACATCTTCTGATCACAAGATCTGGCCCTGTTTTAAACAATTCGTTAGAAATCCATGAATATTTTGAACTCTCCTGAATAATCTTTCGTTTTTCTCTTGGAAATAAATGTGAAGGTAGTTTCCATGTAACCAAATAGTTAGCAATATCTGCATACCAAGGGGTCTTAATAGTTACTGCAAACAAGTATTCATCAGGAAACTTATCCTCTACAGGAGAATCTTCTTTAGTATTCTGAATCCTAGACAAGAAATCAGCTACTGTATTTTTTTTTCCTGGTCTATCCAACACAGTAATATTGAATTCTTGCAAAAGTAAGAGCCATCTTGTCACTCTGCCATTAGTAACAGGTTTTTTCATTAAATATCTAATTGCAGAATGGTCAGTATGAATAAAAGTTTCATGGCCTGTTATGTAATGTCTAAACTTATTAATTGCATGAACAACAGCTAAAAACTCTTTTTCAGTCACAGTATAGTTCAACTCTGTGGGAGTCAAATTTTTACTGGTGTAATAAATGGCATAAAGAATTAAATCTTTTTGACCCAACACAGCTCCAAGAGCTGTATCTGAAGCATCCGTAGAAATATGAAAAGGGAGTTTCCAATTTGGTCCTCTCAAGATAGGTGCTTCAGATATTCTTGTTTTCAAAGTTTCAAAAGCTGATTGACAATCGGGATCCCATTTAAATTCACAGTCTTTTGTAAGCAATTTGAAGAGTGGAGATGCTATTTTAGTGAAGTTTTCTATAAATCTTCTATAGTAACCAGTAAATCCTAGAAAACTTCTAACATCTCTTTGACAATTTGGAATAGGTAACTTGGAGATGACTTCAACTTTTGATCTATCAACATTAATCCCATCTCCTGAAATATGATGTCCTAAAACAATCCCTTCAGTAAACATCATAAAGCATTTTTCATGGCTTAATGAAAGGTTTGTTTCTTTACATCTTATGAGAACTTTTTCCAAATTTTCTAATGCCTCTTCAAATGAATTACCATAAACTGTAAAATCATCCATATAAACCTCTACACGATCATGGATTAGATCAGAAAAAATTCCTAGTACTGCTCTTTGGAATGTTGCTGGTGCATTACATAACCCAAAAGGAAGCACTCGGTAGGCAAAAGTTCCCCATGGACAAGTAAATGTGGTCTTATCTTGATCTTCAGGTGCTACCTGAATTTTATTATAACCACTAAAACCATCCAAAAAATGAAAAGTACTTTTTACCTGCTAATGTATCTAATACCTGATCAATAAAAGGCAAAGGAAAGTGATCCTTCAAAGTTGCTTTGTTCAACTCCCTGTAATCAATGCATACTCTCCATTTACCATTCTTTTTAGGTACTATAACCAAAGGAGAAACCCATCGGCTCTCTGAAATTGGATAAATGAAGTTTACATTGAGAAGTTTTTGGAGCTCTTCTTTCACTATCTCCCTAAGATTTGGATTCATCCTTCTTTGAGGTTGTCTGATTGGTCTACTGTTTTCCTCAATATAGATATGATGGATGCAAGTCTTAGGATCAGTACCTTTCATGTCAGTATACTCCCATGCAAATGCAGTAGAATGTTTTTGCAAGATTTTGGTTAGTTCTTCTTGTTGTGACTTTTCCAAATGTTTGTTGATATTCAATGTTTTTCCTGGAAAAATCTCAATAGTAGAACTACCAAACTCTTCCATAGAGTAAAGAAACATTTGTCTTGATGATAAATATTCTATGTCAGATTCCAACTGAAATTGTGTGGGGTCATATTCTGAAGATGTCTCAAAATTTTCTAATGTGTTCAGAATTTGACTATCCTCACTGATTTCAGAAATGGTAAAGACAGGTTGTATAGTGTCCTCATCATCGATCCATTCATTGTCTCCTACTTCTGTGATTGCTTTTGCTGGAGGATACAAATTGAATTTCTTTGTCGAATTACCATTAGAAATGTACATATCTCCAGATCTACAACTAATGAAAGCATCAGCTGTGGCTAGCCAAGGTCTTCCTAAGATAAGTGGGTGCCCTCCTAGATTACTCTTGGGAGTCAAAATCATAAAATCTACTGGATATTCCCAAGAATCTGAGACTGAAATATCTTCTAATACACCATCTGGTTTAATAATTGATCGATCTGCAAGTTGCAGTAAAGTAGGTGTAAAAAGAAGGTTAGGAAGTTTTAGTTGGTCCATAGTCTGTCTACTCATAATGTTGATAGCGGCCCCTAAGTCAATCAATGTGTTTGGAATTTCTATCCCATTTATATGTGTCTTGACAATTGGACTTCCTGGATCTACATACTTCTGCATGGTAATTTTTCCCATCATAATGTCTGCAATCTTTCCTACCAGGTGGATTCTTCTTGTGTCCTTTAGCTTCCTTCCTGGTCTTTTGAAACTCAACTCCTTTATGGTTTTTTGCTAGAATAGGAATTTCTCGAATGGCTTGTAGCAATGGAATCTTGATACAAACATTCTTCAATTCATCTAGAAAGTCATAGTTAGGCAACAAGATTTGTTTTTCTACCCCCTTATCAATTTGTAGTCTTTCCGGAAAAGGAGGTGTAGATGAAGATGCAGGTTGCTCAACTATAGGAGTTGTGGGTGTTAGCTTTTCTTTTTCTTTTTGAATTTTTGAATTTTGAAGAGATTCTTCCTCAGAACCCTTATTGACTTGAAGAGAATCCTCCTCGGAGGTATCTTGCTCTTGAATATCTATAGAAGGTTTTTCTAAAACTCTACCAGATCTGAGTTGTACATCGTTGAGAGGAACAATCATATAGGTAGGAAATTGTTGTCCTTCTACCATGTAAGTATTCTGAGGATTCTTATTGTTAGGATTTGGCAATGGCTGAGCTGGAAATTGATTTGTCTTTTGTTGGTATGGGAGCATGAGTTGAGGATTTGGATTTTGTTGAGAAGGTTGTTGTTGTGGAAATGGAAATGAAAGTTGTGGATTTGGGTTTGGAAGTTGTGGAGCTTGTTGATTTTGAAAAGATGAAGGATATTGATAAAATTGAGCAAATCTCCCATAAGGATTTTGCATCCCTTGTACCCATGGCTGATATGGATTTTGATGTTGGGGCCAAGGTTGTTGCCAAGGATTCAAATTTGGTGGGGTTTGAAGATTCATAGGGTTGTTAAACCCTTGAGTTTTTTGTCCCTACCAAGGTCTTCTTGCAACAAAACAGAGAGATTCTACTGAATTTGGGTCTTCTTGAAAAACAGCTTTGAGTCCAGGAATTGAAGGACAATCCTTGATCTCATGAATCTCTGAGCAAATCATACATGTTTCTACAACTTTTGCATCCAAGGGACATTCCCTTAAAGCATATTTCTTCCTACATTTCGGACAAAAGATGGCTAAAGCATCTGTTTCTGCTTTCTGCTTGTTTTGGATTTTAAGGGTGTCTAGTTGTTCACTAAGGCTCCCTAAGATATCAGTTTTGAACTCATCAAGCATATTACCAATCTCTTCCCTACTTACCGATCCAGTTGCAGATTTGTTAGCCCTAATAAGAGAAGAATCCCTAGGCCCTTTTCCAGTTTTAGATTTTCCTCTTGAGAGATGGATACATAGTTCTGTTATATCACGAAATGGAAGTTGAAAAATGTCTCCTTTCCCCATCATGTTTAAAATGTCTATCCATTCATCTCTAATGGATTTTAATAGGAGGGCTTTCAAGGTTTCATTATCTAAGTTGCTCATCTTTGCTCTTTTCAAGTTGTATTGAAATCTTTCAATTAAGTCTTCCAAATTTTCATCTTCTTTTTGCATCATTTCGAATACCTCATCCTTGTGATTGGTGGGCATACAATAGTCCAAGTATCTATCCAAAAATGTTTGTTTCATATCATTCCAAGTCCTGATAGATTGAGTGGCTAATCCCATGAACCATTTCAAAGCAGATCCCTTCAATGTTGAAGGAAACAATTTGAGTTTTTGAGAATCTTCCATATAATCATAAGTTCGGCACACTACTTCAAACTCAAACAGAAATGTTTCAGGATCCTCACTTCGTAATCCATAAAAGTTAGGGAGAACAGATGGTGAGATATTTTTCATTGTTGCATGAGTTTCCTCATCAACTATAGGGAATCCAAGCAGATTATCCCTATTTCTACCGTTATTTCCTTCACCATTGTTATCTTCATTATCTCCTCCTCTTCTACCTCCACCTCTATTTATTACTTCCTTTGCCATGATAGTTTCTTTAGAGTCCTTATAGTCCTCTAGTTCTTCTACCAAGGAAGGATGAGAGAAAGTCTCTTTGTTGACTAAGTGGGTTTTAGTAGGTGGTGTAGGAGAATCCTCTAATTCAGCTGTTCCTTGACTTCCAAAAATCTTAAGGCTAGGGGTAGATGATGATGAATCTGGTCTATGCCTTGAAGAAGATGGAGTTATGAAAATCGAACTCTTGGCTTTAGCTATAAACCTTCCCCTAGAATCTCTTGCTCTATGCATGTCATTTTTATTTTTAAAAAGTTGGGCTAATAATTCTCTTTCTGATCTTCCAGATCACACTAGGTGCAAGAAGAGAGCATACTTAAGAAATTACTAAACCAATAACTCTCTTTTCTGATCCTCCAGATCACACTAGGTGCAAGAGGAGAGCATACTTAAAGAAGTTATCAAGTTTTCCCTTCTTTTATGATTTTATGTTTTTTTTTTAAGAAATTGGCTACCTAGTTACACTTCCCCGGCAACGGCGCCAAAATGTTTGGTCAATTTAATGTGTCCTAAATTGCTGCATTTAATTTGTCAATCCGGGAATCGTAAGCTGATGAAGTGCGGCGCACTATATGTGCAAGATAACCTATTTCTTAACTTTTTGTCGTTTTTGGTTTTTTCTAAGGTGAAATGGAAATTATAAGATGAAAACAAGTTTGGTTATGTTTGTTCAAGGAAGTGATATCCCCTATAATGATTTACCAACTTGAAACTTTAAAAAGCAAATTGAAATTTACAATGACAAGACTTGAAAGAAAATGAAAATGTACTGCTGAAATGAAAAGGTGTTGCTAATCTAATAAATCAAAACAATAAACTAGTGAGCATGAAAGCCAAACTATTCTTGCTGCCGACTAAACACAAAAGAAACTATGCTTAAGGAAATTCAAAATTGCAACAAAATAAATCTAAATCAGATTACATCAATTTATCTTCTGACCCTTCATCATTAGTCCAGCTATGATTTACGGAAGTAATCATAAACAACTTGAGTAACTGATATTTAATTTGCAGAAAGTAAACTAATACTAAACCATACACTCATGATTCAATCCCTCACCATCAGTCCAGCTGTGGCTTTCGGAGGCAACTGAAGATGTCATGCATGATTTAATATATCTAAATTTGAAGAAAAGAAACTAATACTAAACTACACATTTCATAATGCAATCCCTCACCATCAGTCCAGCTGTGGCTTTCGGAGGCAACTGAAGATGCTATGAGCAGCTTAATATATCTAAATTTGCAAAAAAGAAACTAATACTAAACTACACATTTCATAATGCAGTCCCTCACCATCAGTCCAGCTGTGGCTTTCGGAGGCAACTGAAGATGCTATGAGCAGCTTAATATATCTAAATTTGCAGAAAAAAAACTAATACTAAACTACACATTTCATAATGCAGTCCCTCACCATCAGTCCAGCTGTGGCTTTCGGAGGCAACTGAAGATGCTATGAGCAGCTTAATATATCTAAATTTAACTACTAAAGTAGATAAGCAAAACTGAAATGAACAAAGCAAGACTGAAATTAAACAAAAGCTATGAAAAACAAACTAGCAGCAGAACAATGTTAGATCCATGTCATTAGTCAAAAAGCTACAAAAATGCCCGGGCTGTCTATCTAAAACCTGCACAAGAACACTGATCAGTGATTAACAATCATAAATCATGAAAGACAGAAATGAAATGGAAATTATAGAAATATATGAACAGAAATGAAACAACTGCAAAGTATGAACATATGGATGGATTATGATACAATGATTTTTAAAGAAATGAAATGAGAAATATACACTAATACACAAAACCTTAGCTGAGCAGGGGCCCTCTACACAGCCTTGGTAACGGTCCTCAAACACGAATTAAGTTGAAAAATGGAGTCTTCTCATATTAAAAAGTAGTTCATTACAGAATAGTAATGTTACGGCACAAGTGCAGTGTAATCACTACAGAGCAGACTAAAAGATAACAGAGACTACATTCACGAACATCAACTAACTTCATATGCTATACTGCTGAAATGAAAAGGTGCTGCTAATCTAGTAAATCAAAACAGTAAACTAGTGAGCATGAAAACCAAACTATTCTTGCTGCCAACTAAACACAAGAGAAACTATGCTTAAGGAATTTCAAAATTGCAACAAAATAAATCTAAACCAGATTACATCAATTTATCTTCTGACCCTTCATCATTAGTCCAGCTATGATTTTCGGAAGTAATCATAAACAACTTGAGTAACTGATATTTAATTTGCAGAAAGTAAGCTAATACTAAACCATACACTCATGATTCAATCCCTCACCATCAGTCCAGCTGTGGCTTTCGGAGGCAACCGAAGATGTCATGCATGATTTAATATATCTAAGTTTGCAGAAAAGAAACTAATATTAAACTACACATTTCATAATGCAATCCCTCACCATCAGTCCAGCTGTGGCTTTCGGAGGACAGCGAAGATGCTGTAGGCAGTTAGTATATCTAAATTTGCGGAAAAGAAACTAATACTAAACTACACATTTCATAATGCAATCCCTCACCATCGATCATTTTGGCTTTCGGAAACAGCGAAGATGCTATATGAACAGATTAAGTATATCTAAATTTGCGGAAAAGAAACTGTCACTAAACTACACATTTCATAATGCAATCCCTCACCATCGATCCAGCTCAATGAAATGGTGAGAAACAAGCGAAGATGCTGTGACAGTTGGTATATCTAAATTTTAACCTAAAACAAATAAACAAGCGAAATGAACGACAATACTTAAGTTAAACAAAAGCTATGAAAAGAAAACTAGCAACAGAACAATGTTAGTTTCATGTCATTAGTCAAAATGCTATAAAAATGCACGGGCTGTCTACCTAAAACCTGCACAAGAAAACCGATCAGTGATTAACAATCATAAAACATGAAAGGCAATGAAATGGAAATTATGGAAGTGTATAAACGGAAATGAAACAGCGCAAAGTATGAACATATGGATGGATTATGATACAATGATTGCCCAAAAAGAAATGAAATGAGGAAATATACACTAATACACAAAACCTTAGCTGAGCAGGGGCCCTCTACATCAGCCTTGGCAACGGTCCTCAAACACGAATTAAGTTGAAAAACAGAGTCTTCTCATATTAAAAAGCAGTTCATTACAGAATGGTAATGTTACGGCACAAGTGCAGCGTAATCACTACAGAGCAAACTAAAAGATAACAGAGACTACATTCACGAACATCCACTAACTTCATATGCGTATGCAAACGCACTATATATAACAACAAACTATAACTGTTTCCTAATGTTCATGCTAGTGGAGAGCACGTAGACCACTACGTCCACGAATATAGGAGTATGGCCGTGTTGGAAAGTAGATCTACGAGAGGTGGATGCTTGAATTCGAATCTAGAACCCTGTACAGATGTCGATTTAACCTTCGCAGGCTTAGAAACGGCCGTATGGATCTTTATGTGCCACGAAACAGAGTCCGGCCGACATGAAACTCCATAGTTGACTTCCATGTGGACGCCTTTGACCGCGGCTTCTTTGGACGAGTTTGCTTGAACCAATAGGACACGAACCATGTCCACGTCATTCCTGACCTACCCATGTGGCTCGTTTCCCTTGTAGACACCTGTAGCATAGAGTTTCACAAAATAGCTGCGGAAAGTTGCAGCAACTGCGGAAAGTGGCAAAATTCCGCAGCTGAATGAACAAAATCTAGATCAAATAGCAAACACAAAAATATAATTAAAAACCATGTTAGATGCCCTTTTGCACATGATATTGACAATTTGGGAGGTTTAGGTGAGTGAAAAAGGTATGGAAAAGTGTATGGAAAAGATGCAAATTTGGGACTCAACAGTACTCCATATTTATGTTTGTTTCCTTCAATTATTCATTGTGTTTATGGTTCATTTAGTTATAGAACAGAAATAGAGAATAGGATTTACTTTCTTGGTACCCTACTTCTGCTTGCTTTCTTAACTTCCATGTTTTCTTCCTCGGGGTTTTTCTAAAGAAATCCTTAAATGCTCTTTAGTGTTACTGATATGTTATGTTAAAATGATATCTGTTTGCAAGTAATTTTTTGATAATCCTTCACTTCTCTCTTATCTTGCTTAACTGTTGTTTTTAAGACTTGGTTAGCCTAGTTGATATCGAGGAATCCTTCATTGCTCTTCAAGATTTCATCATGCTATCATCTTAGAAGATTTTTCTTGTTCATTGGTTTGTTAAAGGATCCTTTATTGCCCATTTAACTCACTATTTTTACAACTCCATGTTACTTCACTCTCCCTTGACGTAATTAGATCCATTTGATCTTGCCAACTTGCCCTTTGAACTATCCTTGACTCATTATTACACATTTCAAGATTTTTGCAGACTCCATAGCCCAATGAATTGATATTCCCCTCTATTAACCTACTTAAAAACTTTCCCAACCAACCAAAACAAACAAACAAACCCTAAAATTTAACAACTAGCCTAAAATCAAACCTAAAAAGCAAACAAGTTCATATCCTTTGCACAAAATAGAGAGAGCCCTCTCTGAGTCCAGGAAGACTAGGTCCTAGGACTCCAAAAAATTTTCTGATGTTATCCCTGTCCATTTTTTCTCACCAATATAACAAATTATGGGGTCCTAACAGTGTTCGTCCAATAGTATTATTGATGATACTATTCGACTAAGGCTTTCAACGCACCTTAATCGGATCTACTGCGAAATGGGATGTCGAGTAGCCTTCTACTTCACATGGAACCTTTAGCACCCTTGCTTCTGCATTCCTCACATATTTTTAGTTACCCATCCCTCATGATTTAGGGATGGAGTTACTAACTCATTTAAGGAAAACTCTAGCTGTCCATATCTCAGACCATCTCCATGAATGGCGACGACGTCAAATTTTTTGCAAAGCCAAACTCGATGATAGATTTTCACTAGACCTATTTTTGAAGACTCTCACAGTAGATATTTCGAAATATGTGGCGACCTAGGGACCTAACTCCGAAGAGGACGCCATTTGTAAAGCCCAGCAACTCAAACTTATATACACCTAGTCAGGATACATTTACAATATCCTGCCTAACGCCCCGCGCCTGCAAACTTACAGAGAATATCCAGGCACGTCGAATACTACAGATGACTTAATCGGGTTATTGACACAAGGTAACCTAGGCAAAAATATCTAGTACCCAGGATAATCGTATGATTCTAACCAGAACATCAGGCAACCTAGCTACCACCAAAGTCAATCTACACCTTTGCAGACTATGACAAATAGGGTGTCATCGTACCACCAACAACAGGGAGGATCATACGCTCCCTTGTAGGGGACCCAGTATGCAGCTAGGAATGCTAACGGTAGAGATCCCCAAACAACCATACACCAACCAAGGACATGGGAACTTGTTTGCCTCACTCACTTGAGTTGTCAAACTTTCCACTCAGGGAGTTACTAGGTTCATCGAATATTGCAGATGGTTTGATCGATTCTTTGGCCCAAGGTCACCTAGGAATAAATAATCAGTACCCAGAAGACTCAGGGAGTTACCATGCGCGTCGAATACTGTATATATTTTGATCGGGTCTTTGGCCCAAGATCACCTAGGTAGCAATAGTACCCATGATACTCAGGGAGTTACTAGGCATATTGAATATTGCAGACAGTTTGATCGAGTATTTGGCCTAAGGTCACCTAGGCAACAATAGTTAGTACCCAGGATATTCTGGGAGTTACCATGCGCCTTGAATATTGCAGACAATTTGATCAAGTATTTGGCCCAAGATCACCTAGGCAACAGTAATACCCATGATACTCAGGGAGTTACCAGCCACATAGAATACTGCAAACGGTTTGATCGAGTATTTGGCTGAAGGTCACCTAGGTAATATTAATCAGTACCCACGATACTTAGGGAGTTATTAGGTGGGTCGAATACTTCATATGGTTTGATCTGGTCTTTGGCCCAAGGTCACCTAGGCAACAATAATCAGTACCTAGGATACTCATACGATTCTACTCAGAACGTATCACAACCTGGCTATCATGAAAGTTACCCCATAACTCATATACCAACCAAGGACAAGGGAAACAATATCCACCATTCCCTGCACATAATGGACCAAAATAATGCGTTGGTAAATCTAGTGCAACCTTCCCAGGCTCATCAGCAACCATACAACTAGGAGAATTATGAAAATCCTCCAAACGGTACAAAAAGAAGCCAAGGAACAAACAAAAGGGAGAATCTGGACACGGGGGCAGTAACCAACAATCCCCCACACAATATCATTCTGGGTGTAACCCCAATCAAAATAAAAACCAGGAGCCAAGTAACAACTCCCAAGGGAAAACTAGATCTCAGAGTATCTGGTCACGAAACCGCCAGAAGCACAGTGATAAACACTTCACGATGGTTGATCAAGACCTCATAATTCCATATTTCAGAAAAAAAAACCATTTTTGGGCCCCATGCCCACCCCCTCCACAACATAGTTCAGGTGTGCCCTCTCTTTTTTCATTTAATTGAAGTTATTTCAAATATATTTGTATGAAAAAGATGCTTTTACTTGGGGTATTGGATGCAGGTATTGTAGGCACGCCAAATCAGTATATGCCCTAGAAAATAAAGGTACAAGAGCAGGTATCATTTTACCCTTAGTATGATAGGATCCCCAAAAAGATTTGCATATCCTGACATCATTTCTCCACAAGAATCAGCCATAGGTTCCCATCACCCAACCTTGTTTATCATCACCTCACCTCACATGTGATAAGCATTCTTGCCGGTCGGTAGAACCTCACCCTCCATGGCGTCCATCACTTAAGTAGACCATGCATCAAGAATATGGCACCATGGCCATAACATCCGAGTTCGGGAAGCATTTCATGTCCATTGATCCATCATACATCAAGTCAAGTTTTACCATATCACGATAAAACCCCTTTCTCGGACCGCCACTCTCATAAGCAGATCAAATATGCACCACAGTGTCTCGCACTTGGATAACCGCATCCCCATCAACATAGCCCATCTGTGATACGTTACATCTGCTTCATCACCCTCTCACCGAGACCAGCCAATGGGGCCCCCACCCTTAGAAAAAGCACCTTCCTCACATCATCAGTGAGTGATCATTTTCATGTTTATGGGGCACCTATCTCCGTACTTGTACATCCAAACCCATTTTATATTCTTTTGGCAAGTGTACAAATATTTTTTAGGAGAACCACCCCACCCATCCATCCACTTTTCTCCCCTGGAAGTAGTCCCTAATCACCCTTGGACGGAGCTTCACATTCTTTACCCAACCCCACCATAACATTCATAAAAACTATATACCCACCCTGGACTTCCTATCGACCCCAGGGTTTTCCTCACCAAAAATTGTTATGACTACGTCCAATCGCATTCACAAGCTCCTACCTTGGGCCACAAATTTCCCACCATCAGTTACAACCATTTCTCATCATCATTCCTATGTTAAATTATCCTACCCCAATTGCTACATCAGAGACCCTGGTACCTTGCATCAATACTTATCTCGGTTGGTTGAGGCTTCCTTATTATTGACTTCAAAAACCTTGGATGTATCTTCACCTCAATAGGGGAATCCTCAGATGGCACTATGGGAGTCATCATTTCCCATTGATGTCATCGATCCTCATGCCATTTGAATACAACATAAGATTTCATGTCAATATGGTATTGTACTTCACAACCATTTCACTTTGTAAGAATTCGTCGAAGACCTGTGCCATCATAAGCATCTCTTTCAGAAATTCTTACACGGTAAGGTCCGAGTCATAAACCCATGCATACAATGATAATTTATTCTAAAAATATGCCATACCAATATTATGAATGTGGGCACTACATTCAACCTCATTTTCAAAGAAAAAATGCCCTTGATGGCATCAACAATCATCGGCATCAACGAAACAGTAGGTCACTACCACACAAGTGACACTGACAGGAAATCTATCTGAAAGTTAGGCTTTAACTAGCCAAAGAACCATGATCATGGGACATGCTCGCCTCATAGAAATATTGTATTTATTTTATCTCTTGCAGGTTTCATATAGAACATGGTCCCTCTTTTAATCATGGAAATGGGTCTCCAACCTCAATTTTCACGAATGTTACTCTCTCTCTCTCTCAAACAGATTATATAGAAAAATAAACTATAATTTACTTAGGATATACAGTTCTTCCTAGACCTCATACATTAGGGGGAAACTATTATCACTGGAAAATCGTACAAGAAAAAGACATCAGGAAATGTCAAGCAGAAGGTACAGATAATGATTTATAGGGAAGAAAGACATTACAAAATCTTAATTTTTAAACTTTTCCTAAGGTCATACAGGAAAAATTTTCAAATAGAGCACACAAAACACTGACCCTAAGAGATCCACGTGACCTTTTCTTCGATAATAGTGAAGATATTTGTGGCTATCCCTCAAATGGCCGCGTGATCCTGGGTATGGCAAAAGGTCACCATTCGGGACCACTTGGTACACTTGAAGAAGGAGATTCCCCACTCAAGTTAGCCAACTACAACCACCTTGGATCCACCTTGAGGCCTCAAGTGTAGTAAACAATGGAATCAACTTCCCACTCTTGTGTCAACATCCACAATTGTACCAAGAGAGGGAGCGAAATTTGAATTTTTCCTATAAAATAACACCATGGGAAGAAGAATGGAGAAAAAATTGTTATGCTAGCCAAATTTATTGAGATCAAACCAACATTGTGTTGTCCAAGCAACAAGGAGTGGAAGGATTCAACTATTGGCCATCCAACACCTCAATCCAAGAGAAAAAGTTCACCAAGTGTCCGTTATTCTAGCATCCGTTGAGGAGAGAGAGAGAGGCTTGCAAGAAGATTAAAGGGAAGAGCCCTCCTTGCCTTGAATATTAGAGCTCCATAACTCTAAGGATTCATTGCAAGTGTTTTAATAGCATCCTAATATCTTATACAATCAACAACTAATAAAAGGGGAAGTTCTCCATTTGGATTATTAGTGTGTTTGACTTGATTTAGCTTGTTATTGTATTTGTAATTTTGTTTCTTATTTCTCCTCTATTGTAGCATCCTATATTCTTTACTTAGTTTGCTACATGTTATGTTGTTCCACTAAAAATATAAAAAATCAATTGAAATATTACTTTCTTGTAGGAAATCAGCCTCCCCTACCAAACAGAATGCATTTCATCTGCCAATGTGTCAAATGCACTACAACACTCTTTATCACAACATCATGATGAGTTGCACCTGTTAGCCACTGACAAATTCTGTTATACCAATAAGTGGCTAATTTTGTTCTTTAAAACTTCAAGAGATAATTCCCTTTCAAAACTTATAATCTTTGAATTTTTTATGAAGATAACTAACCTTTAAGTTAATCTTCACTATTGTTTCCCTTTTATCCTTAAAATCTGCTGTTTTCCAAAAGAAGACTGCTTAAAACCCTATTTTTCCCTTCATTTTACCCCTCCTTTCACTCATAAAACAACTCCATTTACATCCATTTTTATTCATAAAAATCCCTCCACAAGCCTCATTCAACCTTCAAAATCACTCCAAAATCCCTTTTAAACCTTACATTTCTCTGTTATTTGGTTTTAAAATCCCCTCTTTCCCCTACCGGAACCCCAATTTTGGCTTAAAAACTCTGTTTTCTGGCCTAAAAATCACCCTTTTAATATTATGTAGGACTTAAGCCCCCGAGGGCTTATTTCCTTTGGATCTCGGCCTCATAAGACCTTAAGCCCCTCAAACGGGCGCTAAAAGTCTAAAATACCCTTTCCCGAACCCCTTTTCCTTTGTTTTTTTTTTCATTCCCGACATAACAATTTTAAAAATAAATCTGGGCCGTTGATCTCTGTAGATCAACAGCCATCGGATCATCGCATCGCAAGTCCGCATGGGTCCTTCCTTTCTTCGTGTCTTTCAAATTTCGATGCGATCAAACCTCAGCCATTGATCCACCTTCATCCGACGTTCCAAATCTCATCGCATCGCGCCCATTCATTATGTTTCCCTCCGCTGATGCGATCCCTGACTTAATCTAGACCGTCGATCATCCCTTCGATCCAACGGTCAATCCACAATTGCATCGGAGCTTTCCACTTTCCCTTTTTCCCTCCATGATGCGATCCTCGATTTAATCTGGACCATCCATCTGAGAAGATCCAACGATCAGGATTAAACCCGATCACCATGCCATTTCTTCTCCCCATTTCATAACTCTGCCCGATCGTCAAATCTCGACCGTTCATTCTTCAGATCCTACGGTCGAGATTTAACTTGATAGGCCCAACTCCTTTTAGACCTACCTCCGCCTCGAAAAAAAATCTGTCCACTCACAAGCTGCCATGTGTTTTCCACTATCCACTCCAATGCGCAGTTTTCCCCGTCGCGTGCGATCTGCACCATCGGATCTGCACCCTTTCATTTGACAACCAGCAGCACATTTCACATTTTTTCTACATCAGAGGTTTAACACCGAAAAATTACGTGATGAGGGCAGTTTTCAAGGACGCGTGTCAACTAATGTATGGTTTCGCATTTTTTCTGAGAAATTTTGAAACTGCCTCAGAGCTGCGTGAATAACACTAGCAGTTTTCCACCTTACCACCCTTATCCGCTATATTGGCATGTCTCCTTTTTTCTTGGCCATCAATTATTTCAATCCAACGGCTCCTCTGCAACTTCATAACCAAGTCATTCACCCTTTCCCCTTTGCTCCCGAAAGCCTCATCGTGAAATCCTAACCATCCATCATCTAGATCAAACGGTCCTGATTAAATCCTTCTCCCATTTCGTTTACCCTCCACCTATTCTCCAAAATATCTCTTCGCTTGATCTCCACCGTTCATCTTCTTTCATCCGACAGCCCAGACTTAACCTTACTTCCATTTACCCAACTGCCCCCAAATTGACCCCAGCAAGCGATCTGGATCGTTGGATGTTTTCATCCAATGGCCACGATTAATCCTCGCCTCCAAAGCAGCCTTTGACCTATTTTTACTGGATTTTTCATAAATTTGTTTGTTTTTGCAGGGTTTTTAGGTTTCTCCAGAATCTTAAGAAGAAATCAAGGGCCGGGAATGACGATTTCCCAGGCCACTATCAATGAATAAAATGAATCTGCAAGGTTCCAACTGCGATTTCACCCTTGCCTCATGAGCGTTTGTGAAGTCATAAAACCCTTTGCATGCCTGCAACACAACAAAACACAATCAAAATCCATTAAATTAAGAATATCAGCATTGAAGACAACATAATCCAAAGAGTATCAATGTTTAAAGGTTTTAAGAAGAATTTAAAGGGACTGAGGCCTAAAAAATCATTAATCAAAGGCCTAATCGACAGATCAAGACAATATGAAGACCTGAAGACAAAAATTAAGCCTAATCAGACATAAAACACAGATCAAAAGCAAATTAATAGTGTTTTAGGGAAAAACAAGGAGATTTATCAGTCCAAGAAGCCTCCACTGCCACATCAGAGGCTAATTGAATCCTCTCCAGCTACCTAAAAGCCACCTGCAGCCTCAATAAATCAAAAGAAGACCTAGTTATTTCCAGAACAGAAGATATTTGCCTAAAAGACAGTTGAATAGTTATTTTAAACAAAAGAAGATATTTTAAATTGTCAGTGAAGTTATTGTAAAAGATAAATAGGCCTCGAAGTCAATATTTTTTCCCATTAAGCCTAAAAATAGAAGAAACAGAGTAATGAAGTAGAGTTATAGATGAAATACATTCCTGCCTTAGGCCTTGCATGGTTTTCAAGGCTAGGAGTTGCATTTAGTGTAGAATTTATTACACTTCAATCCTAAAAATTTTCCACCTCCTCATTTCTCCTACAAATACCTCTGAAGGAGATGAGAAGTTGTTGGTTGGTTGGTCACTAGTTGTCACACTAAAACTCTCTGAAATAATACATAGTCTGTCTGAAGTTGAGGAATAAATTGAAGTCTTGGAAGCTTGATGATGGTGTGACATGCTTGTTCTTGAGAAGGCTCTATCATTGGATCTCTGAGCCTGGCTATTGGTGATGTATTTTGAACTATCTGCTATTTTTCCTGTTTACATTATGTTTCATAAATTCTTACTACAGTGGGATGAAAATTTTAGGCTAAGAAATGACTCTTGGAAGGACCTTAGACCTGTTTATCCTTCACTGTTTTATGTTTTCTTCTGCTAAGGTATTTTATAGTCTTTAATATTTCTCTTTAGTCCTCATGCTTGTTTATTTCTCTAATAGTTCAAATAGTTGGTTCCAGAATGATTTATGGTTTTCCCTGCTTGTCTGCTGCCACTTGAAAACTGCTATTGAAGTCTCCCTTTGAAGTACCATTTTTTACAGTTAGCCAAGGAGGTCTATTTTGATCATACCCTTTGTCCCTGCTTGAAAAATTGTTTTAAAGGTCTTTATAGTTGTGATCATAGATGTGTTAGGTGTTCCCTCTTCTATGACTTCAATTATCAGTGAATATTTTATGTTTTATAAGTCCTTGGAAATAAAATCTTTGAGGAAATAGGATGTGCTCCCGAATCTTAGATTTCATTTTAAAAGTTGTCTTGAAGCCATTATTTGCTTAAAGTGTGGTTTGTAGAATTCATGGTTAGCCCTGTCTATTAAATACCTATTTATTGTTCAAGTTATGTTTTCAAGTTTCCCTTTGTTGAGAATTCAATTTCTCCTTCCAAATCATTAATGCCCATCTCATTCACAAAACTAAAGGATCTTGTGGCCAAGTTAGATTTGCCCTTTGATACCCCATATCCATTGATGAGTTTTTCATAAACCTCTTCTTGAATCCATTGCCCAATGAATCTGACACTTATCCTTTCTATCTATACTACCTAGACCTTTCATGTTCTACTATGCCAATTCAACCAACCAAACAAACAAACCAAACAAACACTTGCACCTAATAACTAGTCTAAAATCAATACTTAAAGCAAACAAGACATATTTTTGCTAAATATTTGAGAGATCCCTCTCTGGGAACAGGAGGAATAGATCTTGGAACTCTAAATATTGGTTCTGATTTTGCCTTGTCTTTTGGTTAGCCAATCTATCAAAACACAGGACCTCAACATAATGGCGATCATGGTGGGGCCTATTGATTCTATGATAGCCTAGAAAACTATTATAAACTCATTAGTCCTTCAATTTCCTAATAAAATCAGTTACCAATTCATAGAGTAGACTCTGTTTGTTTTAAGCACCTTAGCTAAGTGTTAATATTAGACATAGGACACTCTCATAACCATAGAAATATACAAAATACAAAAATATTTCAGATTGGCTTCATAATAAACTTGGTGGTGGAACCATAAGACATTTTATCGTTACCAAAGGCTAAAATTTTTCCACCTGGCAACTCCACTAGCCCCAGTAGGCCTATTACCCATCTAGATCTCCATATTTACTTAAGATTGTGTTAACCAACCTTGAGGAAGTTTAGAAGCCTAGTCCCATACTAGATAAGACATTGTGAGAGGCAATACTTTCAAAACATTTTATTTTTCATTGTAAATATCATTGTTTGAACACTGCATTCAAAGTTAGAAAAATAAAAATAAAAAAACAATAGAAAAGAGAAAAGAGGGTAAATTGTAAAACAAGAAAGGTACAGCCCCATACCAAAAAAGAGAAACAAAATCTGAAAGTGTGCAAGCTCATGCCACTCCTAAAAACACACTTCTAGTTAGTCATACAGCCTAATCATGACTAATAATCTTTTCAATTTACTGTTGATAGATTAGTGAATTAGAATTTCCAAACAACTCAATATTGGCTTATCAGTAAGGTAAATTAGGTTAGAAGAAAGAAGGTTCAAACATGCTCAAAACTTGAACCTATGAGATTGATGAAAAATTGATTTTAATAGGCTCAAAACTTGAACCAGAAAGAAAGAAAAGACAGCTCAAATAAATTCAAAATCAGAGCTGAAGAGATAATGAAGGAATTTTTAATTTTTAGATCTTAAGCTTTCACATTTTGTTTTAAAAATTTTCCGCCAATTTTAGTCTATGTGCAGCTTTTTTTTATGCCATAGATCAGCAACAAGTTAGACTGTTCAATCCTTGCTTATCTGCTTTTAAATTTCTGTTTTTGAATTTAGAGAATAAAAGTCTGTCAGACAGTCTAATCTGGACAGACAGTAGTTAGGTAGAGAAGCTTATGAACTCAACTGTTTAAACTGAGTTCATGGAGGAATAAGATTATACTTAGATTAGTTTTTTGTTTTTCAAAAAAAAAAAAAAAATGTTGTTGAAGAGATTTTTCCAGTCTAAATGCACTCTGAAAAGAAGAAAAAATGTTAGGATCATTAGGAATGGGTAGGTAGACATCATGTTTTGACAGAATTCCATTGTTTTAAATTGCTGCAGAGATCATCAAAAAGAAAGGTTGCTTCCCAATGGATTAAGGCACTAGTTTAATGAAAGCCAGAGATTTGCGGCTGAGGTTCTAGACACCTAAAGAACCAGTTGTCTCCCCAAGTGGAGCCACTGTTAGCCATTGACAAATTCTGTTATACCAAGAAGTGGCTAATTTTGTTCTTCAAAACTTCAAGAGATAATTCCCTTTCAAAACCTATCATATTTGAAGTTTTTATGAAGATAACTAACCTTTAAGTTAATCTTCACTGCTATTTCCCTTTTATCCTAAAAATCTGTTGTTTGCCAAAAGAAGACTGCTTAAAAACCCATTTTTCCCTTCATTTTACCCCTCCTTTCACTCATAAAACAACTCCATTTACATCCCTTTTTCTTCATAAAAAGCCCTCCACAAGCCTCATTCAACCTTCAAAATCACTCCAAAATCCCTTTTAAACCTTATATTTCTCTATTATTTGGTTTAAAAATCCCCTCTTTCCCCTACCGGAACCCCAATTTTGGCTTAAAAACTCTGTTTTTTGGCCTAAAAATCACCCTTTTAATATTATGTAGGACTTAAGCCCCTGAGGGCTTATTTACTTTGGATCTCCGCCTCATAAGACCTTAAGCCCTGCAAACGGGTGCTAAAAGTCTAAAAAAACCCTTTCCCGAACCCCTTTTCCTTTTTTTTTTCCATTCCTGACATAACAATTTTAAAAATAAATCCGGGCCGTCGATCTCTGCAGATCAACGACCATCAGATCATTGCATCGCAAGTATGAATGGGTCCTTCCTTTCTTCGTGTATTTCATAATTGTGATGCGATCAAACCTCATCCGTTGATCCACCTTCATCCGACGTTCCAGATCTCATTGCATCGTGCCCATTCGTTATGTTGCCCTCCGCCGATGCGATCCCCGATTTAATCTAGACTGTCGATCATCCCTCCGATCCGACAGTCAATCCACAATCGCAACGAAACTTTCCACTTTCCATTTTTCCCTCTGCGATGCGATCCCCAATTTAATCTAGACCGTCCATCTGAGAAGATCCAACGATCAGGATTAAACCCGATCACCATGCCATTTCTTCTCCCCATTCCATAACTCCGACCGATTGTCAAATATTGATTCATTCTTGAGATCCTACGGTCGAGATTTAACCCGATAGGCCCAACTCCTTTGGGACCTACCTCCACCTCGAAAAAAACATCTATCCACTCACAAGCTGCCACGTGTTTTCCACTATCCACTCTAATGCGCAGTTTTCCCCGTCGCGTGCGATCCACACCGTCGGATCTGCACCCTTTCTGTTAGCCCCTTATGAATTCCTTGACAATGCAAGAAAGGGGCTAGATGGTTCAAATGAGCCTTCAAGGAATGCATTTCCCTTGAAAACACATCATCCTTGAAGCCTTCCCAGTTTCCCTGCCTTTGACTGTTTCGCCCTTGCTGCACTGATGTCCATGAGCCTTGCTGAATGATAAATTTTGCTAAAAAGGGCCTTATTTCGCCCCTTGTATCCATGCATAATTCCCCCACTTTATCTTTTCCCCTTTTCCCAAGGTCCCCTTTGTTTCCCTAAAAATTCCCCCTTATCCTCCTAGATCTTCCCAAAATCCCCATGAAGTCCCACCTTTTCCCTTTATTTGGCTAAATTTCCCCTTTTCTTCCCTATCGTTGCCCTCTCTAACCTTCAAAATCCATTAAAAATGGGTTAAAAACCCACTTTCAACCATATAATAGGCCTAGCCCCCCCCCCCCCCCCCCCGCTAGCCCCTTCAACCACTTCCCACATAGGCCCATGCACTAGGATTGAGCGCTTAAGTCTTGAGCGCTGATCGCATCGGAAGATCGGAGCCAAACGTGAAATCCCTTTGTAACATCAAAATTCCCGATGCGATTGGTTTTATTTTTTAAGTCCCGCGGCTTGTTTTTCAACCGTTGATCTGTTATCGGGATTGGACGGCTCGCGCATATCGCAAAACTTTGCAATCGCAGGTCTTATGTTTTCCCCTCCGATCGGCCCATCGCAAACACTTGCGATGCGATTGATCGCAACCCCAACCTCCGATCCTCCAATCGCATCGCAATTTCTTTGCTCCGCGCTGTGATTACCCCCTGCTCCGACTTCCGATTGCGACTGTTTCCCCGCTTCGACTCCCGATTCCGATCATCGCAATCACATTTTCCTCCCCGATCGCACTCTTTTCCCTTTCCCCCGATTGCATCGCATGTTTTCCCTATTGCGATTGCGATTAATTCCCTCTCCCGATTTGTGATTGCGATTGCGATTCCATATGGGTCCCACCTCATATGCATTTCCATTGCATTTCATTCAATTCCTTTGTATTTCCTCAGTAGTCTAAAGTTTTGCGGTTTGCATTAAAATCTAACGTTTTATATTCATTCTGCCCATTTCTCATATGTCACTCCACAGATTGATCTCCGCCGTTGATTTACGCCTCCACACCATGATCGAACAACCCACGATGCATTCTCTGCCAAACCCTATTATTCATACTTTTTCACCATATCATTGCATTTTCACCGTTATTTCACATAAAACCACTGTTTCACTGCCGCCGCACTATCATTTCCTGCGTCCTCCATAACCAGTCTTCCCTTTGCATGGGTTTCATCACCAGGTTACGTGTTTTGCAGGGTTGTCCAATGGTGAAGGCCGCCATGATTACACAGTCTTCATTTCAACACCCAAAAACACAGAAAGGACCATGGTGCAGAGGCCTAAGTCATGAAGAAAACCCAGGACAAAACCTTGCAGGACTTTCATTAAAGTAGCAGAGTTTAAACTCTGTACATTTTTCCCCAGAGCCATTAAAAGCCCAAACTTCGCAGTCAGAAGGCAACGTACAAGAAGGCAAAGAGTATCAGTGGGCAGCAGAAAGTTTGAGTCACGCAATAGAAGATCTTGAGCCCTTTTTTCCAGTGTTTTGAAGGCAAGATACCAGGTCAAAGACATTATGCGAAATATTATCAGATATTCACATTAGTAGAATATTTTTCTCCATGAAAGGACGGGTGCCCATAATGCTTTTACTCCATGCCGCGCTCTAGTGAAGAAATTTCCGCCCTGACCACAGCCCTATGTGACCATAACATTAGTTACGCAACATGGAAGACCCCAATCTGTTTTTTTTATTCACCCACAGTACCACAGAGTACTACTGCAACCAGAGTACATCAGGACCATACCAGAGTAAATGGAAGCTGGGGAAGATCACTCCTTCGTTCCAAAGGTACCAGGGATAAATGTAGAGAGTTAAAACAGAATGGGTTTCGGCCCTCTCCTTATTTTTTGCAATTTAATGTTCCATTTAGTGCT
Source organism: Pinus albicaulis (assembly GCA_034641835.2). Classification (NCBI taxonomy): domain Eukaryota; kingdom Viridiplantae; phylum Streptophyta; class Pinopsida; order Pinales; family Pinaceae; genus Pinus; species Pinus albicaulis. Next base: position 1,679,305,418 of record CM076580.1, read on the forward strand.
TCACCTACCTCCTTGGCTCATCTTCTGCTATAAAACTCAGAAAGGAACTATTGTAAAGGTTTTTGATCAGTCATCAGAGAATTGCAAGTAGTTTCTTTTGAGACACAGTCTCTGTGTAAAGTTGTAAGATAGGTTGAAGGAGATGTTTTCAGACTGAGTATTCATTTATTGGCAATGTTGTACTTGATTGGTGTTGCTATTTATTATGACAAGCACATTTCTTTGGATCCTGATCTGAAGCAGCGGTGATGTTTTCCTATCTTTGTGTTTGATTCATTTAATTTCATTTCTACTGGCTTGCATCAGAATAATGGCATAGGATTTACCCTTGTTAGGTACCCTATGTTTCTTTTCTCCTTGCCATTGATGTTTCTCTTCTGAATGTATTTTCTAAGAAATGATTTCAGTTGGTTTAACCAGTGTAGTGGATGTTATTGCCTACTCTCTAATGTATGAATTAAATGAATTCAGTTCTTAGATGTTTCTCATTATAGAATTAGTTGGAATATTTGGGAACACTGGGGATTAGAGTTAGCCCTATCCACTAGGATCCTTGTGCGACCAGCTGGTCTGTAACTTTGTGCTTTGAAATGTGTTATCTCCTCCCCTTCTACCTTTCCATATCACACAATCATCTTCAAGATCCAATGTTTTAGATGACTAGCCCAATTGAAAGCCTACCTATTGGATAGCAAGCAAATCCTTTCTTGACTCCATTGCCCAATGGTTTTGAATTTTTCCTGGAATACTTCACCTCTGCCTTTTTCCTCTTTGCTCATCCTTGTGTTACATTGAATCCTTCTTTCCTGATAACCAGCAACCAAACCAAAATCAAACAAACAAACCCCGAGCCTTATAACTAGCCTAACATCTTTAACACTTGAACTTCAAAGACATACACCTTTGATATATCATAGAGAGATCCCTCTCTGGACCCAGGAGGGCTAGATCCTGAGGTTTGAAAGTGGTTTGATGTTGTCTCATATTTTGGTATTTCCAACCTTGCCAAAACATGGGAACCCCAACATAATGGCGACTCCGCTGGGGACTGAGTGCATTACACTTTAAACATTCTTAGGCATTCAAAAAACCTACAATCTCTGGTTAGGTTGGTAGTTAAACATTCCTATTCACGCATCAACCTCTATACCATTTTTTGTGTTTTCCCATACTCTTGGAAAAAGTCTGGAAAGGGCTAGGTAGCCTCCAGAGCTCACACTCTTTCAGAGGTGACATATCTGGTAAAGGCCCTCCTAGTCAATCTCTGGTTAGAGTTTGCTGTGTTTGGAAGATATCCTTGAAAGAGGACATCTCATAAGCACTGTGGTGGACAGTGTACCCCCCAAAAACATCCTAAACCTTCTACCTGGAGACTCCATAGTTCCTAAACGATTCAAAGACTCCACTGGTGATCAGTAGGCCTGCTGATTATCTTGGTTCACATTAGACTCCACTGGAAGACCAGCCTCCATCACAACATCAACCACAATAGTAGTATCAAGTAGGGTTAAGCTACTTGGTCAGAAAACAACATTCTGGCTTCTAGAACCATTCATACAAGAGGTTACCCTAACCCAGACCCACCTGAAATAGTTGACAACCCTGAGAGCATCCTCAAGGGAGCTCCTACACCTAAAAGACCAACTATTTCCAGCCACATCTACAGAGCTAAATCTACACCAGAAGATCTTACAGCTCTATCACACTTACACCTTGACCTAGACTTACCTAATAGATTACCTAGAACCAGGTCATTCAGTATCTTAGACCAGCCAGGCCCTGAGCTTCCTGGTTCACCACCCCAAAGTGGTAGACACCTTGGGAATAGACATACCTCTCCTTCCACACCTCCTGATATACATTTCATACAAAACATGGGGCTAGGTCACCCTAGGTCTGCTCATCAGCTTTCTACTGGTCATAACATCCCTGTCATCCACATACCAGCTGTCCAAGTCAATTCTTTACCCCACCAAAACATCATCATGGTAGCCTGGTATGCACCTCTGGTTTTACCTCAGCCTCTAGTACCCTTACCAAATGATTATCAGTCAAAGATCCCACATTTCACTGCAAAGGAGTCCATCACAGCCCAGCAACATGTAGATAAGATGGAAGATTCTTTTGACTACATGGAAATTGATGATGATACAGTCAAAATGAGAATCTTTGCCCAAAGCTTAGGAGGTGATGTGAAGAAATGGTTCAAGGGTCTACCTCCAGGTAGCATAAATGAACTCCCAGCTCTATATCAGACTTTAAAAAAAAAATGGGAAGCTAGGGAAAATCCTCGCCAACTCCTAGCAGAATACATGACCCTCAAAATAAACGTAGGAGAGAGTTTCCATGATTACACAACAAGGTTTAACAACATTTACAATGCCCTCCCTCCACATATGAAACCTCCACAAGGCATGGCCCTAGAAAAATACCCTGAAGGCTTTGATGCTGACATGGCCTATGAGCTTAGGGATAAGGAATACAACACATTGGAGGACATGCAGAAAGGAGCAGTGAACATAGAGGCAAATCTGATTGAGAAAAGAGCAAGACTGAGATCTGAGAAGAGGGTAACATATAGAGACGACAATGCAGCCTCTACATCTAATCCAAATTATGATAGGTTATCTAAAAATGTGGAAAGACTACAACAAATGATGGAAAAGATGGCTGTCACAGTTAGCAATCAGAACAAAAACCAGAACCAGAACTTTAGAAGAAACAATAACACTCCCAATAGACAAAGAGAATCAGATCAAAAGTCATTCCCCCATTCCAGGAGAACTTTCTTGATGAAGATGAGGGAATCATAGAAGAGTTTGAGGGAAACACAATTAATATGTTTGAAACAGAAGATTCAATCCATAACTATTACTCAGAAGAAGATCAGCCCTCACCCTCTGGTTGGGAGGAGGAATGGTTGGAGTCTGAAGATTACAGGTTAGGGTTTGAAAATGCCATGATGCGGGTCAGAGAACAATATGAACTTAGACGCAAAAAGAGTCAAGAAACTGACAAACCCAAAGCTTCTAAGGTCACCATCAAGAAAATACCTGAGAAAACTTCTAATGCAACTGTTGAAAGTAACAAATCAGCAGCTGAGAGTTTTGGAAAGAATAAAGAAAGGGACAACCAAAACACTGATACACAAGGTAGACCAGCTAGCAGCACTAGCACTGCAGTTAGTGCTCCTGATAAAACTATCACAAATACTTTACACAACGAGAATCAACACACAGATTCAGCCACTAAGGTAGTGGCTAACAAAACAGAGTTGAACATTCCAAAGAGTCAGTCCACTTTCAATTTGGAGAGTGAGATTGAAAAAATTAAAATCTATGTCCCACTCTCTGGCTGGCCACTCAGGATGTATATAAAGGCCAAATTTTGAAAGCATTAAATTTAGGTGAGAACGGTGACACTGTAAATCTGAGTGATGATCAACTTGCCCTTCTGTTTGGTCCAAAGATAGAAGGAAATTTTCAGGAAGGGGTAGTGCCCCCTTTTTATATCAGTCTTAATATCCATGATAAGATTCTCCACAATGCAATGCATGATTCCGGGGCATCACACAACCTAATGCCTAAAGTAGTAATGGAAATATTAGGCCTAGAGATAACCCGTCCCTATAAAGACCTATACTCATTTGACTCTAGTAGAGTAAAGTGTCTTGGCCTGATCAAAGATTTATGTGTGAGCCTGACTCAGATTCCTACCAAGTGTATGGTCATGGATGTTGTTGTAGCAGATGTGCCACCCAAGTATGGCATGTTATTATCAAGATCATGGGGAGCTAAGCTGCAAGGAACACTGCAGATGGATGGGGCTTATGCCACAATCCCAATCTTTGGCCAAATTAGAAGACTGTACAGGGAAGCACAAATGAAATTCCTGGTTAGTAGCCCTGAAAGGCCTAAAATTTTTTCTCTATACTCTGTGCATACAGACCTGGATTCCTTTATCTTCTGCAATGACAAATCTCTGAGGGGACCAGAATATGAAAATGTAGATACAAGCAAAGGTACACATGATGAAACAAAGCCAATGGATTTAAACATAATGGATACCCTAGACTCAGAGAAATAAGACGTAGAAAACCTCGAACAATGCACTGAAACAACAACTCAAAGTGAACCAGAAGTAGAACACGATTAGCCAACTAGTCACCTCTTTGACTTCCACATCCATGACGAAAAACTAAACAGCCTGCAGCCTAGCGCAGACCCTATAACGCAACATAATGACGAACCTAGCTGTGGGGAAAGGAATGATAACAAAAACGAGAGTGAACCCCTGTGGGAAATGAGTTTCGATGGGTCATGTACAAGAAGAACTGCTGGGGCAGGAGTGTGGATACACAACACGGAGAGTGATTACGCAGAGAGCCATGCTTGCAACCTGCACTTCAAATTTACAAACAATGTTGCAGAATACGAGGCCCTTATCCTAGGTTTGAACTTGTTGAGAAAATTAGGAGTGCATAGGATAACTGTGCATGGGGACTATGAGCTAATTATTAAACAGGTGAATGGGGAATACACAACGAAACATCCTAGACTGAGAGCTTACAGGAATGACATTATGGATTTATTGAAAACATTTTTTGAATACGAATTGGTGTTTGTTCATAGGAGTCAAAACGTCATTGCAAACGGATTAGCTTTCCTAGCTAGTTCATACCCTAAGACTCCAATCGACCAACAAATTATCATACAGACCAAATTCAGACCTGCAGTGCCAGACAACGAAAAATATTGGCAGGTTTTTGAAGGAGATAAACAAATTGAAGATTTCCTGGTAGGCATAAACGAGTTTGAATTTTCTGATTCAGACTCCAAATCTGACAGTAGCTGCCTAAGTGAAGAATCCTCAGATGAGGAAGAAACACCCTGTAACATAGAAATAAACTCTTTAAATGAACAGATTGGGAATCCAACCGGAAAGTGTGAAAATGCAGAAAATGAGGAGATGGAGGTGCTACAGGCCAAAGATAAGAATACACCCAGAGGCTTGGCACCCTTAGAGAACCTTTTTGACTTTGATGATGTAGCAAAAAAGCCCACTATAGAACATGCAGACTCAGACGTGGAAGAATGCAACATAGGCACTAAAGATAAGCCCAAAATGATTAAACTGGCTAAGTCTTTACCTGCGGACATGAGGAAAAAATACATTGACCTTTTCAAGGAATTCATTGATGTGTTCGCCTGGAGTTATGAAGACTTAAAGGCCTATGACACAAACATCATTCAGCACAAAATACCCTTGAAAGAAAATCAAAAGCCCTTCAGGTAGAAACTTCGTAGGATAAACCCAAAACAACTGCCTACAGTTGAAAAAGAGATTAAAAAGATGAATGAGGTAGGAAAATAGTTCTCATAAGGTTCTCTGATTGGCTATCAAACTTAGTGGCTGTGAGGAAGAAAACAGGGGAGATTAGATTATGTATTGACTTCAGAAATCTCAATAGAGCCTCACTCAAAGACAATTACCCTTCGCCTAAAATGGAACACATTCTTCATAAAGTAGTGGGCTCTAAGAGAATATCCCTGCTAGATGGTTTCTCAAGTTACAATCAAGTCTTAGTAATCCCAGAAGACCAACTCAAAACAGCCTTTACCACTCCATGGGGCACCTTTATGTATGTAAAAATTCCCTTTGGACTGATGAACGCTGGGGCAACCTTCCAAAGAGAAATGGATATAGCTTTTTTCAGATGAGATAGGACACTTCATTGTTATTTACTTGGATGATATAATAGTCTGTTCTAATACTGAAGAAGAACATCTAAAACATCTGAGGAAAGTGTTTGAAAAATGTAGAAGGTTTGGTCTGTCATTAAATCCCAAAAAGACTGTATTTGGGCTGCAAGAAGGTAAACTCCTTGGCCACATTATATCCGAAAATGGAATCAGGATAGACCCACAGAGAGTTGAGGGAATACTACAAATCACACACCCGAGAAACATAAAATAATTACAGTCCTTCATTGGGAAAATAAACTTCCTTAGGAGATTTATCCCCAACCTAGCTGAACACCTTAGGAATATGACTAACATGCTGAAGAAAGGTGTAGGAGTTAAATGGACTGTTGGAGCCAAAAAATCTTTTGAATCAGTAAAACTTGCACTCACCCAAGCTCCTGTTCTGATTAGCCCAGATTTCTCTAAAGATTTCCTGATCTTTTCATTCGCCTTTGAGCATACAGTGGCTGCAGTCTTGCTGCAGAAAAACACAGAGGGAATGGAACATCCAATTGCCTTTTTCAGCAAAGCACTTAGAGATGCACCCTTGAAATACAACATAATTGAGAAACATGCCTATGCTCTGATTAAGGCCTTGAAGGAATTTAGGGTGTACATACTGCATTCTCACACCATAGCCTATGTGCCAAATATAGTGGTTAAATACATTTTTTCCCAGGACCCAGGTGGGAAAAGGGGAAAATGGATTGTTGTGATCTTAGAATACGACCTTGAGATAAAACCCACCAAATTGATCAAAGGTCAAGGCTTAGCCAAATTAATGGTTGAATCAAATCTGCAGGCCCTCGACATTAACATGGTAGCTTCCTTAGATGATCAGGAAGGATTGCCTGATCCCACTATTGAAGAGAAATTTCAGAACTCCCCTTGGTACTTTGAAATCCTTTATGTGCTCACCAACCTTAATGCTCCACCTGAACTGTCAAAAACCAGGGCCAGATTCATAAAAATTAAAGCCAGAAACTACTGCATTTTGAATGAAAACTTATACTTGAAAAATCCAAATGGCCTATTGCTTAAATGTTTTCTTGAAACAGAGGCAGAAAGGATTAAACAGGAATTCCATGCCGGAGAGTGTGGAGGCCACCTGAACTGGAAGGCCACTGCGAACAAAATACTTAGGGCTGGTTATTACTGGCCCACACTCTTTAATGACATCCATAAGATGGTGATTGCTTGCCACAAATGCCAGATTTTCGAAGGAAAGAGAAAACTCCTTCCCCTCCCTTTACGACCCATCACTGTTGAAGCTCCTTTCATGAAATGGGGCCTAGACTTTATTGGAGAAATCCCTCCTGCTTATTCTGCCCAACACAAATGGATCTTGACATCCACAGACTATTTCACTAAGTGGATAGAGGCCATACCCACTAGGAATTCCATAGATTCAGTCATCATTAGGTTCCTAGAAGGTCATATCCTCTCTCAGTTCGGTTGTCCAAGGAAAATAATCACCGATAATGCTGCTGCTTTTGGGTCCAAGAATATGGTTGATTTTTGTCACAGGTATCAAATAGCGCTTGGTCATTCAACTGCCTATTACCCCCAAGGTAATGTCCTAGCTGAATCATCAAACGAGAGCCTCGTGGCCATCATCAAAAAACTGTTAGAAGAGAACAAAAATTCATGGCATAACAAGTTGGTGCATGCCTTGTGGGCTGATAGGCTTACAACAAAGAAATCCATTGGCATTTCACCATTTCAGCTTGTCTATGGTGCTGAAGCAGTATTTCCTACCAGCCTTGGGGTACCGGTGATCAAGCTGGTCCAGGAGATCCAAACAGAAGAAGACAGTATGGTGAGAAGGATAAACCAAACAATTCATCTCCAGCAAACAAGAGAAGAGGTTTATAACAGAGCTGTCAAAGTTCAGGAAAACATAAAGAGGTTGTTTGACAAGAGAACCAAAGCTGCTGATTTCAAAATTGGGGATAAAGTTCTGAAGTGGGACTCAATAAGAGAGGATAAAGGAAAGCACGGCAAGTTTGACAGCTTGTGGCAAGGTCCATACATCATTCAAGCTACTGTGGGTCCAAATGAATTCTTCTTACAAGAATTAGATGGCACTGAGCTGTTTGGGGGCCCTGTCAATGGCAGGATGCTCAAACACTACTTCTGCTAATTTACAATTTCCAGTTTCCATTCCCATTGTACATACCATTGCAGTTTTTATTTTCAAGGAAAAGAGAAAATGTTCCAAAAAATAGAGAAAAAAAAGGTTCAGACATGCTCAAAACATGAACTTCTGAGGTATTAAATATTGGCTCTAATATACACAAAACTTGAGCCAAAGAAAGCAAAGCAGCTGGTCCTAACATGCTCAAAATCTGGACCAGCAAAGAAGAAAGATAAATCAGCTCTAACATGCCTAAAACTAGAGCTGAAATGAAGAAAATAAGTGACTCTAATATGCTCAAAACCTGAGTCATGAAAAGAAAGAAGTATACCCCAAGATTTCAGATTTCAAGCCTTCAAAGTTTTGTTTAGTTTTCTACAAATTTTTCTGTCCATGTGAAACTTTTTTTATGCCTTGGATCTACAAAAAACTAGACTGTTTAATCCTAGTTTGGTTGTTTTTAAATTTCCTGTTGTAGAATGTAGGGAAGAAATCTGCTAGACAGCTTAATCCTAGCAGATGTTAGACTAGGTAGAGAAACATATGAGGCCAACAGTCTAATCTGGCCTCATGGAGTAATAAGGGTAGATTTAGAATAGGTTTATTTTTTGTTATAAAATAAATGATGTAGAGGGTCTGCTAGTTCAAATGCACCCCCAGAAGAAAAAATGCTAGGATTGTAGGAGGGGTAGGTAGATTGTTGGGATGTTTTTCTGATCTAACATATTTGTGGCAGCTGAAAATCAAATAAGAAAGATGACTTAAGCAACAGGCATCTGGCCTACACCAAAGATCAATTTCTGAATTCTTGACTCCTTCAAGAAGAAGCCATCCCCAGGTGGAGCCACTGTTAGCCCCTTATGAATTCCTTGACAATGCAAGCAAGGGGCTAGATGGTTCAAATGAGCCTTCAAGGAATGAATTTCCCTTGAAAACACATCATCCTTGAAGCCTTCCTAGTTTCCCTACCTTTGACTATTTCGCGCTTGCTGTACTGATGTCCATGAGCCTTGCTGAATGATAAATTTTGCTAAAAAGGGCCTTATTTCGCCCCTTGTATCCATGAAAATTTCCCCCACTTTATCTTTTCCCCTTTTCCCAAGGTCCCCTTTGTTTCCCTAAAAATTCCTCCTTACCCTCCTAGATCTTCCCAAAATCCCCATGAAGTCCCACCTTTGCCCTTTGTTGACGCTCCGTCCCTTTCTTCCTTATTGAACCTCTCTAACCTTCCAAAATCTTGAAAAATGGGTTAAAAGCCCACTTTCAACCATATAATCGGCCTCGCCCCCCCCCCCCCCCCCCCGCTAGCCCCTTCAACCACTTCCCACACAAGCTTGTGCGCTAGGACCGAGCGCTTAAGTCCTGAGCGTTGATCACATCGGAAGATCGGAGCCAAACGTGAAATCCCTTTGTAACATCAAAATTCCCGATGCGATTGGTTTTATTTTTTAAGTCCCGCGGCTTGTTTTTCAACCGTTGATCTGTTATCGAGATCGGACGGCTCGCGCATATCGAAAACCTTTGCAATTGCAGGTCTTATGTTTTCCCCTTCGATCGGCCCATCGCAAACACTTGCGATGCGATTGATCGCAACCCCAACCTCCGATCCTCCGATCGCATCGCAAGTTCTTTGCTCCGCGCTGCGATTACCCCCTGCTCCGACTTTTGATTGCGACTGTTTCCCCGCTCCGACTCCCGATTCCGATCATCGCAATCTCATTTTCCTCTCCGATCGCACTCTTTTCCCTTTCCCCTGATCGCATTCCCCTCCGATTGATCGCATCGCATGTTTTCCCTATTGAGATTGCGATTAATTCTCTCTCCCGATTTGTGATTGTGATTGCGATTCCATATGGGTCCCCCCTCATATGCATTTCCATTTCATTTCATTCAATTCCTTTGTATTTCCTCCGTAGTCTAAAGTTTTGCGGTTTGCATTAAAATCTAACGTTTTATATTCATTTTGCCCATTTCTCATATGTCACTCCATGGATTGATCTCCGCCGTTGATCTACGCCTCCACACCATGATCGAATAGCCCACGATGCATTCTCCGCCAAACCCTATTATTCATACGTTTTCACCATATCATTTCATTTTCACTGTTATTTCACATAAAACCACTGTTTCACTGCCGCCGCACTATCATTTCCTGTGTCCTCCATAACCAGTCTTCCTTTTGCATGGGTTTCATCACCAGGTTACGTGTTTTGCAGGGTTGTCCAATGATGAAGGCCGCCATGATTACACAGTCTTCATTTCAGCACCCAAAAACTCAGAAAGGACCATGGTGCAGAGGCCTAAGTCATGAAGAAAACCCGGGACAGAACCTTGCAGGACTTTCATTAAAGGAGCAGAGTTTAAACTCTGTACATTTTTCCCCAGAGCCATTAAAAGCCCAGACTTCGCAGTCAGAAGGCAACGTACAAGCAGGTAAAGAGTATCAGTGGGTAGCAGAAAGTTTTAGTCACGCAATAGAAGATCTTGAGCCCTTTTTTCCAGTGTTTTGAAGGCAAGATACCAGGTCAAAGACATTATGGGAAATATTATCAGAGATTCACATCAGCAGAGTATTTTTCTCCATGAAAGGATGGGTGCCCATAATGCTTTTACTCCACGCCGCACTCCAGTGAAGAAATTTCCGCCCTGACCACAGCCCTATGCGACCAGAGAATTAGTTATGCAACATGGCAGACCCCAATATGTTTTTTTTATTCACCCACAGTACCACAGAGTACTACTGTAGCCAGAGTACATCAGGACTATACCAGAGTAAATGGAATCTGGGGAAGATCACTCTTTCGTTCCAAAGGTACCAGGGATAAATGTAGAGAGTTAAAACATAATGGGTTTCGGCCCTCTCCTTCTTTTCTGCAATTTAATGTTCCATTTAGTGCTTCACCTACCTCCTCGGCTCATCTTCTGCTATAAAACTCAGAAAGGAACTATTGTAAAGGTTGTTGATCAGTCATCAGAGAATTGCAAGTAGTTTCTTTTGAGACACAGTCTCTGTGTAAAGTTGTAAGATAGGTTGAAGGAGATGTTTTCAGACTGAGTATTCAGTTATTGGCAATGTTGTACTTGATTGGTGTTGCTATTTAATATGACAAGCACATTTCTTTGGATCCTGATCTGAAGCAGCGGTGATGTTTTCCTATCTCTATGTTTGATTCATTTCATTTCGTTTCTACTGGCTTGCATCAGAATACTGGCATAGGATTTACCCTTGTTAGGTACCTTATGTTTCTGCTCTCCTTGCCATTGATGTTTCTCTTCTGAATGTATTTTCTAAGAAATGATTTCAGTTGATTTAACCAGTGTAGTGGATGTTATTGCCTGCTCTCTGATGTATGAATTAAATGAATTCATTTCTTATATGTTTCTCGTTATAGAATTAGTTGGAAGATTTGGGAACACTGCGGATTAGAGTTAGCCCTGTCCACTAGGATCCTTGTGCGATCAGCTGGTCTGTAACTCTGTGCTCTGAAATGTGTTATCTCCTCCCCTTCTACCTTTCCATATCACACAATCATCTTCAAGATCCAATGTTTTAGATGACTAGCCCAATTGAAAGCCTGCCTATTGGATAGCAAGAAAATCCTTTCTTGACTCCATTGCCCAATGGTTTTGAATTTTTCCTGGAATACTTCACCTCTGCCTTTTTCCTCTTTTCTCATCCTTGTGTTACATTGAACCCTTCTTTCCTGATAACCAACAACCAAACCAAAATAAAACAAACAAACCCCGAGCCTTATAACTAGCCTAACATCTTTAACACTTGAACTTCAAAGACATACACCTTTGATATATCATAGAGATATCCCTCTTTGGACCCAGGAGGGCTAGATCCTGAGGTCTGAAAGTGGTTTGATGTTGTCTCATCTTTTGGTATTTCCAACCTTGCCAAAACATGGGAACCCCAACACTTTCATCCGATGACCAGCATCACATTTCACGTTTTTTATGCGTACGGGGTTTAACACCAAAAAATTATGCAATGAGGGCGGTTTTCTGAGGACGTGTGTCAACTAATGTATGGTATCACGTTTTTTTCTGAGAAATTTTGAAACCGCCTCAGAGCTGCGCGAATACCACCAGCGGTTTTCTTCCTTACCAGACTTCTCCATTGTATTGGCATGTCTCCTTTTTTCTTGCCCGTCAATTATTTTAGTCCAACGACTCCTTTGGAACTTCACAACCAAGTCATTCACCCTTTCCCCTTTTCTCCTGAAAGCCTCATCGTGAAATCCTAACCATCCATCATCTACATCAGATGGTCTCGATTAAAACCTTATTCCATTTCGTTTACCCTCCACCTATTCTCCAAAATATCTCTTCGCTTGATCTCCACCGTTCATCTTCTTTCATCCGACGGCTCAGACTTAACCTTACTGCCATTACCCAACCGCCCCCAAATTGACCCCAGCAAGCGATCTGGACCGTTGGATGTTTTCATCCAATGGCCATGATTAATCCTCGCCTCCAAAGCAACCTTTGACCTATTTTTACCGGATTTTTCATAAATTTGTTTGTTTTTGCAGGTTTTTTAGGTTTCTCCACAATTTTAAGAAGAAATCAAGGGCCAGGAATGACGATTCCCCAGGCCACTATCAATGAAGAAAATGAATCTGCAGGGTTCCAACTGCGATTTCACCCTTGCCTCATGAGCATTTGTGAAGTCATAAAACCCTCTCCATGCCTGCAACACAACAAAACACAATCAAAATCCATTAAGTGAAGAATATCAGCGTTGAAGACAGCATAATCCGAAGAGTATCAGTGTTTAAAGGTTTTAAGCAGAATTTCAAGGGATTGAGGCCTAAAATATCAATAATCAAAGGCCTAATCAATAGATGAAGACAGTATGAAGACCTGAAGACAAATTAAGCCTAATCAGACCTAAAACATAGATCAAAAGCAAATTAATGGTGTTTTAGGGAAAAACAAGGAGATTTATCAGTCCGAGAAGCCTCCACTGCCACATTAGAGGCTAATTGAATCCTCTTCAGCTACCTAAAAGCCACTTGGAGCGTCAATAAATCAAAATAAGGCCTAGTTATTTCCAGAATAGAAGATATTTTCCTAAAATATAGTTGAATAGTTATTTTAAACAAAAGAAGATATTTTAAACTGTCAGTGAAGTTATTGTAAAAGATAAATAGGCCTCGAAGTCAATATTTTTGCGCATTAATCCTAAAAATAGCAGAAACAGAGTAATGAAGTAGAGTTATAGATGAAATACATTCCTGCCTTAGGCCTTGCATGGTTTTCAAGGCTAGGAGTTGAATTTAGTGTAGAATTTATTACACTTCAATCCTAAAACTTTTCCACCTCCTCATTTCTCCTACAAATACCTCTGAAGGTTATGAGAAGTTGTTGGTTGGTTGGTCACTAGTTGTAACACTAAAACTCTTTGAAATAATACATAGTCTGTCTGAAGTTGAGGAAGAAATTGAAGTCTTGGAAGCTTGATGATATTGTGACATGCTTGTTCTTGAGAAGGCTCTATCATTGGATCCCTGAGCTTTGCTATTGGTGATGTATTCTGAACTGTCTGTGGTTTTTCCTGTTTACATTATGTTTCATAAATTATTACTACAGTAGGATGAAAAGTTTAGGCTAAGAAATGACTCCTGGAAGCACCTTAGACCTATTTATCCTTCACTGTTTTATGTTTTATTCTACTGAGGTATTTTAGAGTCTTCAATCTTTCTCTTTAGTCCTCATGCTTGTTTATTTCTCTAATAGTTCAAATAGTTGGTTCCAGAATGATTTATGGTTTTCCCTGCTTGTCTGCTGCCACTTAAAAACTGTTATTAAAGTCTCCCTTTGAAGTACCATTGTTTACAGTTAGCCAAGGAGGTCTGTTTTGATCATACCCTTTGTCCCTACTTGAACAGTTTTTTTAAAGGTCTTTGTAGTTGTGATCATAGATGTGTTAGGTGTTCCCTCTTCTATTACTGCAATTATCAGTGAATATTTTATGTTTTCTAAGTCCTTTAAAATAAAATCTTTGAGGAAATAGGATGTGCTCCCGAATATTAGATTTCATTTTAAAAGTTTTCTTGAAGCCATTATTTGCTTAAAGTGTGGTTTGTAGAATTCATGGTTAGCCCTGTTTATCAAATACCTCTTTATTGTTCAAGTTATGTTTTCAAGTTTCCCCTTGTTGAGAATTCAATTTCTCCTTCCAAATCATTAATTTCCATCTCATTCACAAAACTAAAGGATCCTGTGACCAAGTTAGATTTTCCCTTTGATACTCCATATCCATTGATGAGTTTGTCATAAACCTCTTCTTGACTCCATTGCCCAATGAATCTGACACTTCTCCTTTCTATCTATACTACCTAGACCTTTCATGTTCTTCTATGCCAATTCAACCAAACAAACAAACAAACCAAACAAATACTTGCACCTAATAACTAGTCTAAAATCAATACTTAAAGCAAACAAGACATATCTTTGCTAAATATTTGAGAGATCCCTCTCTGAGAACAAGAGGACTAGATCCTGGAACTCTAAAGATTGGTTCTGATGTTGCCTTGTATTTTGGTTATCCAATCTATCAAAACATGGGATCCCAACAACACCTTCTTTACATCTTTGTCAGTAACCTGTCTCTATTTCCATACTACATCAGCTAGAAACCAAAATTGCTCAGGATCCTTTGATCTGAGTCCTCTAAAAACATGTAACTTTATTTCATCGGCCATGTTTCTTCATGGGGGGTTAGGGGAAGGGGTATGGGAATTAGGGCGAGGGGGATGGGGTGTAGGGTAATTAGGGGGGAGGGGGATGAGGGGTAAGGGGAGTAGAGGGATGGGGAATCCCAAATATGCCTTGATTATTCTCAACTTCTAAATTCAACGCACCTTCAGGTTGGGGTTGGGAATATCGCGGGGTTGTAGGGTTAATTATTTCTTATTCACTCTCTGATTCACCTAAAAAGGGACTATAATCAGTCTCAATAAAGTTATTAGGTTCATGATCTTCTTTGTATCTCTTTCCACTTCGTGTAGACCCAGTTCCTAGTTCAGACTTATTCCCTTTTCGTCAAAACATTAATCTATCTGCACTTGTAGCATGCCCTTTTCACATAAAAAAATTTTAATCCACAACTTCAAAGAATTTAGATACTTACCTCACGGTTTCTTGAAGAATCTTCGCTCAGCTTCTGTAATATTCCAAATTTAGCATGCAACTAATTGGAATATTGATTTTTTCTTTTTACACATAGGAGATGAATAAATGGGTAAGGAGGCCCATACATTTCAGAAATAGGAATAAAATCCCTTATGATGTGAAAAGGGATCATTATTATGGTTGGATTTCACACCCTCATGTGTGAGAAGGGACATTTGCATGTGGACAAGGTCAAGTTTGACCAAGTCAACAGTGCAAGGATAAGAGGTGGAGATCATCTATGGAGACATCGCAGTGATAGTGGGAGGAAGATTCCTTGGTGGAGGAAACCCTAATGAGTGGGACCCAAGATGAGAAGGTTTCCACTTGTATATAAGGAGGGAAAGGCAGCCATAGCAAGACATGTTATGACATGGATTATTGATTTTGTGGTCTACATGACTATTGTGATTTCTTCAACTGTTTAGTTGAGATTGTTGTGTTGCTTAGCACAAGGAATTCTTGTTTAGGAATTCCTTCTCCTTTCTTGAGAGGCCTCTTGAGGTATATTGTACTAAATTTCTCCACATCCAGGCTTGAGGCCAAGCTACCTCCTTCAGTTACAATGCAGTTTCTATTTAGAGTTGGGTTGTGTTGCAGGGTGTTGCAGTGGAGGGTTGAGAAAACTACTTCCGGAGCTTGTTTTTCATAGGAGGGAGCTTCCATTCCTTTGGGAGATCAGTGAGGAAGAATTTGGAGCTGATTTTAGATCTTGGCACTTGGACAACCTATTTTCCATTTCCTACAGCACAGCCCCTCTCCTTGACTGTGTTATTTCAGTGAGTATTTGCAGTGAGGGTTTGTAGTGATTGATTGGAGGGTGAGATCTTCAGTGATTGGATCAGCCTTTCACTTAGAAGATCCACTGGAGGAGGTTCATTAATATCATGTTTTATATTTATCCATATCCATCAAGACATCGAGTTGTAGCTGCTACTCAGCCCTAGGGCTGCACTCTGACATTTTTTCCTTTTTGCATATTTCAGGAAATCCTCTCCGGATTCCTTGGAATTGTTTTTGGGAGTCTATATCTTCACTCCCAAATTGTATGAGCCATATAATTGTAGATCTATATTATTGTACATCATCAGTAGCAATGTACCATCTATTACTGCACTATTCTTGTTCATGAGCATTCTGCAATGTAGCAGCATTCCATCTTTGGCATATGTATTCATGGGAGGCTTGTTTGCCTTGATTATTTGAGTAGTATTGCACTAATTTGCTGATGATTTACATAATAAAATGGCTATACGGTTTTCATCCATTTTTATGTAATGTTATTCACAGCTGTTTCCAGTTTTATGTTCATGTATTGCTGCATCCCCATTTGGGAATATTACAGTGGTATCAGAGCATAATGTTGGCTCAGCCTGTGGATCTCAACCATTATGCTATTAGAAGAATAAGAAGAAGAAGGAAAATATAAGAATAAAGGAAAGAATGAGCTTTGTCTCATAATTTTTTAGAACTACGAAGAACCTCTCCAAGGAGGAGAAGCAAATGAAAGAAGAAAAAATAAAGTTGCAGTGAGACCTCTAGAGGGTTTCAAGAAGAGGAAGGGCCATGTACTTCCTATTCTCAAAAGAAAGAACCAATGTTGCAGAAATATGGAGGACACTTGGATCACAAGATTCTAAGTGAATACCTTGTTGAGTACAAATCTCAACCTAGAGCCTTCAAGGAGACTCTAGCTTTCCCATAGTTCATTTAGCTAGAGGAAGAAAGGAGACCTTGCATTAAGGGGAGAATCAAGGGCAATAGGTTTCTATTGTCTACTTTTGATGGGTCATCTACAGCAAGGGCTTAGGCAAGGAAACTAGATGCATTCTTCCTACTACATCCAGTCGTAGAAAGAGAGGCTATAGAGATTGCAGCACTGCACCTTGAGGGTGAAAAAAACATTTTGTGGTTCAACCATTTGATTCATGCAAGAGTGACTA
The DNA here is from genome assembly GCA_034641835.2 of Pinus albicaulis. NCBI lineage: Eukaryota > Viridiplantae > Streptophyta > Pinopsida > Pinales > Pinaceae > Pinus > Pinus albicaulis. Next base: position 1,679,322,427 of record CM076580.1, read on the forward strand.
CTTTTGCTGAGTTTACTCAAAGGATGATTAGAAAATTTGGCAAGGAGAAATCAGAGGAGGAGAAGCCCTCACCACCATTGGAGGAGGCATGTACCAGCACTGATACAACTATGGAGGAGCAGCCATCATCATCAGCAGTTGGGGGAGCCAACACATTGGAGGAAGGAACTCTTACAACCATACAAGATACTCCGAAAGTTCACCAAGGTATGCCTAAGTTTCCATCTCCTATTGTTTCAGAAAACCTTATGGAGGGTTGTATACCATTGCATATTGCTTATTTGGAACAATAGAATTGCACTACATTGTGCCACCTTGAATTTTTCAAGGAAGGAATGAACTATCATCCTCATGTGCCATTGTTGAGTTACACACAACACTTGTATTTGGGGTGTGAATTCTTGGAGGATAGGATGAACCTTGTCCAAAACAAACTTATACAAAACTACATGTTCATCCTTGAGTTGGAGTATGAGACAACACATACACCATTGAGGAGATTAACAATGCTTTCATTAAGCAGCAGTGAGGAGGTTTTGCCTCCAACACACTCGGATTATTATGGATTCAAGATGGTCATTGGTATGAGATCTTATCTAGGAGATCTCCAAGGAGTTACATTTCAACATCCCATGAAATGCAAAAGGAGGAATCTGATTTGGGAAGATGGTAGTCTTCGTTGGAAGAGTACCAGGGTAGAGCATGATGGGAGGCACCTAAATTTGGATGGATGGGTGTGGATTGTGAGCAAGAGGCTAGAAAGATACTTGAAAATCTATGACACTGGGCAGTAGGAGACTTGGCTGCATTGGCTACTCTTGAAGGAGTTTGGCCATCATGTGACATATCCTCTTTCAAAGGGTATGTGGGTGGAGGAAGTTTGGTAGGACACTTGCATCATATGGCAGCAAGGAGTATGGATGCATTGTGTTTATATGACATTATTCATATCAATCATTATGTTTTCACCACATGATTTGTATGATGAAGGTGTGAGGAGGCAGCAAAAACTATTGTTTCTTTGGTTTCTATTGGGAGAGCATGGGAAAATTTTCTCCCATACTTTGCATGATGTTGCAGGAGTAGGAGATGGCACTATCATGGTGCAAAGGGGCTACTCCTTAGCCTTGTATGATCAAGAGGTACTTCTACTTTGGAAGGAATTTCCTATAGGTAGCAGCATTGTGGGAAATGTCTTTGACAATGGGCATCTCAAAGAATGGAGTTATGAGTTGGCAGGAGCCTATTTACATAGGCCAACAACATTGTCACTTTGGAGCTTGGACTTATTGATGGAGTGTCCCCAGGATCACTTCACATTTGATGCACTTGGTGGACAAGGAAGAGGTGAGAGTGATGGAGTAGTGGATGGAAACATCTATTACAGAGATATTATCTTCTTAACTTGGATTTCCAAGCATAAAAAGGAGGATCTTCCTGCAACACATGGTTCATTCCTCTTCATGGGAGTATGGCATACCACTATGGAGGACTTATTCATGGGTCCATGTATCATCTTACTTCTAGTACATGGTAAGAACCTTTTTTTTTCATTTATTGATTATCTAACACAGTATTTGCATACTCTTACCATTTCTATACAGTGCATTGATCCATAAGAGGGCAATAATTTCATTAGGCTCCATGGTCAATTTTGGGCCAAATTATATGATGGAGATAGCCATATTTTATGTGGCCTTAGGAAAGTGTTTCATTATTATTCTATGTATTCTCAGTTGATTCACCAAGCCATTTACTATTCACTAGTAGATGTGATGACATACAAAACTAGCCATTTGTCAAGAAACAACTTGCCATATCATTTTCTAAAACAACAGTTAGGAAAACTGCGTTGTGACTAGTTGGGAAACTGTTGGTACCTTTCAGCACTGTATGAAACCTTTAGTATATTTCTCATTTGGATGCCATATGATGATCATGTCCTATTCATAATATATGGGATGATTTGGGCCAACTTGATTCATAACGTTGGAGAGGAGATCTTTGGAGATCCAATATTCTTCTTTCCACTTGAGGGAAACATTTTTGCAGCCCAAGATCAACAGATACTCTACACTTATCATAAGTGGAGAGGAGAAAAGTGTGTGGTAGTCTATTTTGTCTACCATGATTATATATTCAACCTACCTACACTGCAGGAGCCAAAGGTGGAGGAGGATTTGCATGAGTTACCATTTTGGAGGGTGGCTCATTTTGTGTAATATCCCAAATGGGGAATGCAGCAATAGATGAACACAAAAATGGAAATAGCAATGTAAATCAACTCATTAACATTGGAGACCAACATGGAGACATATCATCATGTATTATATAAGAAAATAAATACAAAATAGTGAGACATGAATTATATACAATGAGGGAACAAGCCTCCCATAAGCAATCACTCCTAAAACTGAACTGTTGCTACAATACAAAATGTCGGAAGACTGCTACAGTGCAGTTATAAACACACTGCTATAGAAAAGGAATGTACAAAATATGTAGGGCTATTATATGCCTCAAAAGATATGCCCAATACAAATCTAGGCTCAATACAAACTCCTACAAAGAACTCGGAAAGGGTTTTCAGAAATACACCCTATACAAGATGGGATCTAAAGCCCAATGGCTGATGATTCATTGAAAATTGAAGAACAAGAGTGTAGAAGGCTGAAATATAACATATCTGATGTAGATCCCCTCAAAGGTCTCCTCCCATGAAAGGATGAACCCCTCAATCACAAGATAACATTGCAAAGGAACCACAAGATCTTCCACTGAAGCTGCCCTCCAAAATAACACAATTCCTAGTTGGAACAGTCCTAGAAATGATGGGAAATATATGGCCTGATGCCAAGGATCTGAAATATGCTCAAGAACTCTCCAAACAGATCTCCCAAGAGAAGGAAACCTTCCTCCTATGAGAAACTAGCTCAGGAAGTGGGATTCTAACCCCTCCACTGCTGCACCCTGCAACACAACACAATAACCTATAGAAGCTACGCTGATGAAGAAAGTTGTAGCTTGGCCTAAAAACCTGAATGTGGAAACGAATACAATACTCTTCCAAGAGGCCTCCCAAGGAAAGAGGTCGGATTCCCTGTTAGGTCCCTATATTACTAGTATAGTCCCTTATTTTTGTTAGTGTAACCCCCTTATTTTTATTATTGTACCCTTGTAACCCACATATTGTTATTATTGTGCCCTTAAATTATTATTGTTAGGTCAGCTAGGATTACATTGTGGCCCCATGGACTCCTATATATAGAAAGGAGGTTTTGTAATTTGTATCATCCAAGAATTGTTCATTCATGTAATGTATTGGAGGTTTCCCCACAAAATGTTACTCGACAGGTTTTGATATCTCTTTTCTTCATTTTTGGAGCTGGTTTCACAACTTTGGTATCGAGCTTTGGATTACGGGTTTTGCTTCTCCAACAGTGCTAGGCTGAATTTTCGCTTATATTTTCTACGAAGGTTTGGCTTCAGGAAATTTTTAAATTAACTAGAAGCAAAAATCATGAGAAAAATTTTGCTGAAATTTGAGCTTAGTTTAGCAATATTTTTGGAGATATGATACATGGAAGGTAGGTTTGTTTCCGGAAATACGATTAACCTAAACATGGCATCGTGGAATTTTTTCTATAACTTTGTTTCTACGAAGGTTAAGAAACTGAAATTTTTAGAGTGTGAAGCCAAAATCCTGAGGAACACTATTGGAAAATTTCAGATCTCCGTTCACAATATTGGCGGAGATATGATCTGTGGAAGTTATGGCTTTTTCAGGCTTCTGTATTTCATCTCAAAGAGGTGAGCATGGGAAAAGCTTCATAAATCTCTCTCTGAGCATCGGATTGGAATGCTGTAAAAAGTGACCACAAGTACACAGACTTTAGTTTTCTGTCTATCAATTTTAGAGCCAAAGGAGGAAACAGTGACACATGGAAAGTCATACAAATTAGCTCTATTGAACTAGTCCATAATTGGGCCATTGTGGGAGATTGGACATAAATTTTCCTTGAAGAATCCAAATCAGATAAGACTTGTGGCATTTGAAAGAAGCTTCATAGGGCTACTACAGGGCCAAATTTCAGATATTGAGGATCTGAAATTATAGAGATAATTCAATTTCAATATCGAGCTCCTCAAAAGCAAGTAAAAGTTGTGTATTTTTTTTCTTCCGAATTGCATAAGTCTTGTTTAAAGAATCAAGCTGAATTGATTCCAAGGGAATATTGTAGAATAGATATTAGTATTGGATTCTAAAACATTCAAAATAATTTCCAACTACCCATTAAGCATACACAAAACTCTACTATGACTCATGAAGATGAAGAATGGCAACATGACATATCAAAATTACAAGAGCAAGTGCAAAAAATTTCGCTCTCGCAAAGAGCAACAAAAAATGACATGGAAGTTTTGAAGAAAGGAATGGAAACTAAGATGGATGGTTTGAAAAAGGGCGTGGAATCTAAGATGGATGGTTTGAAGAATGGCATGGATGGCATGGAAGCTGGCATGGAATCTAATATGGATGACATGGAAGCTAAGATTGATGAAAAAATGGAAAACATGAAGAATGATCTAAAAGCAGACATGGAAGGTTTGATAAAGTCGATACAAGAAATGTTGCCTAATGGTGAAAAGATAGTAGAGGAAACTCATGATGAGAACAAAATAAATGTTAATCATGATTTCATAAACTCTAACGTTGGAAGGAAGAACCACCATATTCCAAAAATGGATATGAGGAAGTTTGATGGAAAGGATCCCGTAACAAGGATACTACAGATGGAGCAAAATTTTGATCTCAATAATGTGAAAAACACACAAAAGGTACGCATTGCAACTTTACATTTAGAAAAAAATACATTTGTATGGTATCGATGGCTTTGCTCCCGTAAAAAAATTGTCACTTGGTCAATTTTTACGGAGGAAATGATAACACATTATGAGGATACAAAAAGAAACACCTTCTTTAGCCAATTGATAAATCTCAAACAAAAGGGTTTAGTGGCGGAGCACATTGAGGACTTCCAAAAATTGAATATAAGGGTAACTGATATTCCAGAGGAACACATAATTGATCTCTTCATAGGTACTTTAAAGGATAACATCCAACATGAAGTTCACATTTTGGAACCTGATTCATTGGAGAAGGCATTCAGGTTGGCAAGAAAAATTGAATGTAAAATTATAGTGACAAGGAAGCCTACCACTCACTTCTATAAAGATGGAAGTGTTGCTACTCCTAGATTTCCACAACCTACAAGGTTGACACCACAACAATTGGAATAAAAATGATCAAAAGGGCTTTGCTACAGTTGTGATAGCAAATACCTAAAGGCCATAAGTGTGCTGAGAAGAAATTATTTTACATATATTGTGAAGAGGAAGAAGAAAATGAACAAGAATCTTCAAAAGAAGAGGATATACACCAGGAACCAGCACTAGAAGAGGAAGAAATGAGTTTGACCATATCGTATAATGCATTGGCCGAAATTACCACTACTCAAACTCTCAAGATAGAAGGACATATCAAGAAGAAAAAGGTAATAGTGTTGATTGATTCAGGTAGTACCCATAATTTTATTCATTGTAAGGTAGCCAAGGAATTGAATTGTTTCCTATACCCAGCACCAGAATGTCAAGTGATGGTTGCAAATGCAGGAACTATAAATTGCTCTGGAAAATGCATAATATCAAGCTAACCATGGGGGATTATGTATTGAATAGTCCAATGCTTTCCATTCCTATGGGAGGTGTTGATGTTGTGCTAGGAGTACAATGGTTACAATATTTGGGGACGGTAGCTTTTAATTTTCAAGAAATTTTCTTGAATTTTTTTTCAAAAGGAAAGGAAGTCAAATTACGGGGTATTGTAGGGAAGCCAGGAAAGATAATAAGCTCTAATGTCATGACAAAGCTTCTAAAGAAAGAACAACGAGGCATAATTCCACAATTATGCTCACTAGAAGTTCCAACATCAAAATCATCTATTTCTATAGATCTCCAAAAATTCTTGGAAAATCATTCCAAGGTTTTTGAAACTCCCAAAGGACTCCTACCTATTCGTGATCATGATCATGCTATTCATTTGATTCCAGGAAGTGTTCCTCCAAAAATTGAAGATGGCTAACACTATGTGTGATCATAAAGAGATAAATTATTGAATTTGGTTGTAAATCACATTAGAAAGAGTACATTGGGCTTATGGAGTCATGATAGCTTTAGTAAAACCAATCAATCTACTTAGCATGGAAGTTGAGGCATGTTAGAGTTTTAATCAAAAGATACACATGTGAAACAATAGAAACACAGTCAATTTGCCTAAATAGGAAGTCAGAGCATCAATGATGAATTATGAGTAAACATAAGAAAATACCACTGCAATAGATAGTAAAAGGATGTAATAGAACAAACACACACTAAAACTCTATATGAATATCAAGTTGGCTAAGTAAACTTCTCTGTATTAAAGCTGAAAACAGTCACTTACAATAAACACAGTATTTTTGCTAAAAATGTTCAACCCTTTGCTAATTCGACCTCTTGGTATTTAATAGACATATTATAACATGTGATGATCTGCCTCTAGGCTAGATACATCGAATTTCCAACTACTAACACTAACTGACACCTTGCATAACTGTAAGATATGGAATTTATTACATAAAGATACCTAATCTACTTAACATTCCTAATCGAAAAAGGACTCAAACTGCTTATTCTTATCTAATACAACCTTATCCACCTACATTTACATCATTTTCAAATTGTAACAACACATAGTCAAATTTGGATGATGGGCTTTAGCTCTTCATGTCCACTTTGTTTGACCTCCACAAAAACAGGAAACCATACCCTGTTTTTTAGGCATCACATCCTTTGCATTATTTGAACAATTTGATCATCAATTAAACTTGATTTCGTGGTCCTTAGATGTTGGAGATTATATTAACATGTCTCATCACCTATCCCTAGCCTCCATCATGTCAAGACCACTTCCAAAAACTATTTAAGAAAGTTGCAATAAACTGCTCTACGAAAACACAACAGTTTTGTAGCGCCTTTGAAAAATTTTCATTTCAAGTCTTAATTATTCAAAAATTGAATCCTTTCCACGTGCATCACTTCATTTACCCCTTAATACATCTCCCATATCAGTTTCAGTTGTTGAATCACTCTTCAACCTCTCAAAAATTGACCAAAATGAGTAAGAAAAGCAGCTACAACAGTTTCGTAGTGCTTTTTTGCTTTTTTACACTGAATGTGCTACGAAACTACTGAGTATGCCGATTCTTCCAATTTTTTCGAAAATGTAAAGTGTGAATGTGCCAAAAACTGAAAATAGACTGATTTCATCATATCACTTGAAAAACAGAGTCATTCCAGCCTTCTTGAGGTCTCTTCTTCATTTGCAATAGGTTGGCCTATTGGTTTTTCCTGTTTTTTCCTGAAACATAGGTCTTGGGACAAAGCCTATATCTCTTACTCCATGATGTATTTTGAGAAAATGAAGGAGGTTTTTTTAGGCCATTATGTCTAGAATAGAAAAATCTCTTGGTTTGTTGAACCATATCTCTTGCTATCCAGAAACCTCCTTTGAAAAAAATGTGAAAAATAGGAAAACTCTGTTTATGAAAATAGGGCTTCAAATAAAGCCTTGTATCTCCCAAATTATAACACATATGAAAAACTTGAGAGAGGTTATTGTAGCTGGGTCTGTGATAAAGACAAACCTCTTTCAGAATTCCAAAATACGTTTTCATTTTTCTAGAAACTGAACTTGAAATTGACTACTAAACAATCATGTACAAAACATTTTGTAACAACAGTTTCGTAGCGCATTTTAATTTATCAATTCCTCCCACCTCCTAATGAATTTGAGGAAACTGAGAGAATTTTTTGTAGTTAGGTCTGTTAGGAAGAAAAAACTCTTTCAGTTTTCCTAAATTCGTTTTCAGTTGCTCAGAAACCTCCTTGGAAGTTGACTATGCAAAACCAGAAAACAGAGTTTTTGTTTCATCACTTTTGTAGTTTGCGCTACAAAAGTAGTTGCGCTTTCATAGCGCATTTCTGTGGGAGATGGATGGAAAATCATATGCTGGAGGACCTATCAATGGCAGGTTTTTGAAGCATTATTCTTCCTAAAATCTAATTGATTATTCATGTCATTGTACATATTCCATTTTATGAGTTTTTTCTGCTAATAATGACAAGCTAAATTAGCGAGCTTGAGCCTGAGGTGAAGGCCATTAGAGCTTGAGGAGGAAGCTTGGAAATTTAAAATTTTTTCTGTTTTGATCAAGAAAATGGATAGCAGCATTGGGACTACTGGTTCTTAGTGTACCACAGGGGCACACTATCCCAAGTGGAGCCACTATTATCACCCAAAAATTTTCAAAACATCATTGTGTCAACTCTGTTTTTGATCATGGTCTCAAAATGGGTTTGAAAGTCATTTTAGGATTTGGTTAAGGGTAGGTTATATTTGTTATAAGTTTTAAGGTCATCATTGAATTCAAATAAAGTTTTTTAAAGGTCCATTCCATGATAAAATACTCACATTTTCCATTTAGGAGTAATTCCATAAGGTTTCAGGTTAAATTTCTACAATTAGCCAATAATCCTCCGTTTCGTAGTGCCGCTAGTTCAAAAAAGTGGGTTTGCGCTATGAAAGCGCTAAAAATTTCGTAGCACAAACTGGGAAAAATACACTATGGGCGCTACGAAAGCGCGGTTTCTTAACCATCTTGTCAATTGAGCTGAAATTTGTCAAAATCTATTAGGAAATGATAGGATAATGGTATGGTGAGTCAGTTAGTGATCAGATTCAATGTACGTACCTATCTCACATTCATCATCGTCATGATATGGCATGAATGAGGCATCATTCAATTATGAGATGACATTTCAAATTCAAAATCTTGCCTAATTTGGTCATTCTCATTTTCATTTGCTTCCATACGAGTGTCTGAGCTCTGAAGTAGTCAAGCTAAGCCTGTGGTTGTTCTATACAAAGGATATCTTCATCCTAATCAAGCGAGGTTGTTCCATATACTCAAGCAAGGTTGTTCATATCCTAATCAAGCAAGGATGTTTTATAGATTCAAGAGAAGCTGACAGGTTTTTCTAGGAAGCATGGCAGAGGAAAAGAAAGTCCACAGAGGAGGACATTGCTTAAGATATGAGCCTAAAAATATGAAGGCTATAATTTAAGATAAAACAGTGATGGAGGCTTTTAGCAAAGAAGGTTGTCTCTAGTTTTGTGAAAAGCTGCAAGGTTGCCACACACAGGTGTCTAAAGAATTTGCCTTAAACTTTAGTGGAACAACTACCAAAGTTGGGATGTTAAATGTGCCAATTACACCTGAGATTATTGCTTCTGTGACAGAAATACCAAGGGGGCAAGAGACTTGGTTTAAAGGTTTTAAATTTGATATGGAACCATGCAAGGAATTCATGAAACCTGAGTATGCAGACATGGACCTCAATAATGCAATACTTAGAAGCTGCATCAAATACACCTATGAAAAGCTGTTGTTCAACATTAAAAGATATTTTACATGTGAAGGCAGATACCATAAGGTCGACACATATCATTTCAAGTTTCTTCTGCATTTAATAGGTATGATTTCACTATATTTTCCTTATTATTTGCATAGGAGCATTGCCAAAATGGCTGATAAAGTACAAGGCAAATATGATGGTTTTGAAACATCTTTGTTTCACCATGGTTTGATCAAGTTATTGGTTTTGAATGAGCTTCAGAAAATAAGCAGGGATTGGTCTTCCTTTTTTGTTTATGAATGGTTTTGAGCTGGAAACCCTAACCCCAGCTAGAAACCCTAAAACTAAAGGAACTCCTTCACCACCAGTAGCAGAGTCTAGTCAGCCTGTGGTTGCAAAATCAAAGAAGTTTGTAAAGTTGAAACCAAGGAAACAAGTTGATAAAAGGACAGAGAAGACACAAGTGCTTGTTGCACCAACTCCATCACCTCCAAAACAGAGGTAAAAAAGTGTCAAAGAGGCAAAACAAAAACAATTTGCTAGCAAGCAGGAAATCAAGAGAGTGACAAGAAGCCAAGAAGTGGCATTAAAGGGAAAGATATTTGTTTCAGTTTTATAAGATAGCCCAGTAATTAAGGGAAATTTAGATGAAATCTTTCATGCAATTGATATAGAAGAGACACCCATCATACAAGATGATTTTATTGGAGTAGATGAACACAAACAGAAAAAGGCTAATTCAACAAAGAAACATGAATTTGAGGGTGAAAATGCAGCCTTTATCTTTCAAGCAAGGAAACTGATCAAGTGATCATGTCCAAGTGGAAAAAATGCTCAAAAATGGAAATGCTCAGAAATGGTTGCAGTCTAAATGACCGGAAAGGCCTCGTTGCTACAAATGGATACTTTTCATAGCATTACAAATAGTTCCATTTTCAGATCAGTTGGTATCAGAGATCAGGATTTGAGATTTAGGAGCTAGATTTTTACTCTACATTTGTTCTTGTGCAAATATATAGTTGATTGTTTGCAATTTTTGATGCTTACTAGGCTTAAACTCAAGAGAGTTGAAGGACACTTGGTTAGAGAAAAAAGTAATCCTCAACAAAGAAGGGCCAAAGAGCCACCTCCAAGAGCCATTGAAGAAGCCTCAATCATGTCTTCAAGAGAAGGAGAAGTTTCTGAATACATTGATCCCAAAGAAGAGGAACGGGTGTTTCGAAAGGCTTTCCTAGACATGACAGATATGGTGAGGATACTCTACCAAGAAAGGAATGATAGGCTTGTTGGAGAAGGGTCTAAACACCATAAAGAAGAAGAGGGTTCTTCAGGAGGAAAGAAAAGGGATGACAAGTCAAAGAAAGGACATGGAGGTAATGGTGATCCACTATCCCCATCTTCATCCTCTTCCTTTACATTGTCATCCTCTACTTCGGTGAATCAATCTCACAAGTCTAAAACCACTGGTTAAAGTCCATTTTTAAAGCTTGATGTTAAATTTGAGTTGCCTATGTTTAATGGTGAGGTCAATGTAGAGAAACTTGACAATTGGATAAGACAGTTGGAAGTTTACTTGAGGATACAAAACCGTCATGAAGACGACACCAAGATTCAGTTAGCCTCTCTGAGAATGGAAGGAGAAGCATTGGTATGGTGGGAAGCCAAGACCAAGGATGAAATTAAAAAACGTGGTAAGATCACTTTATCATGGGCTGAATTTATTTCCGCAATTAAACAACAATTTTATCCATTAGCTCATTTACAAAAGGTTGTCATGAATTGGCAAATTTTTAGACAACTCAAGGGACAAAGTGTTCAAGATTACACTCAAGAGTTTAAAAGAAGGGCTTTATTACTTGGAATTGATTTTCATAGCCAAGAGACTTTTTTGAAATATATAGGTGGTTTACACATCTATCTTATACATACTATCCTTATGTTCAATCCTAGTAGTCTAGACAAGGTTTGTGTTCAAGCCACGCATTTAGAGGCTAGAGGGAAACAATCTTTTGATGGGAATGAGGGTAGTGAATTTAAAGGCAAAGGTAGAAAAATAAATGAAAAATATAGGAAATAAAAAGGAAAGTTATTTTGTAAAAATTGTTCCAAAACAAGCCACGGTGAAGACCATTGCTGGCAACTTCATCCGGAGCTGAAACCAGAAAAATTTAAAACGAAAGATAAGGCCAAAGAAAAGGGAAAAACGGTTGCAACTGCTGAAAAAGAGTTAGGGTCTGAATCAGGTGATGAAACTAAAAGAATAGCCATGGTACTAAAGAACATAAAGGGGAAAGAGATTGTAAATGAAACAAATCCCATTTCTAGCAATTTAAACTGTCACATAGAAACTCCAAATGAAGAGAGGAAGATAGAGTTGTTTCATATGAGGATCATTTCAAAACACACAAAGATAGACACACTATTTGATAGTGGGTCACAAGAAAATCTCATCTCAGAAGACTTAGTCAAGAAGCTGAAACTTGAGACCATTCCACATCCAAAGCCATATCCACTTGGATGGATTTGCAAGGATGCTAATTTACAAGTCTCAAGAAAGTGCATGTTGCGCTTCGCCATAACAGCTCATTATGTTGATTTGGTTGAACTAGATGTAGTACTACTTGACATTACAGGTGTGGTGTTGGGTAGTCCATACTTATATGACAAAAAAGTGATCTTCCATCACCATGACAAAAAGTATCATCTATTCAAGGATGGCAAGGATTTTATTGTGAGAGCACATCGGAAGAAGCTAGAATTGCCTTCAGTGAATGTAGGGCAATTGAAAAGGCTTGTCAATGCAAGTCAAAATTTGAATTTTTTGATGATTAAGCAAAAATATTTTGTACATAATCCTTTTCATGTTATTGCTGATGTAAATGATGAAATGTTTCAGTCTGAGAGTAGGTCATCTTTGGAAGAAGATGACAAGATGTTGCAAAAAGTGCCTTTGGTGTCGATCGGTGCAAGGAACAAAGTGTTGGTGCCAGGTGGTGCAAGAATCCAAGAAAGGGAAAAGCATGCAACAAAAAAGGACACAAATTTCAGCATGGGTCATTGCTAGTTTCAGAATGGCAGATTGGTATGGCGAGAAAACTTGGTTGGGAATCGACACAAGTACATGGCTCATTTGGAAAAAAATTTCCATAAGGACAATTGGCAAGGTGAATCTTATTTTTAGTTTCCTTGGAAGGTAGACCATTGTAGGAACAGTATGATTTCTACAAATTTTAGTTGTTTTTTAGAAAATTTCAAAATTTTGCATTATGACTCATTCAAGGTTAACAACAGTCGGTCAGTAGATTCAAGGAAGAATTTATCTTTTTATGAGAAGCTCAATTTGATGAAGTTAGGAAGATTTAGGTGGTTCAAGGTTGGAAGAGTGTAGAATCAGTCTCCTCATCTTCAATTTCTATAATTCAGAGAGATTTTTGGGTCCAACAGCTTCCCATTGGGGAGGTGTGATCAGGTGATCATGTCCAAGTGGAAAAAATGCTCAAAATGGAAATGCTTAGAAATGATTGTAGTTTGAACGAATAGAAAGGCCTCATCGTTTCGATTTTGGTGCTATGAACGGGACTCAAATCCAATGTCATATGTGAAAGTTATGAAGGTTTGAAGTCTCCAGTAAACTCCAAAAAATAGTTGACCAAGTTTTACTTTTCAAATTTGGAAAAATTAAAAATAGAATATTCTTTGGAATACTCCAAAGAATATTCCCCTAGAATATTCCCTACAGGCATACCAGAATTCGACAAGTGGCAAAAATATATTGGAGGGCAGTTTGACTCTTTTTACGTGGACCAATAGCAGGTCACCACATGGCAAGCCCTGAGGCCGCCACATGGCCTAGGAGCAGTCGGTCAAAATTTTTATGGAGGGTCAGGGTTTCGAACACCCGACCTCCCCTGTACAAAGAAAACACCCTACCAGCCTGCCTGTGGAAGTTCTTAACCTATTACGTTCAAAGGTTATATTTAAACTATTTGAGCATTGCATTCGGTGGAGCGGAGGGGCCAGCCCCTCCCCATAGGCCCATAGCCCAGAACCAACGACGAAAAACATAGGGCTAGCTCCTCACAGCTAGCCCCCTCAGCATGTGACCAACTCTATGCCACTAGGTGTGAATATTAACCGTCGGAGTAAATGGTTAATTAACCGTCCACCTATTATGTCATGTGGCCAGCACAATAAAGGTTTAATGCAACTGTTGGGAAAAAGTCATGGGAAGCGGTTAAGTCGACGGTTTAAATGCAGAACCAGTCACATGCACCCATGTGACATTTAATTCCATCCTAAACAGTTCCACCAGTTTGGGGCGTGTTCCACCAAATTTGGCCTCTGTGCCAAAATTAGCACACTTAACTAGAGTTCACCCACATTTGGTGGGGTTTTCAAGTGATAATGGGCAGGTTTCTTTGGGAGGTCATTAATCCCTCAATATTTAGCCAAATTGGACGAAATTTTAGTCACTTTTGGGTTTCTTGAGAATTTTGGAGTGTTTGGGATAGGTTGCAAAGTGAACAGAGGTGTTATTCAGCCATTTTTTCTTCATTTAAGAGGAAAGGGCCATCAGGGCCATTAGGAAGTTGGAGTTGTATTGGGTTGTACTTCATTGTTTGAGGTGAAACAAAAGCCATTTTTAGCTTTTTTATGTCTTCTGAAGTCAAATTCACAGTTTTTTTTTCCTTTTTAGGCATATTTTTTAATGTATAACCATTTTTAGCAACTTAATAGAGCAAGGACATGCCCATTGGAAGCCTTGGACCTAGAAGATATAGCCCAGGAGGGGTGAACTACCTCATCATTTTGTTGTGTTATGCTATGGTGAATTTCCCTTGCTCTGTATTTTTGATATAATATGTTAAACAATAAACTTAATTAACATTTCCTCACACAAAAACTCAGAAACAATTACCAAAAACACTTTGTTTAACTTGCAAGACATGGAGAACACTTTGCACACTAAATTAAATGGAAATGGATACTTTGCATAGAATTACAAATAGTTCCATTTTCAAATCAGAAACCTTTAACTAGGCATGCTAAGAAGCTCAAGGAAGGCAACAAGAAGGTCCAAGAAACTATTGAAACAACTAAAGTCCCTGAAGAGGTGGTTGATCTCTCATGACCAACAGTGGAGCATGCAGCCAGCAGGACAATGAAGGGAAAAGAACACATGATAGAGTGTCAACATCTTGAGTCGAAATTAAGGTTAGAAAACCAAGAGATTGCAATGACGAGAAAGAGGGCCAGAAAACACAATATTGAAAAAATAGAGTTCAAAATAATGAAGGCACTTTGGGAGGGTCAAACTGGTTCTAGGTTTGAAATTCCAAGCAGTGCAGAACAATTTTTCACATGGACAGTTCCAGCCATCAAGGAAGCTAAATTTGTCAGAGTAATCAATACTCACTTGAGAGCCAGTAATAGAAGACTAAGAGATCAAGTGGAGGACTTGGAGAAACAGCTTAAATTGACCCAGGATGAGCTAACAAACAGAGGTGCAAAATGACAATCATTAAAAAATTCAAAAGCTAAATCAAGTGAAAATTAAGAAGGAACCTCATGAAAAATGTGTCTTTCAGTTTATTTGACTTTTTGTTTTGATGAAACCAATGGTATTTCTAGTATTGGCACATTTTTTGTTTTCATTTTGAAAAAATATGGACAAAACTGCTCACTCAGCAGTTTCGTAGCGCAAACAGTGTAAAAAGAGTGAAGAGCGCTACGAAACTGTTGTAGCAGCTTTTTTCACTCTTTCTCATAAATTTTTGAAGGGAAAATATATGTATTATGAATTAAAATTTCTAGAGGAGATGTGTTAAAGAATAATGAAGATAATCCTGGAGGAAAGAAACCAAAATTTTGAAGGTAAAAGGGTAAAAAGGCCGCGTTATGAAACTGTGTTGTTTTCGTAGCGCAGGTCTATTTCAGCTATTTTGAATATTTTGATGGTGGTTTCGGACAACTGAGACTTAAGAATGATTTTGGGTAGGTATTACTTCATTTTCTAACAGTAAATAACCTCAAAGTGATGGTTTCATGATGGTCAGAGTGTCTCAAGAATGCAAAGAATCCTATGCCTAGAAACAAGGGACAGTTTCCTAGTTTAATGGAGATCAGTATTGAGGTCATAAAGAGTTGGAGCTTATCATGTGTATTCAACCTTATGTCAATAAACTTGGAAAATGATGTATTCTAGTTTAGATAAGGTTTTTATGAGTAAATTTAAGGAGTTTGAATCCTATTTGTAATAGGATTTTTTATTATATTTGCAGCTATCATTTTGTAATAAATACCATGTCATATGGTTAAGTAAGGTGTCAAAAAGTAGGAATTCAATGTATATAGCTCAAGATAAGGTTATCCTATGTTGTAAATGATCTATAAAAGATCAAGAAGTCGAATATGCATAGGTTGGACATTTTTAGCAAAAATATTGTGTTTATTGTAAGTGATTGGTTTTCAGCTTGATACAGAGTCTTCTACTTAGCCAACTTGAGATTCATAAAGAGTTCTAGTGTGTTCTTGTTCTAATTGCATATTTTTACTACCCTATTGCAGTGGTGTTTGATTATGTTACTTAGAATTCATCATTGATGCTTTGACTTCCTTCATAGACAAATTGACTGTGTGTTTTACAGTTTCACATGTATATCTCTTGACTAGAACTCTAATATGCCATGACATCCATGCTAAGTAGATTGTTTGGTTTTACTAAAGCTATTTTGACTCCATAAGCCCAATGTGCACTTTCTAATGTGATTTACAACCAATATCTATCATTTATATTCTTATTACCCCACATAGAGTTAGCCATCTATATTTCTATCAAAAAATAATTAATCCTTGAGAGAGCCCTCTCAGGTTGAGGAGGCTAAGCCTCAATTAAAATATTGGTTTGAAACAGTTACATGAGATTGATTTGATTGGCAGCCTATCAGGTCTGATTTTTTTATAACAGGCCATTGGATCGGGGGGGGGGGGGGGGGATATATGGCAGTCAAGAGAGAATGAGTTGTGGGTTAGTTAGGAAGGTTGGTCCAGGGTTTAAATAGAGTGGAAGGTTTAAAATAGCATGAGGCTTGGGTTTTAAACAGGACCGGGGTCTTTGTAAAGCAGGGCCCGAGGGGGTATTAAAATGAAGGCGCTTAATACAAGGTGGGGTCCAGGGTTATATGATGGCAGGGGTAAGATTTGGAATGTGGGGGATAACACATAGAAGGGGTCGGGTATTTTGAATAAAACAGGGTTTTATTTAAATAGTGGGGCCCGGATAATAATATTTTCAAAAAATAATGTAAAAATGGTTTTTACATTGTTTTGAAGGTAAAGAGTGGAAAGAGTGAAAAAGGAGGGGTTAAATGGGGTATTAAGCAATGTGAGTGGGGTTTCGGATAGGGGAAAGGGTAAAAATGAGGGATCGCGGTCAAACATAGATTTTTTTAGAGTAAGAAGTTGTTTGTAAAATAGGAAAAGTGAGAAATAATGGATAAGTAAAAATAAAAATAATGAAGGCAGTGATATTTCTGAAAATAAATGATATTCAGGGAATGTTTTTTTTCAGGAGACTGTAGAATATCCATAGTTATTTAGTCAGGTTGTAGAAATACAAAAGACTACCAGGATGGAAGGCTAAGCTGGGAGTAGGATATTTCCTGTATTTCAAACTATGATGAATAACTAGAAAATTGGAAAAACAGGTTGCATGAAGCCTATACAAGGATATGTAATAGAATTACAATATCACTTCGTTGCATAACTTTAGAGGTATTTAATTTTCCTTATTATGATGTGATAGGAGATGTTTGTGTTTTTCTTGATGAATTTGAAAAATAAATTCTGGAAGAACAAAATTTCCAAGCACTGGATGTAGCCATCATATCTACACCTGTTAGATGGTGGGGAACTCATAAAGAAAATATCGGAGGTTGGAAAGAGTATCGCAGATTAATGAAAATTATATTTGGCCAAGAAGAAACCAGAATCGAAGAAAAATATGTCTCTTTTTATTAAGGCTTGGGGCGAAGAACGAGAACTAGAGTGGGTACATATATTTTTCCACACATTGGACCTAATAACTATGAACTGGTATTTTGAGACAGAGTTGCGCCATGGAATAGTGAGTTGGATAGATAGGTTAAAGGGTTCCTACTAATATTAAATTTTGAGGATGATTTTCTAAGCATTGATGAAGCCCTTCAGGAATTCAGAGAAAGATTTTTTTCAAATACCATTGTGCTAACTTGGACACAGCTAGATTGGGCCGCGCAGTTGGAGCACGTACTGGAATGTTATAATTTGACATATGAAGATGAGGATGAGGATATTCACAATATTAATATCCCAGAGTCAGAACGATATCGCAAATTTTTTGGGTCAGAGCCAGAAATCCCTGGAATAACGCAACCCATGAAGACACATAAGGTGAATATCAAGTCAAAAGAAGAGCCAAAATTTGCATTGATTTGATATTATTGGGATGAAGGCACGGTTAGAAAAGTTGCAGATTTTTTTCACGAATATCACGATCTCTTTCTCATGAATTTTTCTGAAGTGAAAGGGATATTAGGAGACCTCAGAGCTATGAGGATTACTCTGAAACCAGATGTGAATCCGATAAAATAGCGACCATATAGATTGAACCAGAAATACAAGGAAAAAGTAAAGGTGGATCTAGAAAATACGATCAAGGTAGCGATCATTGAACTGGTTGAAGAATCTGAATGGGTAATTCCTATGGTAGTTCAGGAAAATAAGACAAAGGGAAAAATAAAAATATGTGTGGACCTGAGTAAATTGAATTATGCATGTGTACATGACCCTTTTCCCATACCATTCACTGATGAAGTGTTGTAAAATGTAGGAGGACATGAGGCTTACCCTTTCACAGATGGATTTTCAGGTTACCATCAGATCAGGATTGTGCTAGAAGATCAACATAAGGCAATGTTCACCACACAATGGGGTCGTCACCAGTACATCGTGATGCCTTTTTTATTGAATAATGCTCCTACTATATTTTCTAGAGTTGTAGTTGCATCTTTTAAGGCGTATATAAACAAATTTTTGGAAGTTTAAATTAATTATTGGATTGTTTTTGGGTTCTTGAAAACACATGTATCAAGCTTGAGACTGATCTTGGATACCTGTAGACAGTATCAGATATTGCTGAATTTTAAGAATTCCATCTTCTATGTACCTTTTGGTATACTTTTTGGGCATGTTTTTTGCAGGCATGGATTGATGGTAGACCCCATAAAGATAAATTTTATTATGAACTTGGAGCCACCTAAGATAATGAAGAAACTTTGCACGACATTGGGACATACTGGCTACTATAAGAAGTTTATAAAGTAATATGCGCAGATCATTGCACTAATGGAGAAGATATTGAAGAAGGATGTTACTTTTTGTTGGGATGAAGAATGCCAAAAGAGCCTCGACATTTTAATGGAAAAGTTGGTAACTGCGTCGATTCTACTTTTCCTAGACTGGAATAAGGAATTTAATGTAAATGTCAATGCCTCTTGCATAGCATCGGGTGTTGTATTGACGCAACCGGGAGAAGGAGATATTGATCACCCCGTAGATTTTGCAAGAAGAAAACTATCCAAGGCAAAGATGAACTATTATACAACAAAAAGAGAGGGGTTAGCTATGGTTTATGCATTACGGAAGTTCAGGCACTATTTGTTGGGAGCACACTTCAAGATTTTCACTGATCACTCTGCGTTGAAGTATTTGGTGAATAATATTGTTCTAGGAGGAAATATTTTTCAGTGGTTGTTATTATTTCAAGAGTATAATTATGAATTTATAGTCAAACCAGGGATATTGAATGTTGGACCTAATCATTTGTCAAGGATAGAAATAGGTGAAGAACCCACAAGATTTGAGGAGAACCTACCTGATGCGCAACTGTTCACAATCAGGGTTTCAAATGATCACTTCATGGATATTATTCAGTTTTCAGCTACAAGAATGGCACCTGTGGAGTACACTACGCAATAGAAGAAGGAGATGGTAATCAATGCAGCTAATTTTTCATTGATTGCAGGAAATTTGTATAATATGGGACCAGATAAAATACTGTGAATATATTTCTTTGAGCATGAAAGTACGCATATATTAGCAGAAGCTCATGGAGGAGTTGCAGGAGGCCATTATGCAGGGAAGGCCATTGCGCAGAAGATTTTGAGAGTTGGATTATGGTGGCCCACAATGCATAAGGATGAAAAGGAGAATTGTAGATCTTGTGATGCATGCAAAAGAATGGGAAGATCGTCTAGAAGGGATGAAATGCCCTTGAATCCAGAAGTAAATTTTCATGAATTTGATAAGTGGGAAATTGACTTTGTTGGACCTATCAATCCACTGAGAAATAATACTGGAGAAATTTATATCATCACTACAACATATTATTTGACGAGGTGGGCCGAGGCAAAACCAGTGAAGGATTGCATTGCAGATACATCCGTGAAGTTCATATTTGAGTATATTCTGTCCAGATTTGTGTGTTCGAAGATCCTGATGAGTGACAGGGGTTCGCATTTCTTGCATAAAACTATTGAGGCACTGGCTGAAGAATTTCAAATGCACCATTAGAAGAGTACACCATATCCTCCTCGGGTGAATGGGATGTTTGAATATTTTAACAAGATTTTGGAGAATATAATCACCAAAGTATGAAATATGAACATAAATCACTGGGATTTGAGGATTCCATTGATGTTATGGGAATACAGGAAAACATGCAAGAAGGTGACCGGACAGACACCTTTTAGGTTGGTCTATGGACAAGAAGTAGTCATTCCTATGGAGTATATTTTTCCCAGTTTAAAAAATTATGTGTTTATAGATGTGGCAGACCCCAGCACAATGGAAGAAAGGATGGAGCAATTTCTCTTTTTGGAGGAAGAAAGATTTATTGCAGGTTATCAATATCAAGTGAAAAAGCAAGGGAAAAAGCCTGGAATGACAGGCATATCAATTAGAAACATTTAAGGAGGGAGACCTGGTACTATTGCATGACATCAAGTTCACGAAGTTCCCAGGAAAGTTCAAAACACATTGGTTGGGGCCATATATCATCAGGAATGTCTCTGAGGGAGGCGCAATTCAGCTCGCAAATTTGGATGGTTAGTTGATGCTAAGACGAGTGAATGGGAGCAGATTAAATATCTACAAGGACGACTCTGTCTCTAGAACTTCACACTGACTATATGAATAAAGGAAATTCTTAGTTTCACATGTAGTTGAAAGTGAGCATGGGACTATAAAAAAATATTCCAAAGCCGAACTTCGCCGAAGTGGGATTACTGTGTGACATTCAAAAGATTGTCCAAGTTTGAGGCAACTGCAACGAGGGAGGAATTGTTGCGATGTAAGGGAGGATCTATCGAGTTCCACCATAAATATGACCATCGGAAGTGAGAAATTTGATTTGAGAGGGATTTTTCCCTTAAAGGGAGCGGGGGAAACACATTTATTGGGCATAGATGGGAAAATATGCCGCCAAATATGCATTAATGAGTTGAATCTGAAGACAATCATGGGGTTTTAAATTAAAATTTGGTATAAATATCGCATCCCACTCCTCATTTTTACACTTTGCTTCTTGAGATTTAGAATTGAGATTTTTCGCCTGAGTGTGAGCTGAGCTTTGACTCGCATGTCTGAGAGGAGTTTCGAAGAAATTTCCAAGGAATTTATCAAGATAGGATTAGCTATAATCATGACTACTACACCACCGTCGAGTGTGATAGGGCTGAGGTCACCAAGGAAACAATCCACTACATGAGAGGCACAACCAAAGAAACAGTTTGTCAAGAAGCCAGTTGTAAGACAATCACTCAGAAAGAAGATTACCAAGGAGCAGAGAACTAAGGAGCGGATAAACAATGAAAATGAGCCTATAGAGGTCTAGGAGAGCGATGAAGAGGAGATTGCAACAGACATTCCGGAGGATGTGATAGCAGAAGAAGTGGAACCTATCTCTAGGTTGTCGCTGTATATACCACCCAGGAAGGTGGGTGCAAAATCAGTGAATGATCCAGACATCTTGAAATTTGTTGTATTTACACCATTGTTGTCGAACAATGTATCATTTGAGGGAGAACCATTGGTGAAGGTACTTCATCTAAGGATGTAATATTGGGACTTCAACGACAGGAGAAAATATCTACAATTTGAGCCCAATCGATACTTGCGCGCGGTGCATTATCAGGAGAATGACGTTACCAGATTGGAGCCACGCCAGTGGGCTATAAGGATACAGGAGGCATGGCTACTCAATATGTTGTATGTTCTACATTTTGTGGAGCAATATCAATATGATTTGTGGGAAAAAAAATTTGGCGTTAATGCATGATGGGTGCCTCTGGTTGGGCAAAAGGATACCTATTTATGATATGTTGACTCATAGAATTACTGTGTTTCCATGTCAAGGACAGAACCCCGCGGAGGAGTTTGCATGGAAGAGCCAAGACAAGGCAGTCGCCGAGGCTATGAAGGAAAAACACGGTATTGTGAAGAATTTATGGGGCTATGACATCGGCTCCATCAATGACCCAACTATTCTCTTCATCGCACACATCTTGGCAGGAAAAATTATGAGGAAGTGTCACGTAAATGAATTACCAGCACCCATCATTTCTTTGGTTGCACAATTTAGTAAAGGGGTCCAATATAACTCGATGGAATATCTGTGAAAATAATTTCTTGATGATTTTCATGAGGCATAGGAGGAAGGGAATAAATTACACTATGCGTGGTTATTGTTACTTATAACACTAATTGCATGGAGAGAACTCGAGGAGTCACAATTCCCCACTGTGGACCCAGATATCTATGAATCTATGAGGTACTCCTTGTTGTGGTTTACCAAGGAACCTACCTAGGTGATAGAGAAAAAAATGTTTTGGGTATCGATGGAGATGGATTTGTGCACTCTGGTGAGTTAGCGTCCCAAGCTATTACCTATTTTATTTGATCGTTATCGCAAAATAATTGATTTCAAGGCGAGATTTCACTGAGCATATATCCACATGTGGAAGGACCCTGAAGAATTATGGTACTCGTTACCATATTTTTTCCATGAGTTTGATATTGCACAGGACGTAAGTCATTGGAAAATTTATTTGTTGTTCCACCTATTGGAAGTCTATAGATAGAGCAACCAAGAACCAGTGAGAAAAATACCGCCAAAAATAAAGACACCGCGACAGGAAAGAAAACAGGGAAGCATACTGCAAAATACTGACAAAAGGAAACAATGAAAGTAACACTAAAGGAAACTAGACAAGAAACCAAGAAGGCCATAGGAAAATACATGGAGAAAGAAATAGAAAAGGACGACACAGAAACTACAGGCACAGATCAAGATTAGGGCAGTCAGGAACCTTTTATTGATATAGAAGCGGTTGATTCACCATTTATCATGAAGAGAATGGTTCCACAAACATCAAGTGCACACAAAAAGCACAAGTTTGACCAATCAGTGGGGCGGAGTCAATGATCCTCACTAAGGGGGACATTGACAAGATTGGTGATAAGGTACGGAATATCACCGAAGATACATGGAACTAGATTGAAGATAAATACAAGGTTGTATTGACAGAGTTGCAGCAGGGCATGCAAGAGCTAAAATTACTAGCTTAGATAGCAATAATGTAGGAACAACCTGCCACTCAGAAATTTCAAGTGAGCATGGTACAAGCGAGCCAACAAGCACAACAAATGCACCGATTAGAAATCACCCCTGAGGTAAGAGTCTTGCAGGTACTTGGAGGAGCATTGCATTTTGAAGCCACAGAGGATCATGAGTGAGAAATTATTTGGGGTAGCATCAATTTAAATTTGGTTGTTTTGCCCATCCAGATACTGCATGATTTCCACCAAGGGGTCACTGATGAGTTAAAGGTATGAGAACAACGCAACATATACATCACCAAAGAAATAATGAGGACACCAAAAATATCCTTAAAAAATTGGAGAGAACACTCAAGGACCGTGATGAGGCGACTCAGCAGTGATGGAAGTTAGAAGATAATCTCACCAAGAATTGCAGTGAGCTTCCAGACCTCAAGGTTTAAGTCGAGGTAGCCCCGGAAAAAAATATCATGAAGCATTCCCTTTTAGTCAAAGAGTCCAAGAATTAAGAATAGAAATTCGGATTATCCACAGTATTAAAAAAAATTTGTCAATTAAATGGAGTCCAAGAATGAAATAGAAAAGGCCAAATTTGAGCTTTAGATGTAGATCACTGAGCTGCAGATGAGGCTACAACAAGCCACACCGCCAGACGTGCATGAACAGCAGGAACCAGATATGAAGGAAACACTAGCAGGTATCTACACCACAATCAAGGACTATATAAAATTGTTCAAAGACACCATAGAGATTTGGACCTCGCTGCAGGAGGATCCAAACATTTATAAGATTGACCAGGAAATAGAGCAGAAGCAGAAGCAATTGGACAAGATCAAAGTCATCGCGGGGACTTTATCATGTACGCAACGGCTTGCTTGTATTACAGAAGGGAAAATTCTACAGAGACAAATCAAGGATTTGCGCAGGAAGGAGTAGTTGATCACAGAAATAACATAGCCATGGCAGAAGGAATCGATTCAACTGTCTCAAAAATTTGATACGAAGCTGAAAGAGATGTGCCAGAAGTAGAAATATGTTCTTCAGAAGGTCATGGATCCAACATCAGAGAAGTTGTTAGAGGAGGTGTGCCAAGAAGAGAAGTTATTTGTAGAAATGTTTCAGCCTTTAAGTACATCCTACACCATCATCGCCGAAAAGGTTCAGGGCACACCAGCTAAGTGACTCGGGATGAGTCACATGTGAGTTTTTGGGGCCTGTTGGGCGAGGCCCAACTTGGTCCAATTTTGGTCAAAAGACTGCAACTCAAGGAGCGAAGTGTGTGGTCCAGCGAGAATAAATCAACCACATGAAGTTTATTTTGATAGTTTTAATTATTCCCATGGCATTTGGACCATGTTATTGTAAGATGTAAATGCTATATAAAGTGATGACATATTGTGTCGAAAATATAGAATAGATCCATCATTTGTATGAGCGCAATTTGTTGAATATCTATCTTTCTATGTTTTGGGCCAAGGGAAGGCTCCACAGCTATGTGCGCGGAGGCCTTGAATAGTCTGCAGCTTTGTGTGCATACCACCTGTAACTTTGTGCGCAGTTCAGAGAAATTATTCTACTAAAAATTATTTATCATTAAAAATGAAATTAATTTCGAAGCATATCTATGTATATCTGTGTAATTTTATTATTATCTACACTTGAATTTTTTTTTATGCATCGTGAGGACTTGTATGTTTTTTATATCTATTATATTGCATTGAATATTGCATAATAGTGATAAAGGCACAATGCATAATAATATTAAGTGATGAATAGGGCATATATTGTGAAAGTAGATAGTTGCCTTCGCGTAGTCCAAAAGAGAATAAGGGAGCATTTTAGTAGTAGAGCCATGTCCTATTGTCACTCTGGATGCAGAAACCTAGTTCTGAAATCCCCCAATATTTCCTCGGGTGATACTGGGATCTGTGCCACAATTCATTGTTGAAAGGGTTGGTAATAGAGGGTTTTTTTGGTTTCCCAGCAACTCTGAACCTAGCTCGAGACCCCTTTGAGCCAACAGGAATTAGAGAGGAAGATAATTCTTTTGGAGGAGTAAGTGGTTTCTCTAATGCTCCACTATTGGAGCTAATGGTGTTCATTGTGTTAGCACAAGGATTCACTCCTTGACTGGAAAGGAGTAAGCCTTACACATCATAGTTCATTTCAAAGAAAAATATTTTGAATGGTGGGATGGCTTCTTAAAGAGTTTAAAATGATTTCAACTCTTTTAGACCTTTATGCTTTTGGCAAGTATAAATTGTATGGACAAATTTGTAGTATAGGGGAGAATATTGTGATAGATGAAAGGTTACAGATAGCTGGTACTCAGTCTAAGAAATATACATATCCAAAATCAGTCAAACAGTTACAAGAGTGGAATTTTTCATAAGCTATGTTTTATGTAAAAGGAAGAAAAATTTAGAAATCAGAAAACATGCATAAGTAATCTCATAAATCCTTCATGAAACTGTCACTAGCATGCTCTACACAACGTATAGATGATTTGCAGAAGACTTAACAGTAGATAATTAACTATTAGATCCTCTAATAGTTCTCTTACTCTTAATTTCTAGTTGTTGCAACTCATAAATTAGATGAATGAAATAACAAGAGAAACACACCATACATTAGATATTCTTTGAAACACAAAATCCTCCAGCATGAAGTGCAAAAAGGAGTTTTATTTATTATGAAAAGTCTTTAGGTCGACCAAAATCCAACCCTGAAATGGAATTTACAAATGAAATTTATAGAGAGAGGCACCAACTCCATCTCTCCTAAAAGGAAGGATCCACTCTTCTGTTGATTTATCTCTCCATGATCTTGGTTCTTTAAAACCCATGTGTCTTCATTAAATGTGTCATTTAACAACCTCAAAACCACTTATCAACCATCACTTGAAATATCCATATCATTTGGAGTCCTTATCATCCTTGGACTAGCTCAAAAATTCTACTGACATCTATCAAAAATCATTTAAAACATATGCTACCAGAACTTCCAGAAAAAACCTGTAACTGCGTAAAAACTGTAATGCTACCAAAATTTCTAGTAACGCTTTGTTTCCTTTCCAAAAATTCATAACAAGATATTTGAAAATTTATTTGTGGACTAAAACATTCTAAAATTTGAGTTTTTCCAAAATATAACTAGTAGGAAAAATTATATTTCTTTGGGACATCCTTTTACCTCTCCTCCATATGAGTTGCAACTTCTGCATGCTTGTCTAAATATTTTTTTCTGTCAATTTTTTTTTTGTGACCTTGTAGTCCTGGCGGTTGTCTCTATTGAGATTCAACAAGAAAATTTCAGCACCCACGCCTAGTGCATTAAGCACCTACACTAGGGTGGGGCACGCAGTGCTATTTTTGGTGCATGTCTATTTTATTTATCCATTAATTAAGATGGAAAATAAACTATAATATATTCTCAATAATAACTTGTAATAGTTAAATTAGAGTGATAAACTCAGTTATCTAGTGGATTTCGAGTTAGAGGTAGTTGGTGAGGCATGCAAAGTAATTCTAGTTGTAACAGAGTTCGAAGTGCAGTGGTGCATTAGTTAATGCAGGTTGTAATCAGTTTAAATCAGTTAAGTGAGTTAAACTCATTTGTGATAGTTGTAACTACTTGATACACTAGTGAGATATCAAGTGAATTAAATGTTAATTAATTCACAATCAGTGATCTCACATGCAACTAAGGATTTACTATTATTAGTTGCATGCATGCCAGATCCAATGGAGACCCAATTGAGATCTAGGTGAAAGATAAGTTGACTATCAGTTATAGGATTATTGGGTTGCACACATGCAACAAAACACCCATTGGAGTTCCCATGATAATTGTGTAGTCAAGGAAGGCCATAATTCTTATCTTTTAGGGATTTCATTCATCAAGGATTGTGCAAGCAAGGCAGGTTGTCTGGAGGTAGTAATTGGCTAAGTATTGGTCAGTTTGTGTATGACAGTGTGAGACAATTAGCTTAGTACTAGAGGGCTCTTGTGAGAAGGGTTTTTTATGTAATTGTTTCATGATCCATGATGAATATACAATAGAGCATAGTGGGGTTTTGAGCAGCAATATTTCCCCCGGAAATTATCTGTGTTGTGTTTAATTTGATTCTTCTTTACTTCATGTGATTAGCAATTGTGTGTTTAATTCCGCAAAATATTTGTAGAAGCGATTCAGTATTTAACTTTAGTACATTTTAGATTGGTTGAACCAAGATATACATTCATGTTGTATAATTTCTACATGGTATCAGAGCACAGGAAATCACAATTGTGAAGGAGTAGCTGAGTTTGTGACTAGATAGAATTCGAATTTGCAGAAAGTCTTTCTTGGTGCTACGGCTGGTTCAAGATCAAAATGGCTTTCAATGTCTTGAGGTTGGAGTATGCACTCAAGGGAAGCATAAACTATATTTCTTGGAAGGACAGGATGGAGGCAGTACTCGAAGACAATGGCTTGAAGGAATTCATTGACAATGATGTTCCTAAACCTGTTGTGACAGATTCTGCAAATCTTGATGCATGGAAAAATAAAGTGGAAAAGGCAAGGAGGATCCTGTTGGAGGGAGTACGAGACGACATTTTCTCAAGCCTCCATGGGAAAGCTACACCGTATGAAATTTGGAAGGCTTTGACGGATCTATTCCAGAGCAGCAACGACCATATGAAATTGGTTCTCAAATATAAGATCAGGAAGATCAATATGGAGAAGGGTGACTCCATACCAAAATATCTAACAAAGTTTGTTCAATGTCGGGATGAACTGGGGAGTGTTGGTATAATTATCGTTGATGATGATTTGGTGAGCTTGGCTCTCCTAGGATTCCCAAGAGTTGGCATAGTTATCAAGACTTTGTCAATGGAAGGGAAAAAATGCCAGATTGGGAATGACTGTGGTCAGATCTGGTGCAGGAGGATTTTAGACAGAACACCAGAGATGGATCTTCATCTAAGAATGAATATGAAGAGGATTTTTCTTTGGCTACTAAGGAAAAGAAAGGGAAGGGGATGAAATTCCATTCCAAGTCTGATTCCAAGAATTGAAAGAAGAAGGACATGTCCAAGGTGAAGTGTTTTCACTGTCATGAGCATGGGCATTTTGCTACTAACTGTCCACAAAAGAAGAAGAACAAGAAGGTTCAAGGATCTGTAGTTGGTGAGGCTCTTGCCTCAAAATTTGAGCTTGACTTCTCATTGATCGCATGTATGGTGTCAAGTGCGTTGGGATCTGTGTGGTATTTGGATAGTGGTGCTTCCTTTCATATGACAGGATACAAGGAACTTTTCAGTGACATGGAGAAGAAGGATCTCCAGATGCATATTGAAATGGGCGATGATGGGCGGTATAGTGCTACCGGGATTGGTACCATTACCTTATAGAGGCAGTAAGGTAAACCCTTTCAATTACAAGATGCAATGCATGTACCAGGTTTGAAGAAAAATTTATTCTCAATTGCAATGTTGGAGGATAGAGGCTATGATGTTGTTTTTAGTGAAGGAAAATCTTTCCTGCGACACAAAACAACAGGACAAGCCAAGAAGATAGGGATTCGAGTTAAGAATATCTACAAGCTAGAGGTATATGGTTGCGCAACAATGATGGGCAAGGTAGATCAAGTGGTGAGCCGGGATGAGGGTGAATTATGGCACAGGATATTGGGCCATATTCACCATGGAGCCTTGAAATTCATGCTGCAAATTTCTAATGGTATTCCCAGGGGTACACTTGCGCAGTCAGACACAGGCAAGGGATGTACTATGGGAAAATATGTAAAGGCCACCTTTCATGAGAAGGAGAATCCAGCTTCGGGGATCCTTGAGAGAGTTCACACAGACGTGTGTGGACCATTCTTTGTTGCTTCGACAGCAAAACATAAGTACTATGTAATGTTTGCAGATGACTTTTCTTGTAAGTGCTGGATCTTCTTCATGCAGAAGAAAGATCATGTATTCTCTAAGTTTCTTGAGTTTAAGGCACTGGTGGAGAAAGAGTCAGGGAAGCAAGTGAAGGCTCTTAGGAGAAATAATGGTGGAGAATACATCTCTAATGAATTCAAGAACTTTTGCAACAAAGAAGGAATTCGAAGAGAAATGATAGTGCATCATAACCCACAACATAATGGGGTCATGGAATGAAAGAACAGAATGATTGTGGGTGTAGCAAGAACGATGTTGCATGATCAAGGCCTATTGATGCATTTGTGGGCAGAAGCATGAAACATTGTGGTATTTGTGCAAAAAAATCTTCCTCATAGGATACTTGGCATGAGGCCTGAAGAGGGTTTCACTAGTAAGAAACCTGATGTTTCACACTTTAAGATTTTTGGCTCATGTGTTTATGTGCATGTGACCAAGGAAACCAGGAAGAAGCTGGAACTGGTAGCTGAGATCAGGATTTTTGTGAGGTACACTAAACACCCCATAATTATCGTGTGTATTTTCTAAATATCAGAATGACTATTGTGCGACAGGATATAACATTTGATGAGGAAAAATACATGCAGTTGTCCTTTGAGAGGGAATTGGACTTACATGCAGAGGAGGAACTATTGATTCCCAAGCATGAGCCTCAAGAATTGGATCAGACACATGTGGAGGATCATGGAGTGGAGGAAAACACTCATGCAAATCCATCCATCAAAAATGGCAGAAGGTGCACCATGGAAGCTGATAGATTGAGACTTGATGTTGCAGAGAATATAGGAGCCCCTACTTCACAGCGCAGATAGAGACAGTCTCCTGGCCGATTTACTAGATACATGGCTCTTATGACAAAATTTATTGTGATTGAACCATCTTCCTTTTAGGAAGCAGTGCAACAACCAATTTGGGTTGATGCAATGGTGGAGGAGTATGACTCCATTGTCAAGAACAGTGCATGGGATATTGTCCCAAGACCGATCGAAGAATCAGTGGTTGGATCAAGATGGATATACAAGGTAAAGAAAGCTGCTAATGGGAGTGTGGAGAAATACATGGGCAGATTTGTGGCCCGGGGATTCTCACAAATCGAGGGGATAGATTATGATGAGACTTTTGCACCTGTTGCAAGGTACTCTTCCATAAGATCCATCCTTTCACTCTTAGCGCAGATGGGCTAGCGCATTCATCAAATGGATGTGAAAACTATGTTTCTCAATGGTATCTGTTGTCGCTCCTAGAGACAGCCTAGAGTTGTGATAGACTAGTGCCTAGGACATCTTAATATAGCAAGGAGCATGCAATATAACATGGGGAGTTATCAGTGAAAGGCTCTCATGCTATCTCTTGTTAAACAAGGAAATTATTTTTAAATGGGACCAAAACTCTCAGAAAAATGATACATAGAATGAGATATTGCAGAGGCAACATGCAAAACTCCAATACAAAAAGAAACAGAAAATTCAGAGACAGATTACTGTAAAAGAGGGCCAATTCAGAAATACTTCACAGAAATAAGTTATCAGAAGTTGTATGTAGTGAATGAAATGTAGAGGAAATATTAGTTAACATTGAGCTAATATCTAGATATACAATACCACCATGCATGGGCTTACCGATCTAAGAATCCATACATAACAGTAGCGTTTTAAAAACACCCTCCCAAAGAAACTAATATAGTTGAAATGAAAATGGAACAGTATATCATGCATGAGCCATATTTAAAGCGCTTGACTGACTTAAATATGGGTACCAACTAGGATAAATACATACCAAACCAGTGAGCCACTCGCATTCCAAAACATGATACAAGAAAGATGGATTGAAACAAGATGAAAATTTTTAATAACGCGTAAAAGGAGAAGTTACACACTGTGAAATACCAAAGACCAGAATCCTCTTTAACAGATAGAACTCCTCCTCACTGAGACCCAACGGGCTCTGAGCATTCATACAAGAGTTCAACAAAATGTATACAAAATTCTCTTACTGCACCAATTTTCTGATAAATCTGGAACCCTAAATAATCTATTCTTCGAGGGTTTTATAGAGGAAAAGAAAACTTAATAAATGAAGTAGGTGATGAACCATCAATTTGCTTCATAAAGACAAGATGGCGGAAACGTGCACGCCCATACTGCTCGATGACTTTGTAATGTTGTTTGTACTCTGTGGCCTGCTAACTGAAATAAATGCACTGGGTAGAAATCTCTCTAGGAACACGGCAAAGCAGAGAATTCACATAAACATTTTGTCCTTTCTTGAAAGAAAATGGTGCTGAAATGAAACCTGAAGGGTATTGTTTCTGGTGCATTGTACCCTCTGCCTTCTAAAACCTGAGTCACGGCTGAAAATCTTCAATGCTAAGCATTGAATTCCTTAATCATCCACTGATATTTTTCTACAGCTCCATTAATATCTTCATCTGTGAAATCAGCACCTTGAATGTCCCTGTAGGGTTTGACAGATTTTAACCCCGCTTCTTTAATGGAAGTCTTATCGATTTTCCTTCCTGGGGCTTTCTTCATAATTCAGCTCTGAGAAATGTTCCTTTGACGTGCTCTCTATCACAATAATAGAGACTGTGAATCATAATAGTTTTCCACCACTGTAAACCTACAAAATCTGCAAACTCGTTAAAGAAAACCATGCACGGGAAGGTGAACACAGCGGGGATAATGGTGAGATACGCGGCATGATGGACAGGTCGAAAAATGCAGGTCGATGATAGGAAATGCAGCGGAACTATGGTGGTTGGGCTGGGAAACGTTATAATGCAAAACATTAGAATATAACATATGAATGGAATATATAAATGGCGGTGGAAAAATGTGATAAACACGTGGGATGATGACATGGAGGAGGACCGAGTCAATGGCAGGGTATGCAGACGATCTGGATTGTTTGATCTCAAAACGAGATCGATGGTTGAAAACGCATCGGAGGGTAATGAGACGGTGGGCCAGGGGCACTGTTGACATGGACTAACACTCGTGCAGCTTCGGAGTGCGATGACCGTTGGATGAATACCTCCAGATTGGACGGCTATCATGAATATCGCACCGTGACTTTGATCGAACAATAATGCGTGATGGAGGGCAGTTTTGGAGCCGTATGTGAAGACATGCGGCGAGCGATGTATGGAATCACTCCGATTTGAGGAATATCGCCCGCCTTCGAAAGGCGGTGTGATGAAAACCGGAGGGTTTTGAACAACGCACAACGTGGGGTCCACCGGGGTGAGAGTATTGTGAGTCGTTGATCGGTGGATGATCGGACGGTTGAGACACGATCAGACGGGAAAATGAAATGGGGACCGCGTGTGCGATGGGGTTGCAAAGGCCGTTGGATCTGTGTGATCGACAGTCTAAAATGTGCCTGATATGTATATTTGATAAGCACCCATTGGACTAGCTCCTGGTCTCGGGGCTGGGTCATGTGGAAGGAAAAGGGCGCAGGGGCTTGGCCGAAAGGGGCTAAGGCATAATACATTTTCAAAAGTGGGTTTTTTTCGGCCCTTTTATGCAATTTTGAGGCTGGGAGAAAGCGACGATAGGAGGATAATGGATTTTTCAGGCCCAACAAGAAGGGATTGCTTGTCAAAGATTCAATGGGGGCTGAAATGATCAACAGGATCATTGAGGAAAAGGTGTACATATAGAAGCCTAAAGGTTTCTATATCTTCAACAGTGAGTCACATGTGTGATGACTCAAAATAAAATTGTATGGACTAAAGCAAGCACCCTGTGCTTGGTACACTCAGGTAGACAGTTATTTCACAAGATGCAAACTTATACTAGATTATGGTTGAGGGTAAGCTATTGATTATTGTTCTTTATGTTGATGATCTAATTTTGACTGGTGATGAGTAGTTGATACACTCATGCAAGGAGGATCTTGCAAGGGAGTTCGAAATGAAGGAAATGGGACTCCTTCATTATTTCCATGGATTGGAAGTATGGCAGCAGGATGGTGAAATTTTTGTGTCTCAAGGTAAGTATGAAAAGGAGATACTAGGTAAGTTTCACATGGAGAGATGCAAGCCCATGGATACTCCTCTTCCAGGAAATTGGAGGAAAGAGAATGCTACTTCTAGAGAGGTAGTGGATGCTACTATCTACAGGTATTTATTTGGTTCACTGATGTATCTAGTGAACACCAGACCAAACATTTTCTATGCAGTTAACCAGCTGAGTCAAGCTATGATTAAGCCTACCAAGCTCTTTTAGAAGGTGGGGAAGGATGTCTTGAGATACCTGAGGGCACATCTGAGTATGGTCTATGGTACAGACGGAAAAAGGGAGTGAAGCTTCAAGGCTTCACAGATGTAGATTGGGTGGGCAGTCCATCAAATATAAAGAGAACATCATGAGGGATCTTCATCATAGGATCAACACCAGTTTCCTAGTACAGAATGAAACAACGATCTATGGCACTCAGTTCAGCGGAAGCAGAATACATGGAGGCAAGTCAAGATGCATGTGAGGCTATCTGAATGAGAAATATCTTAGTTGGTTTTTTTGGTCTCAAATGGATCCAACAGTGATTCATTGTGATAATCAGAGTTGCATTAAACTCTCGATTAATCATGTGTCTCATGATAGGTCCAAGCATATATATATATGGTACCATCATCTCAAAGATTGTGTGCAGAGAAGAATAATTTTGCTTCAGTACATTCCCATGGAAGATCGGGATGCAGATATTCTAACGAAGCTGCTCACCAAGAGAAAATTCGAATACGATAGAGACAAGATCATGGTGAAGGATAATCCCTTTCTTGTTGAGAGGGAGTTTTGAGATTCAACAAGAAAATTTCAGCACCCACGCCTAGTGCATTAAGCACCCACACTAGGGTGGGGCACATAGTGCTATATTTGGTGCATGTCTATTTTAGTTATCCCTTAATTAAGATGGACAATAAACTGCAATATATTCTCAATAATAACTTGTAATGGTTAAGTGAGAGTGATAAACTTAGTTAGCTAGTGGCTTTCGTGTTAGAGGTAGTTGGTGAGGCATGCATAGTAATTCTAGTTGTAACAGAGTTCAAAGTGTAGTGGTGCATTATTTAATGCAGGTTGTAATCAGTTTAACTCAGTTAAGTGAGTTAAAATCAGTTGTGCTAGTTGTAATTGCTTGATACACTAGTGAGAGATCAATTGAATTAAATATTAATTAATTCACAATCAGTGATCTCGCATGCAACTGAGGATTTACTATTATTAGTTGCATGCATGTCAGATCCAATGGAGACCCAGTTGAGATCTAGGTGAAAGGGTAGTTGACTATCAGTTGTAGGATTATTGGGTTGCACACATGTAAAAAAACACCCATTGGAGTGCCCATGATACTTGTGCAGTCAAGGAAGGCCATAATTCATATATTTTAGGGATTTCATTCATCATGGATTGTGCAAGCAAGGCATGCTATCTGGAGGTAGTAAATTGGCTAAGTATTGGCTATTTTTTGTATCACAGTGTGAGACAATTAGCTGAGTACTGGAGGGCTCTTGTGAGAAGAGTTTTGTATGTAATTATTTCACGATCCATGCTGAATATACAATAGCGGATAGTGGGGTTTTGAGCAGCAAGCTTTCCCTAGGAAATTATTTGTGTTGTGTTTGATTTGATTATTCTTTACTTCATGTGATTAGCGATTGTGTTTTTAATTCTACAAAATATTTGTGGAATATATTCAGTATTTAACTTTAGCACATTGTTAGATCGGGTGGATCCAAGATATACATGCATGTTTTATAATTTCTACAGTCTCTTTTGCAATGGCCTTTTTCTCTTATGAGCTCTTCTAGACTTTTCTTCTCTTGGAGGTTCCTATTTGCTGGTCTGAAGGGGCTGTTGGTACAGGATAAATTTTAAATTTACACTTTGTCCTGCATTTTTTTTAAATTCATTTGCGAAAATGGGACAAGTTTGAAATGGATTCAACAAATTTTATTCCAAATGAAATAAGATTTATTTAAAATATAGATTTATTTAATTAATTCTAGAATTATTTAATTAATTCTGTGTTTAGAGAAAATTTGAATGAGTATGGAGTTGAAAACATTGAAGAAATTCCCTTAATGAATGATCCAAAAACTGAAGGGGAAAATTGAGGTTTTTCATTCTTAGATTTCTCAAATCACCAATGTGATATGGCTGCGTACAAGCGTATACAAAAGTTGTTGTGACAAGAGTGCAAAGGTTGCATTTGCTGAGTTTTCCATTCAGACTGATGAGGAACAAATGGCATAGGTTAAGTATGTATTCCTTGATGGATCGTCTGCATATTGGGATGAAGAGTGAGTTAAAGAGGAACTCAATAAATTGGGTTGAGCCTCCACCTCAAACCGAAAGTGACCGTACTTGTCTTGGACCAGTTGGTTCAGGCCAAATTTGGTCAGAATTCACTAGGTTGACTGGTTTTGTATAGGTTTACATAATTATGATTATATCCTTCTTCCCACATTTCAATTTAGTGACAAGTGAAACATTGATTATTCTTTGAAAGTTTTATTGATAATAGGTAAATAAATCGAAATTCACCATCCTAGGAGGTGTGTTAAGGCTAGATGGTCACAATGGAAGGAGAAGATTAGGGAGGGATTCTTATCAAAGGTGTGAGAGAATAGAATTTAGTTGCTTTGGAAAATTTGACTTGGTAGATAAGCAATAGAACCAAATTAAGTTTCAGTTTCTTCTTTTGAGCAGATAATTTCGGATGAAATTCAAAAATTTAAGCAGTCATGTCGTGAGGATAGTCAGAGTGCTTTTATTCCTGATAATGATGACACACTGTAAGATTATTGTAAATTTTTGTAGATGTTCTATGCTTGATGAAACTTTAATTTTTATGCCAATATCAGTCAGCAATCACATAAACAATAAAGTAAAATGTTGATAGAACATACCAGTAGATCGACGGAAGACAAGCCAAAATATATATTTGTGTTGGTGCGTTACGGCGGTCAACAGGATGCTTCAACCAACAAAGTATCAATACGGTCAGCCAACTAGAAGTGTCACACAATCCTCTAGGACATCCAGATCTGTCAACCCCAAAGTCAACGAAATTCAACGTTGTCACAGTCAACGTTCAACGTAAACAGTAGCAGCAACAAAGTCAATGCAACCAAGTCAAAGTCAATGTCTAGCCTCGGGGTTTGTGCCAAAAATGTGTATTGAGGAAATCAAAATTTTGGGAGAGTTTCAACTCAATTTGACCAAGCGTTGACCAAATTCAACGCTGGAAACCCTAGACAGAACAAAACCCTAGCTGCTTCTTTTTCCCACGTGTGAGTGAAGAAGAGGCTCCAAAAGATGCTCAAACCAATCAAATTAGGAGAGAGGATGTGATGTGATGGATGAGTGAAAATTTCCTCCAACGTTGACCAATTATATCCATCAATGAGGGTGTGTGACACAACTGTTAGGGCTCCAAACCTTCAGGCCAACCTGAACATATTTTGAATAAATTCAAAATAAATGTTCTGCTCATCGGATCAAGATGATCTTTAAATCGATCTTGCACCTCTCTGAAAGAGGAGTCCAATAAAAATATTGGAATCTTCACCTGAGAATCACAACATGGATTTTGGACCTATTTTTCCAAAATTAACACTCCCTCTCAACGAGGGAGAACTCCATCCACCTGTGAAATCCAAACATCATGTGTCATCTCGCCGTAACTTGCTTTGTAGGCTTATTTATTTTAGAACAAAGGTGGGACAGTCACAAAGACATCATCCCTGGCTAACAAATTCAGCCCAGAGGTCTGAAACCTCTATAGGACTCAAAAAAGAGTCTCATACCAACCCAAAGTTGGTTTATCTGACCTGAAGTCAGTAGGAGGTCCGAAACCTCACTATACTTGATCCCAAATCAAGTGGTTGGACCATGCCACCCTAGATAGAGAGTATGGAAATATCTGATGCATCCATTAGTCTTTGCTACTAGTCTCTAGCTTTTGCCACCTCACTTGCCAAATGAGAGGTATTTCCCATGAGTTCGGGACTCAAATGGGTAGGATGCATATGAGGGATAGATCATGAGAGGTGAACCAGCTCAATAATCGTAATGGTGGGGCATAACCACACCAGCAATATTTTGCAAGCCTATCCATGTGGTTGCTTATAACTCTGAGAAGCTATCCCCAAAGCCCCCCAGAGCTCCAAGATGTCATCGTCCAACAGGACCCTCAACATAGGATCGTTCCACAATACCAAGATTCTCACATAAGGTTAGGAAATTAACCTTCCCCAATGGCTTTGTGAGAATATCCACAATCTACTCATCAATTCCTATATGATGGAGCCTTACGGTGCCTCACTGTACCATATCTCGGATAAAGTGGTACCTGATATCAATATGCTTGGATCGATCATGGAACAGGGGATTCTCAGACAACCAAATCCCACTCTAATTATCACAGATTATCATGGTGGTTTCTAGCACATGCTCGAACAACTCACTGAAGAGATTTCACAACCAAACTGCTTCACAACAAGCCATACTCACTGCAATGTATTCAACCTTTGCGGTGCTCAAAGCCACCGAATTTTTCTTCTTGCTCATCCATCATATCGAAGCAGAACCAAGTGTGAAGCAGCATCCCAATGTGCTCTTACGATCCACCACACTGGCAGCACAATTGGCATAAGTATATGCATGGAGTTTCATGCTCCCGGAAATGTATCTCAGCCCATGGTTTATCATGCCCCGAAGGTATCTCAACAGATTCTTGGCACCAACCCAGCGAAGGTGATGAGTCTCAACCATATGTTGACTCAAAGTGCTCACTGTAAAACATACGTCCGGACTAGTGTTCACTAAGAAGATTAGGGCCCCTACAAGATGAAAATACTTAGTAGGATTTTCTAACACAGGCCTCGCAGCACTTCCACTCAACTTCTTAAATTTGAGCTCCATCGATGTCGACACGGACTTACAGTCCACCATACCAAATCTTTCCAAAAGCTTCACAATATATTTTCCTTGAGAAAGGAAAATCTCGCCAGGTCTCTGCCAGACCTCCAGGACTAGGAAGTAGTGCATCAATCCTAGGTCCTTCATCTTGAACTCAGCAGTGAGCTCCCTCTTGCACTGATGAATGAGAGGGTCAACACCTGTCATGAAGAGGTTGTCCACATACAACACCAGAATGAGAGGTTTTTCTCTATCAACATTGAGGTAAAGGTTTGGATCAGAATTACTATGAATGAAGCCCAGCTTCATCAGGTAGCTATCTATCCTCTCATACCAAGATATAGGTGCTTGCTTCAACCCATAAAGGGATTTCTTCAACCTGTAAACATGGGTGTCCTAATCCTGGACTTTGAACCCCACAGGTTGCTCCACATAAACCTCTTCATTTATTGCACCATGCAGAAATGTGGCCTTCACATCCATCTAATAAAGACTCCATCCTTGCGTATCAGCAAGGGCTGTGATAGATCAGATGGTGGTATATCGAGCCATAGGTGAAAATATGTCATCGTAGTCTACGCCTTCCTTTTTTAGAGAAGCCACGAGAAACGAATCTTGCCTTGAGATTTTCAGCACTTCCATCAGATCCATGCTTGATATTGTAGAGCCATTTCGAGGTGACAACTGCTTTTTCCTCTAGTCTCAGAACCACATCCTAGACATCATTCTTCATTATGGACTCATATTCGTTGTCCATAGCATCCTTCCAGACTTTATGCTTTACAACTTCCTCAAAAGATCCAGGTTCATAATGTACGATAGTACTCATGGCTACTAGATACCCTTGGTATCTATTTGGCTTCTTGCTTTCATGGAATGTCCCCCTTGGGCCATATGTCCCTCGGCATCCTCGAGAGTGTCCCTGAGCCATGATGGTCTCTTCCTCATCAAAGGAGGTGGATCAATTGGGTCCATCAGTCCTTCAACATTTGGTATTGTCTCATCCTTCGGTTCTTCTTGATTTCCAGGCCTTTTTTCATGATCTTCCTCAGATCTTGGAAGATTGATTACTTTCCTCAGGGAAGCATCTTTGTCAAAGGTAACATCATGGCATATCTCCACTTCCCTTTGACCAGGCACATAGACTCTATAGGCCTTCAAAGTTTCGATGTAGCCCACAAACATTCCCTTCTTCCTAGAAGTATCCAGCTTGTTCCTCTTCTCCTTTGGTACATGAAAATAAACAGGACATCCAAAAACTCTAAAATGTGAGACATCATGTTTCTTTCTAGAGAAAACATCTTCAGGAGTTTTTGATTCAAGAGCGGAATGCGAGCATCGGTTTTGTACGTACACGGCAGTGTTCGCATCTTTTCCCCACAGAAACTTCGATAGACCTTGGTAACATAACATGGCATGGGCAGCTTCCACAATGATCCTACTCTTTCATTCAGTAACCCCATTCTGCTCAGGAGTATAGATAGTTGTGGTCTCCCTCTTGATGCCAGCTTCTCTGCAAAAGTTCTTGAACTCATTCGTCTCATATTCAATGCCATTATCAGTCCTTAATATCTTGATCTTCTTCCCTGTTGAATTTTCCACCAAGGCTTTGAAGGTACGGAACCACATGAAAGCCTCATCCTTCTTCTTCAATAATTATATCCAGGTTTTGCATGAGAAGTCATCTATGAATGTCATATAATAAGAACATCCTCCCAAGGATGTCACGGGTAGCATACCAGACATATTCGAATGTACCAATTGCAAGACATCAGTTCTCTTTGTGACAATTGAGGGGAAAGGTCCCTTTGTATGCTTTCCTTCGGCACAAACCTGACATACACCTTCATGATAATTTTTTAACTCAGGCATCCCTGTCACCACCTTCCTTGCTTCAAGAAGGGCTTTGTAGTGAAGGTTTCCAAACATCCGGTGCCATAGTTTAGTCTGTCGGATAGTATCACACTTCATCACTCCCAGTGGACTTCCTCCAACTTGGTAGAGTGTATCAACTCTAAACCCAATCATGATAGCTTCCTTGAAATTATTCTTCCAGATGTGCACCTTCCCATCAATGAATGCCACATTGAAACCTTTGTCTTCCAGGCCGATATAGACACAAGTTTCTTCTTCAAATCGAGTATGTATAGTACATCTTGCAAATGGAGGACTTGACCTTGATACAAGTGGAGAGTCATAGTCCCTGTCCCTTTTGCGGGATATGTAGCATTATCTCCAAGGATAATTTCCAGATTAGTATCCTTCTCAACCATATCAGAAAGTGCTTCCTTGAACCCAGTGATGTTCCTTGAGGCACCACTATCTATCAACCAAACATCCATAGTATCAGGTGGAGATGCAGTAGAGAGGGAAGATATAAGAATGAATTCATTTCTTTTATCAAAAAAATTTGATTCTTCATACCTGGAATTTCTCAACCTTTTGAAATGTTTCCCATTTCCACCGCAGGGAGCCTTCCTCTTCCCCTTGAACCTGTTGTTCCTCTGATTTCCATTCCTTTGGTTGTTGTTGTTGTCATCATCATTAGGAGAATCCTTCTTGAAAGGGAATTCTATAGCATAGTGACTTGGGCTTGTGACAAGTGTAACACTTGCCTTTCTTTCCTTGGGCCCATGCTCTTCCTTTGTTCCTTGGACCACCAAAGTTCTTCTTCTTATTATGAGTAGCGAAGGCAACATTTCCTTCATTTTCATATTCCTTCATCCTTGTCTCTTCTTGTACACATCTCGATAGTACTTTGTCAAAATCAGATATCACATTGTTATTGAGAATGGTAGTTTGAATACATGCCATTCGGATGAGAGACCTCCAAGTGCGGTGAGAGCCATCTCTCGATCAGCTATTATCTCTCCAATAGCCAGAATATTATTCCTGATTTCAGTCATCTTCA
Source organism: Pinus albicaulis (assembly GCA_034641835.2). Classification (NCBI taxonomy): domain Eukaryota; kingdom Viridiplantae; phylum Streptophyta; class Pinopsida; order Pinales; family Pinaceae; genus Pinus; species Pinus albicaulis. Next base: position 1,679,363,373 of record CM076580.1, read on the forward strand.
GAAAATATGATTGAACAAACTCATCCCTGCCTTTCTTTAGATTCTTCAATTGGTTCTTGAATAATAGGACTTGATTCGCATTGTTGGCCTTGAACATGTTAGCCAACTTATCACACATCTCCTTAGATGTGCCTGGCTTGGAGATGTAGGCAACCAGAATGTTATGAATTGAGTCCCTTATCATCGACTTTGCTTTGATTTCCCCCTTTTTTACTTTGTTTTGGAAATAGCAGTTGCAGTGGATGGAGGCTCTTGGATTTTACCCTACACATAGTCCATGACATATTGGTCTTCCAACATAAGATCCAATGTCATCTTCCAGGCATGGAAGTCATCCTTCCCAGTCAATTTGTCATTAGCCTTAAAGACATTGTAGTTAGAGGAACCCATGCTCTTCTTCGGTGATTGCTACAAACTAGGGCTTTGTCTTCACCTCAGCTTTGATACCATGTAAATTTTTGTAGATGTTTTATGCTTGATGCAACTTTACTTTTTATCCCAATATCAGTCAAAAATCACATAAACAATAAAGTAAAATTTTGATAGAACATACTATTAGATTGACAAAAGACAAGCCAAAATATATATGTGTGTTGGTGTGTTGCGGCGGTCAACAGGATGCTTCAACTAGCAAAGTCTCAATACGGTCAGCCAACCAGAAGTGTCACACAACCCTTTAGGATAGCCAGATCTGTCAACCCCAAAATTCAATGAAATTCAACGTTTTCACAGTCAACGGTCAACGCAAACAGTAACAGTAGCAAAGCCAATGCAGCCAATTCAAAGTCAACGTCCAAACTCAGGATTTGTGCCAGAAAATGCGGATTGAGGAAATCGAAATTTTGGGAGAGTTTCAGGTTAATTTGACCAAGCGTTGACCAAATTCAATGCTGGTAAATTTCTGCGCTAAAAACCCTAGACAGACCGAAACCCTGGCTGCTGCTTTTTCCCACGTGTGAGTGAAGAAGAGACTCCAAAAGATGCTCGAACCAATCAGATGGGGAGAGAGGATGTGATTTGATGGATGACTGAAATATCCTCCAACGTTGATAAATTTATATCCATCAATGAGGGTGTGTGACACAATTGTTGGGGCTCCAAACCTTCAGGCCGACCTGCACATATTTTGAATAAATTCAAAATAAATGTTCTGCTCATCGGATCAAGATGATATTTAGATCGATCTTGCACCTCTCTGAAAGAGGACTCTAGTAAAAATATTGGCATCTTCATTTGAGCATCACAACATGGATTTTTACCTAGTTGTCCAAAATTAACAATTATGAACCATCAGAAACAACCAGAAAACTTGATAAACATGAGTATGAAGAGATTTTACTAGAAATGGAGCGGCTTCTTCATGAAGATATTTAAGCAGAGCTAAAACAAAGAGATGCAGTGTTACTTGAGGACTCTGAGAAAACATGTGCAATAGAGGATAGAGTCAGGTTGGGTCTTAAGAAGAAGGAATCGAGAGGCTTGAAAAGGAAGTCGACTAAGATAATTAGTGGCAATAAGGAAAGGGTAAACGGTGCTCTTAAAGGATGACTGCGTATATCCAAGGACCTGAGAAAGAGGATTAACTCTACCATAAGTTCCTTTAAAAAAGACCACGATGATTTGAAAGTAAATTCTATAGAAGATGAAAAAGAGTTGAAGTCCAGTTGTGTGGGCCCAAATCGCAATTTTTAGAATATAACCATGGAGGGTTCATGTTATAAAACCACTGAAGTGCGATGTGTGACGTCGGTGGGACCCGATCACAATCGCAAATCGAAAGTTTTATAATATAACCGCGGAGGGTTCATGTTATAGTCATCGAAGTGCGATGTGCGATGTCAGGTGGGACCCATCAAATTCGCAAATCGCAAGTTTTAAAATATAAGTGCTATGGTTCATGATAAAATCATCGAAGTGCGATATGTGATGACAGTGGGACTCGATCGCAATTGCAAATTGAAAATTTTAAAAGATAAGTTGCAAAGGTTTGTGATATAATCAACGAAGTACGATATGTGATGTGGGTGGGACCCAATCGCATATCGCAGTGCGTGGGTTCAAGAGAACAAGTTTTAAAGGAAAGGTTAAACAACAACAAAGTGTGAAGTGCGATGTTGGCATGGATGGGATGCGGTTCCAAGCTGAAATATAAAGGATTTCAAGTCCGAGCGTATGAATTTTGTACACTATTTTATGAAGAAATAGGCTAAACACAGCATAAGGACTTGTGGTAGAATAAGCCACGACAAGGAGTGTAAGCAAAGGAGCTTGAGTCAAGAATATGGCATTCATACAGAATTTTTATGGTATACCAGTAGAAACAGAAAAGGAAATAAACACATCAACACCATCATCAATCAATGAAAGTGGCTAACACTGCACTAGATTTAATTACCCAATGTTGGTTTTCTAAAAAGCAGGACCATATGTCAGAGCCATGGCATTTGTTGCCTCTTCGTGATCATCACAGCCACCTTCAAGCCTACTTTTTGATCTTATGAAGAGCCATCAAATTTTTTAGATCCATGAAGAGCTGCCCAAAATTAATTCTACAGGCATTGTTTTGTCAGATATTTTTGCTCAGGCCTTCAATGGCCACACATGTCTAATTTCAGTTTGTTTGTAATTAATGGATTTTTCCAAAGTATATTAGGGCAACCAACTCAATTTTTAGTTAAATACTTCTTGAATTTCCATTATGAAGCGTTGGACCTTGTAGGCTCTGCGTTGCAAAGATCATTGTATTGTAGCACTGTAATTGTTTGATTTGGGCATCAATAATAAGAGACCGTTCACAGAATTCTTGAACTATGTTAATGGTGATGTTTTTCCTCTGTGTTATTATTTTTCCTCTATCTTTTCATGCTATGTATCAATTTATCTAATTTCAAAAAAGAAAATTTAAATTAAGATTTGCTGAGAGAGCACCTTAATTTTGTATGTGTTCATTATCTTAATGTTTTATTCTGGAGTGTAGTTAAATAATTCTTAACTGCTCTTTATCTATTACTGAAATCACTGCTTTCTTTCATCTCATATTCACACTGCCAATAAGTTCCAGTCTGCATAGTTATCTTGCCCTGTGAATGCCCTTGAAAATTTGATGCACAATTCAGCCTTTTATGACTCCATAGCCCAATGGATTAAGTTTCACAGCTCTGTCTGTCCAACCACCCAATCAATCAAAACAAACAACCCTCATAATTTCTATAACTAGCCTAATATCAGCATTTATAATTATCAAGCTAAATCATAAAAACAGAGAGATCCCTCTCCGAGTCTATGAAGGCTAGGTCCTGGACTCCCAAGTGGTTTGATGTTGTCCTCTGTCATTTATTCTTGCCAATATTTTAAATTACAGAGCCACAACAAGGGCTTTACCATTTTCTTTCTTCTTTAACTAACTAGATTCTGCAATTGAAGGAGTTATAGTCCATAACCCTTTAGAATTCTTCTCCACATCTATGAATTTTGTCATCAAGCTTGGGTTATGCAGGGCTTTGGATTTCAGCATGAATTTGTTGTTGGCTCTTGTATGTATTTTCTTGCTTCCAACAACTTGTCTTGTTTGTCTTTTCTTACTGCTAACATCATATCCTGCATCCTTCAAAAGCTCCTCATCTGATTTGGTGGGCTGATAATCCTTTTGAACCTTTTTCTGAATGTTTTCTTCTGAAACTTTCGACAACACCTGTTCTTTTGATTTTTCTGCAACTGCAGTCTTTCCTTTCTGTGCTCTGGAATAAACCTTGGGAAAAGGATAAATAAAAGGCACCATCCTCATTTATTTGCCCTTGCTGATAGATGAACCTTCTCCTTTTTCCAACTTCTCTTCAAATTTGGTTGGGGGAGCCTTTTCCTTTTTGTCCTTAGCCTTGTTGTAGATATTCACCTTCTTAGCTTTTCTTTTATTCCTTTTACCAACTGATGAAGTAGTTGGTTTCTGAATTTTTCCCTTCTTCTTAGCAGGTTGAGAATGTTGTCGTGAGGCTGGAGATTGCTAAGTAGGAATGTTTTGTGTAGGTGCAGTTTGGTATTCCCTGTAAAATCGAAAATTCTCCCAATTCTGGTTTCTTCTTCTGAGTTCTTCAACAACTAGCACCTTGATAAGGGCTTGATGGTAGAAGCTATAATATAAATATGCTTCATGCATTTTTATTCTAGATGACATATTAACCTAATATTTTCAGCATGAAGAAAGGTAGGTTGAGAGTCTTCATATCTGCAATGTTAAACAAAAACCTCATGTGATACAAAGATATAATACTATACCTCCTCTCACAAGTAAGGTAGATCTTAATGAACTTGACAGTTTCAGCCCATTCATCCTTGAGATAATTTCTATGAATCCCTTTATCCCATTTAGGGTCTTTGTATTCATCCATAATGAAGTTGTTCAGGTCTCCTCTAGTAATAACTTGGTCTTTAAACCATTTCTCTCCTTCCTGTGGGAGGTGGAAAGCTATAGCAATGGAATCTGTAGATACCTGCAGTCTGAGGCCATAAAAATTTGCTTCTTGTCCATCAAATTAGAGAGAAAAATCCTTGGATGCTCCTATATGAGAGCTTCCTAACCTTGAGAAAAATGGATACCACCCAACCTGTACAGCAAACATCCTCAGATTTGGATTGGCATATATTAAATCAGCCCCTTGAGGTTCAATACGCTTAAGTTTTACTCCTTTTTTATTCCTTTGATAAATAATGAAGGTTGTATGCTATAATATGAAAGGTGTCAAGATTAGTGAAACTTACTTTACAGGTGTTGTTGAATTTTCAACGAAAACTATCTGAAACCTTAGTCTCCTCCTCAAGCTTCTCACTAGAACTTCTCATTCACCAACATTCGAATTTGAAAATTGATTACTTTCCTTTTCTTTCGGTGACTTTAAGTGATATGTTGGTTCACTTTTCCATGCATAATATCTTTTCATAATAGGAAATATTAGAAACGGTATACCACACCTCGTGATATCTTTTAGTTCCCTGCTTTGTTTCATATTCTTCACAACAGGTGGCTGGAGCTGAATGGTATTGGATCTAGCAGTCACCTCCATCTAATTTTATGGCAGGCCTAAAATTCTGGCAGCGCTCATGCATGATTAACCAAACAGTCACCACATTGTAATCATAGATCCATGATTAATCTTGACACTAAATACGTACCTTGACATGTGGACATAACGACTTAGGCTGAGAGACAGGACAAACAACGGTTGGTTCTTTGTAACTGCAGATTGACACCTAACTCTTCCACGTATGACCATGAATTAACTCGACATCACTAAAACATATAAATTTCCTATCACGTGACATGTCTCATGATTAAAATTATTTAAACCTTAGTTGATAATAGGAACACGTGACTAACTCAAAAGCGGATGTGATTTTTTATTTTAATTTTAAAATAGGGGAAGTTAATGGAACTTCTAGTAGCATTGGGTAAAGGAAAAAAAGACATAAAATAGAGTTAAAACAGACTGTTTGACAGGGCTAAAATAGACGCTACCAAAACTTCCGACAAAATTCTAAAAAATTTTGTATTTTACAATTTTTTTCTAAAAAAATAAAAATAAAAGTAAATAAATAAATAAAAACATCCATAACTAAGCATAGAATTGTGCTAACATTGGCTCCACAGGGGATAGAGCTCTCCATGTGAGGCTCTAAGAATATTTTGCAGTTTCAGTGTCGTGTCATATGGAGTCTTATTATGAAACACACCAGTATTTTCAGTGAATTTAGGCCACCAAAAGCCTTAGTAAAATAATTTTTTGAGGAAGCGCCTATTAAATGGGCCTCCAAACAATTTTGTCCCATCAAGATGTTGCAAATCAAAATTATTTTTCTGCAAAATATTGGAGATTCTGAAAGAACCAAGCCATAAAGCATCAAATTTGGAATGCTTACCTGGGTCTTGATGTTGTGCATCCCATTTCAACACCAAATATACAATTTGAAAATCTTATTTTTTAGTCCCTTTATCAAAGACTTTCTTTATAGTTTGTTGATATTTTCTTACCAAACCATATTTCTATTCTTGCTTTTGTTGCACTTTTATAATCTGATAAATTTTCTTATCATGTCATTTGGCTCAACTTCATGATCTTGCAGAAATTTAGCTACATGAATGGCTAATTGGACTAGAAAAATAGCCTCAGTCCCATAAACCATTTGAAAAGGTTATGTATTAATAGATTTTTTTATTGTCAACCTGTTAGCCAATAAAGAAAATTTTAGTTTAGAGTCCCAGGCTTTATTTTTTTTCTCCAATAACTTAGTGATGATTCTTACCAAAATTTTGTTAGATGATTCAGCTAAACCATTCCCTTGTGGATAGTAAGTTGTAGAGTGAGTAATTTTAATACCATAATATTCACAGAAATTTACCAATGGTATAGATTTAAAATAATTTGCATTGTCTGCTACTAGCCTCGATGGACATCCAAATATGGTTACGATTCCCTCCAAAAAGTTAATGATGACTTTATGAGTAGCATTCCTTGTAGGTATTTCTTCAATCCACTTGGTGAAGTAATCAGTTGCAACAAGAATCCAACGATGATGTCACTTGAAGGTGGATGAATTTCTCCAATGAAATCCAATCCCCATTGTTGGAAAGGTGCATAAACAACTATGGGTTTGAGAGGAAAATATTTCAAATTTTTTTTACCAGTGAACTTATGAAATTTTTCACGTTCTCTCACCTCAACACATAAATCAAAAGATAAGCTAGGCCAAAAATAGCCAACTCTCAGTATTTTGTATGCAGTAGTTCTCCAATAATGATGACCTCCAAAAACACTACTATGCATATCAAGCATAACCTTCTTAGACTCATCTGGGTCAATGCACCTCCATAAAACTCCTGTAGGATATTTCCAATATAAACAGTTGTCCTTGATGCAAAATTTAATGGTTTTCAGCTTCAAAAATCTCACTTTTCTTTTATCAAAATTTGGAGGAGGTTTAAAATGTTGCAGAAAATAAATGATATCCTTATACCAGTTGCACTCAACAAGCTTTACATCTACTGCCATGTTTTCAATAGGTTCTAAAATTTTCCCTTCTATATGGTCATCCATGAAATTCAAGCCCAAAACTCTACAATTTTTTTCAGCTATCCGTTTGGCTAATCATTGACCTTTGATTAGCTTGGTAGGCAATATCTCTAAATCAAATTCAAGAACTTTAGTCACCCAATTACTTATTTTTCCATCAATATCAGGCTGAACTAATGTTTCTCTAACAAGAGATGAAGGTAAATAGGCAATAATTTGAGCATGCAAAATATAAACTCTAAAATCCTTTAGAGCTTTAACTAATGCATAAGCATGATTTTCCAACATTTCATACTTCAATTATGCATCTCTAAGAGCTCTGCTAAAAAATGATATGGGGGCTTCCTTAGTTTCTGCATCTTTTTGTAATAAAACAGTAGCAATAGTATCTTGAGAGGCAAATGAGAAGATTAAGAAAGGCTTTGAATATTCAGGGCTTACCAACTGAGGTGCTTCAATGATAGTTTTTTTATCAGCTCAAATGAATTTCTGGCTTCAAATGTCCACTTTACTTCTTTTTCCTTCTTTAGCATGCAATTTATATGCTTCACTACTTCGGAAAAATTAGGAATGAATCTTCTTAAAAATTGATCTTACCATGGAAAGATTGAATCTCTTTCTTGGATCTTGGAAGTGTTAAGGCCTGAATTGCAATCACTCTTTTCGGATCAATTCTCACTCCATCTTTAGAAAATATGTGACCCAACATCTTACCTTATTTAAGAGTGAAATGAGGCTTCTTTGGATTCAATGATATATCATATTTTCTACATTTAACAAATACTTTTCTCAAGTGTTGAAGGTGCTCTTGATCTGAAGCTGAAAAAACAATAATATCATCCAAATAGATGACCAAGAATTTGTATTTTTCTCCAATGAATGAAAATTCCATAGCACGCAGGAAAGTAGCTCCAACATTCATAAGCACAAATGACATCTTTACATACATGAATGTTCCCCAAGGAGTAGTAAATGACATCTTCTCTTGATCTTTCGACCAAACAAATACTTGGTTGTACCCAGAGAACACATCTTACATGGAAATTATGTCTAACCTGGTTACCTTTTGAATAATATGTTCCATCTTTGGCAATGGATAATTTTATTTCTTGGAACATTTGTTAAGATTCCTAAAATCTACACATAATCTGACTTCACCACTCTTATTTCTTACTATAACTAGATTAGTAACCCAATCTGAGTATCTCAATGGAATGATAATTTTAGCATCCAAAATTTTCTTCACTTCCATCTCCATCACTGGTAACAATAGTGAATTGATTTGTCTTAATTTTTTCCAGAATGGCTTAGTACCATATATCAATGGTATTCTATGCTCAATGAAAGTTGTGACATATGTCTTAAGATCCTCATATTTCCAGGAAAAAACATCAACAAATTCACAAAATAGCTTGTGGTATTTAGTCGTTCTTTTTTCTGATAAATATTTTGACAACTTAACATACCTTGGCTCTAGTTTTGTACCCAAATTGTAATCTTCCAATTATGCATCTACTTTAGCTAACTATGGTTTAACTGAAACATCATTGTGATCAAAAAGCTTCTCAAGTGGGATCAAACCCTTGGGAATATTATTGGTAGGAAATTGTGTGATAGGCTGATCAACAATCTGTTTTTTCAGATTTATGGTATCTTGATAATCAACATTATCCTTCATGAGATCTTCATCCTGGTCAATGTTTAGGACAACCAATTCTTCAAAAGCTTCAATGAATCTTCTAATATCCTGGTCATCCTCAAAAACATTCCAATTTTTTATATTGTCAGGAATGTTTTGTCTAAACCTAACTTCCACTTCATATTTCAGCTTTATAGGTATTAGAATCTTGAATGAGCTTGTTGAAATAGAAAGTGAATCAACTAAAATATTACTTTCTCTTGGAAAAAAATAAATGTTAAAGGATGGGAATGAGTCTTCTATAATGATCCATACTACATTCCGATAATCTCTGAGTCTCGGATGCTTAGTTTGATAAACATTTCTAATTTGCTGAATAATAATTTTAGCATATCCAAAAACATAAATTTCTGAAATATTAATGTCTTTTGTTGTTTTTAAACCAATTGAAAGAACTTCATATTCAACCAAATTGATAGTTGCTTCAAATTCAAGTTTGAAAGAAAAAGTGGAGCTCTCTTTCAAAGGGGAAATGAGAATTACTCCTGCACCATCTCCTTCTCTAGAAAAACAGCCATCAAAATACATGTGTCACACCTGAGAACCCTCATGAATTATTTGATTTTCAGTAGGCTTAAAAATTTGAAAATTTTCTGTAGGCAAGGCAGAATTATCCATATGTAAAATTCTTGAACCCACATCAATTGTTCTAGCATAAATCAAGTGATTAGTGGGGTCTTTGTTGTCACTAATGATATATGCTAGCTGAGATTCTCTATAAAGTATTCTTTGTTCTCCTCCAAAAATAGGATAGTAGCATAAGTGAAATCCAATTGCAAAGTTCCTCCCAACCTTCTAATCCATGACCTAGAAAGTAACATGCCAAATCTAGGAGGAATATAAGCTACAATAATATCCATTACCATCCCTCTCATGGGTAACTAAAAGAGGCTGACTGCAAGGTCTTTGATGACACCAAGGCATTTGAATTTCTAGGAATCAAAAGAGTAGAGATCTCGATATTCTCTAGTTACTTCTAGACCTAGTTAATCTATGACTACCTTGGGCATTAAATTATGTGAGGCTCCAGAGTCCATTAGGCAACTATGCAGGATCTTATCATAAATATTTAGAGATAGATAGAAGGGAGGGGTAGATTCATCTCTGTCTTCTACCAATGGACCTAAAATAATAGTGAAATTTTCATCTTGAATATTAACAAAATCAGAGGCTACTTCGGTTGGTGGAGGTTAAAGATCTTTCATAAAAGTCTTTTCGAAATCATCATTTTTCATGAGTTATATAAGAGGAATAGGAATATTTATCTTTTGTATCTCATTTTCAAAATTGAAAGCGGGGGACAGCTTGTGAGTAATTTTTACTTCAATTGTATGAGGGTTAGCTACTTATGGCTTGCTTGGTTTAGCCACTTTCTTTTCTGCTGGAATTTTAACTATATCCTTATTCTTCTTTGGTTTTACAACTGGCTTGGAGTTATCATCAATCTTCTTTGATCTGAGATTGTATCTACTTTGATAATCAGCTGCAATCATGGAATGATCAGAACTCACTTCATTATTCTAAGTATATTACATAAAGTCTTCATACTTTGCTTGTGTAAGATGAATCAACCCTTATTTATCTCTAAGAAAAGTGATATCAGCACCGTTCTCTAATCCTTCAGCTTCCTCTTCATCTTCAAACATAACATTCTGCAAAGGGGGTTGCACTTTTTTATCATCATCATTTCTTCTTTCTCGCTGCAATATTTTAAGAGCATTAGGTCTTCTAAATTGTTGCCTATTAGTCTGATCAAATGAAACATTTCTAGTAATAGCTATTCTTGCTTCCATCTTGAGCTTGGACATCTCAGTGGTAAATGACTTGACCATATTTTTTAGCTCATCTAGATTAGGATCTATGTCAAAAGTTCCTGAAGATGAAACTTCAGTTTTTTGCTTCCTTTTTTCTCTGTCAATCCCTCCTCTTAGCCTATCAGTTGCTAATACATTATATTCTACCTCCAGTGCATTGTCCAGCATTTGTGTTAGTGTTGTAGATCTTCTTTCTCTCAATAATAAACAAAAATCAGGATCAAAGGCACCAGCATAAGTGATTTTAGCTGAAGCTTCAATAGGCTTGATTTCAGTAGGTATTTTTCTATACATCTTATTGAATCTATTAGAAAAATTTGAAACTGATTCTCCTTCTTTTATTTTAATTCCACCAAATTCAGTGATATAATATGGAAAATCTTTCTTATGACCCCATTTCCTTAAAAATGTCTCATCTAGGGTTTCAATTCCAATGATGCTACCATTTTTCAAAGATCTGAACCATTTCCTAACATCAGCCTCAAGGCTCTGAACAAAAACTCTCATCCAAACATCTTCATGCCCAATATTCAAATTTTCAACATAGGCATAAAAATCAACAAGGTGTTCTTCAGTTGTTACCTCTCCCTCACCACTAAATTTAGGCATATACTTGAGATAATCTCATGCAAGAAATGCATTCATAGGTTGTGGTAAAACTAAAGGGGCATACCTGGCAGCAACAATTGCATCCATTCAGTTAGGGGGTAGGTTTTGACTTGCCATGGTATAAGTTGCTAGGATTTGTGGAACAACAACTGGTGGATTTTGAACAGCAGATGGAACTGTGGAATTTTTATGAGATGAAGCACCAACGGTTGATGTAGAGACTATTTATTGCATGGAAATCAATGGAGGTACAAAATTTTCTACAACATCAGGGGAAAAATTTTGCAGCACTTATTTAGGGACAACCTTTGAGAAAATAGTAGTGGAGGTAGAAAAATTTCATTTAATTATTCTTTTCTTGATTGGCTTCTCAGGATCAAGGACCGGTATTCTCAAAGGTTAATATGGGTTATCCTTGGTTCTAGCCCTTCTTGGAGCTAGAACTTCAACAATGGAGTCACCTTGTGTAAGCAGTCTAAAAATACAGTTGGAATTGTACACCTCAGAACCAAACTTATAACTTTGTCAATCACCTAGGGATAAACTTTAATTCACCTCCCCGACAACGACACCAAATATGTTAGCGCAAGGAGTCACTCCTTGACTGCAAAGGAGTAAGCCTTACAAATCACATTTCATTTCAAAGAAAAATATTTTGAATGGTGGGATGGCTTCTTAAAGTGTTTGAAATGATATCAACTCTTTTATACCTTCATGCATTTGTCAAGTTGTGGAAAGTATAAATTGTATGGAAAAATTTGTAGTATAGGGGAGAATATTATGACATATGAAAGGTGACAGATAGATGGTACTCAGTCTAAGATACATATCCTAAATCAGTCACACAGCTATAAGGGTGGCCTTTTACATAAAATTTGTTTTATGTAAAAGTAAACAACATTTAGAAATCAGAAAGCATGCATAAATAATCTCATAAATCCTTCATGAAACCTTCACTAACATGATTTACACAACATATAGATGATTTGTAGAAGACTATGTTATCGTAAATTCTTAACGCAAGTGTACGAAAAGAGCTCACTTTATTTGTGTGTGACAAATCGCCCTAACAACAAGGATGGTTGCTTAACTTCCTTAGATCTGCAATAGATAGTCAAAACAATTATAGAAAAAATCCATATCTATGTAGTAAAAGAAGTTAAATAGTAAAACTAAATAAGATTTGCTCCAAATATCCAATGGACAAGACAAGATACATGAATAATTTTATATGTATTAACACCTAGGAAGGGAACAAAGAATTATTTTACCAGTCCCCCTCAATGGGATGGGTTCTTGGATGTCCTCAACACTTCAGATCTAGAAGTTTCTCTCTCTCAATGGTATAGAAAACCTAAGATGTGGTGAACTCTATGGGAGCTCAAGAAGCAAGAAAATAGTAGCAACAATGAGAATGATCAAAGCGCGACAATGAAAGTGATAAAAGTGAATAATGAATGGAAAACCCTTCTATTTATAAAAAAAAATATTGAGTTATCCTCGATAATGGCGAATAATAAAATATTATTAACCAAAATCTAGATCTAACAGCTTGGAATATTTTATTATATTGTGTTGGAGGGAAAAGGAATTTAAATTGGTTAAATGCCTTTATTTAGAAATAATAATAATAAAAATGATTTATTTATCATTTCAAAAATGAGGTTAAGGAATAATTTAACAAATAATGATTTGTTTAATTATTTCTAGGCGATTTAGTCAAATTTAACAAGGAATAATAACTAAATAATGATTTAATTAATTATTCCTGGAGAAAAATAAGATAAATGATTACTTCTCATAATTGGGTTAAATATGACCAGGAATATTATTTAAACAGTGGTTTAATTAATTATTCTTAGAGGAAAATCAAATAAATAATTATTTATTTAATTATTCCTCATGGGGTTTCTTGTTTGAACCAGAAATAACTTAATAAAATATGGTTTATTAAATTATTTCTTATAGTAAAAGAAATTTTACTATGGTAAAATTGGTCTTACATGGTGTACTTCGATCCATCTAATTTTAAATGGTTAGATGACCAAAAATTGGTGTAACGGATTTCCCCCCAACGTGCGAGCGTTAAGAGCTAATTGTATGACCGAAGTACTTTGTAAGAAAACAATCACTAGAAACCAAAGGGGAGTCAGAGAGAGAGAGAGAGATACATAGATGGAGTGTAGCAAGAGAGGAAAATAACTGATGGGGTGAGACCTACAAATGATATAAGTCTTCTTTAATGTTTGGGTACCTATTCTCAGTGAGGTGGGGGAGGCATACCTATGCCCGCCGAGATGACAAATTACAAAGAATAATGGTGTGCCCGGTAAAATGAGACTGAGCTATAAAGTACATGATATTCTGGCGTAAAAATGGGTCAAACAAAAATACAATAGATCCCACATACATACTGCACATGGGACAATAGCTAGGACTGAATACAATAATATCTAAGTACATGAGGCATAATAACAACCAAAAAAGCCCTGATAAACAAGAAAGGGCTATGAAAATATGAATAGATCATCAGATTGATACATGCATGCTATGGCCGCTACAAGTAGCTGGAACCAAACCCATCAAATCTGCATAGCTACATCTGAGGATGTAGCATAATATGAGGTCATCCGGCCATGTGGGGGGCTACCTATAGGGCCACCCCCTCATGAGGTATGAAACATCACACACACACACCCGAGAATCACTGGGACAATATGTTGGATCACTGAACCATCAAATATATGGATCTCGATCATGCTAAAACTAAGCAAATGAGAAACAATCAAGTCAAAGGACAATGAGGAGTCCCTTTGCCTGATCTGAGGCACCGAACAATAATGGAAGTTGGAACCAAGGTACATCGCCCTCTAGACTTGTCTTCTAGAATGAATGTGTTGATTTTGACAGAAGGAGGTCCTCCAAAGATGAGGCAATGAGGAATCCTAAGCTAAGGCACAAGGGAGAATAGTAAAGTGACTAATGGACTGACACCAGGGATGATGATGGAAGAGGGGATACTGAGTAGGGGAAAGATGAATTCCCTTGTAGGAGTATAAAAATCATGGATTTTTATAGCATCATTTATCACCAACTTATACCTGATGACTTATGCATTGGCCTTGGGCAACCCTTCCCTTCAGACTTGGACATATTTCTCAAAAAACAGTTTCTTAAAACCCATACGTGAGTCTGCCCAGAGTTTTCCATGTATATACGCGATTCCATACATAGAGAAATTCATATGCAATTTTAAACATTAAAAATATATATATATTCCCTAGTTTAGAGGCGGGGTTTATGGCTGTTCTAGTAACTTAACCACCCCAGCCCATGGCCTAACTGTTCCCAACTGCAAAAACTAATTTGAGGGAGTACCAAATCCCCTCAAGGGAATGGCCTAAGGGAGGAAGAGAGAGATAAATATAGATATTATACGTTGTTGGAGCCCTATCCAAGTCTTATATATTCTCGTGCCTCCTACACTTCCTAGTTATTTGCAAGAAACCCTTGTTTCCTTGAGATGCTCACTACCCTATGTGACATCCAATGTGCACTATTCTTGGAAGAAATCTTGAGAGGCTAGGGATGGACGGATCCAGTGGACGGTATGCTCGAAGGTCATGGTAGATTTCAGGTGATCTCTCCACGTTTGTTTACTGTACATGTCATTAATAACAGAAGTACCATCTTTTTTTGATGTTTACGTGTCAATAATCTTTTATACATGTGTAATGATCATAAATTGTTCATTTAATATTATTTTTATGAGATTATACATGCTTTTCATTAACATCTAGAACATATATATGTTATACAACTAGTATTTTGTGTTATTTCTTTGCTAATTTATAGATTATGGAGCACAAAGTGTTGCATAGGGTTTGAACCCCACGGGATCTACTACAACCGAGGGATATCCGGGTAAGGTCTGCAACTTGTAGATTCTAGTTATTAACATAAAATTTGGTTAAGTGAGTCCTTATTTATGCCCCTAATCTGTGAAGGTTCATCAACCCAAGACCTTTAGGGTAACCTTTCCCAAAATAGAAATGGCGACTCCACTAGGGATCACATTCTTGTGATTTCCCATTTGGGTTGTTTTATCTATCTTGTAGGCTCTTGATAGGTTTCATCACTTTTTACAGTCTAGTAAGTCTTTTTTCAATCAGACAAAAGACCTGGTCCTTTGATCAAGCTTGAATTTTTTATTTTTCCTTATTTTTTAATTCCATACGCAACTTATTCTCCGCACAGTCACGTATAACTCCTGTATTTTCCAAAGGGACCCACGTATACACAAGTTTCCTTGGTTACAGTCATGTATACACACTAGTTTCACACTGAAAAACTGCGTATGGCTGGAAAATTTTGAAAATTTAAGTTTTCAGCCTCTGTAGTCTTTTCCGTCTGATTTGAACCATTCCTGTGGTGTCTTTAAGGTCTCTAGACTGTGTTTATGGTGATTTCATATCCATTTCTCTCTTTTTTTTGTGAAAACTTGGCCATTTGGTGAATTGCATGTTTTGTGTGTTTGCAATTGCGGCTGAAGCACCAAGACCTTTTCCTGAAGTTCTTGGTTGTTCTGAACAATCAGAACAATGATCCTCTACTTGTTTTCTCTTCTTGGCCCTATGCATTGCTTCACTTGTGGTTTTTACCTCCTTGGTCTATTTCGGTTTTCTTGATTTCTTAAACTTGTCTTGTTGTGAATCTTGAAGGATCTCTTTTTGGTTTTTTGAGTTGTTTTTCATTGCAAGATGGTGCTACTGTGTTGAATCAATTGATTGAGTTTCATGATTCTTTTTGCTCATTTAAGTCCCGCTATGAAAGTAGCACAGTTGGCTTGAGCACTTTGAAGCCTTTGTTGAGACTCATTTTGCTTGATTCCGGTTCTTGGGTGGTTTTACTTATCTTCTTGAAATCTCTTTTCTTCCATTATAAGTTAAAAGTCCAAAAACTTTTTTTGTTTTCTGTAGCTTTTGTTTTGAGTTTGTTTTTATGGTTTCATTATATCTTTTGTAGCTTTTTGGTTGGTTTCTAGTATTTGGTTCTTGGCTTGATTTTGAAGGAAGTCTTCTCTTGATTTCTCTCTTTTGTATCAAGTGCGTTTTGGTGTTCTTATGCATAGGAGTTATGTTTGGAACTAGCCTTGTTTTTCTTTCAAAAAGTGATCGAACCATTGTCCTGCTAGGGACTCTTTTTTGCTTCTTTAGAGTTAGCGTCCTAGGATTTGCATATCATTGGTAGTTTGCATTAAGTGCATTTGAGAATTTTAGTCGTTTTCATAAATTTCTAGACCATGTGAAGTGTGAGTGCCTGAAAAGAAAAAACAATTTTTTTTCTTATTAGTTTCGTAGAACCCATGTAGAGATCATTTTTCATCGAAAGAAAATTGTTGCATTTGCATGTAACTAGGTTTTCATTGATTTCTTTTGTGTCATAAAACACCACCAGTTTCACTTCTATGTACCCTTGAATTAAGTAATAGCCAATTTAAAACAAGCGATATAATTAAAAGAAACTAGAAGTTTTTGTATCATTTTCATTAATCATACACCAACTAGCTAGGTTATGGGGCCTTGGATTAGGTGAGTGGAGAGTTAACTCTCCAAGGCCACTCAAATTGTTAAACATAGAAAGTTTATTAATGAGTGAAATCCAACACCGTTAAGTGGACCGGGAAATCTCTCCTCCAAAGAGTCAAGCGCGAGGGATAGTGCAAGAAGAGAAGAGAGATACCCCCTCTCCTATTTTTTGAATCTTGACCTAAGACCGTTCTGCCCGGTTGCCGATACGGATTGGTGCCCTTAGTTGTATATCCTAGGGACCACACAGGTGACTGTGGGGGGAATACCCATGGTACCTGAGACAGATGTGGCATCACTTTCATCAGTACTTCTGGAGGGTGACTTGCACCGACAAAGGCTGTTGTTAGGAGGTCAACATAACTATTTATGTTACCTTCGCTAGTAGGGCTGGGGCGTAATTACCCCAGACTATTTTTCGGAAGGTCCTATTATTTCTCTTTCTTGTATTTTGGTGTCTGGTCCTCATCACTCAGAGTGGAAATACCTGAGAGCTACTTATCTTCCTATATCTTAGGATTTTTTTAGAGTGTGCGCTTTTCTCCTAGATTGCTTAGCTTCATACACTTTTTGAGTCTAAAATTAATCTCTTAAAGTGGCAGACTGATCGTCTCATCGATCGAGGAGGCTTCGTGGGTTATCTCCTGCGAGTGCTGAGCCTTCTTCAAGAAGGCGTAGGAGTAATTGGGTGGTTGATTTTCACTCGGTGGTTTCAAACGCAGTGGAGAGAGATCCTCTGTCGGGTCTTGTTGTTTCTGTGGGTGGTTCTAGTGTCAGTGTCGGTATATAGAGGAGTGTTCCACTCTTCTATAGATTTTTATTTCTAGCAGAAGAAGTAGAAATAGAATAAGTCCCTCAACCTCCTGAGTCTCTTCCATATCCTCTTCCTACTAGTTATCCTCAGGTTATTCAATACATCGGGCTTGAGTCTCAGAGACCGGCTAGTCCCTTTCCGTCATATCCCTTTCTTTCGATGATCACGATTAGGAATGTTAGTCATCAGTAATTTTTTTCTTTCTATAGATGACTAAATGTTTATCCTAGATTTCTAGAAAAAAAATTCATGAATATTGTGAGTTCTAGAAATATCACTGCCTTCATTATCCTCAGGATCAATTTTTCACTATTTTACTACTCTATCAAGTCATCGCTAGCCTATCACTCCCAGAAGACCCATCATGGACTCATGCCACTCATTTTCACTATATTTTTCCACCTCTGACCTTACCACTATGTTTTGACTTACCTAACCTTTCTACTTCCACCTTGGATTTCCAAGTAGCCTAACCTTTTCCCCTATTCACCAAGCGCCTCAAGCATTGGTTGTTTCAAGATACCTTTCTAGGCTCTTTAGATAAATAAAAATTAGTAGTTTTGGGTTTTCAATGCATAAATTCTGTCAAAAACTCTGTTTTACACCTGAAAGACCCTAAGTCAAGTTTTCAGCCAAAGGCCAAGTCCAAAAGGCCTCCCACTAGGTCACCTAGGGTTTCACAGGTCATAGGATTGTTTTGGTGTTCTAAATATTTGTTTTTCCTGTGCCAAGAGGCTGCAATCAAAGAGGAAGAATGAAAACACATGATTGTCTGAATGGATCAAAAAATATTTCAAGGAAGACCTCCTTGTTCAAAGCACAACTTTTGCAAAAAGACAGCTGCTCATCTTAAACATTTCTATAGGAATGATTGAGATGGCTACCATTAGAAAAGAAGTAAGGTAAGAGGTCAATCATCACAAAGGAAATTAACAAAAAAGAAGAAAGGGCATGCATAAGTTCAAAGAGAATCAGGGTTTTTTAGGACTAATTGGCTAAACAATATTGTCAACCAAGGAGCCAATGCAAAGGATCACAAGGACAGAGACACATCAGCCCAACCAAGTATGAATTGAAGATTTCTAGAAATTATAAATGAAGAAGGGAAAAGGCCCTAAAGCCTAAAGTTTGAGAAGGTAGGAAAAGAAGTGAAATGAAGACCATAAATCTCCATGATGACAACAGGCATAAGTTTGAATAATGATATCAGAATGTCACCTCCATGGTTTCTCAAGGCAACAATACTTCATTGCATCAAAGGGAGGGAAATACAAAGAGTATCAGTGTGAGGGAGAGTAAGCCTTCAAGTGCATTCAATTCCCTCAAAATGGTAAAAGGGAAGAAATCATAAGCTCAAGTGTCAAAATGGAACACTAAGCCAATCATGATACTGCTGTTGAGTAATTAAAATTGTCAAATTCCAAGAACGACCAAGGAGACAAAAAACAATTTTGTCATGGCACCTGCAACAAACAGAGGTGGCCAAAGGGAGATAATGAAAAACATGGTTGTAAAGACTGTGGTGACTATGCAAGACGAATCTATTATACCTCTGGAAAATCAGTGGGAGGGGACAAAACTAGGTTTTAAAGATCACCCACACTTAGAGATCTCAAAGGGGTTAAAGACATGAGTTCCAAACTTCATAATGCAGGCAAGAAAAATTTTGACACTGATAGGGTTAAGGTAGGTCCCTTAAACATTTTTTTAAAGAACTCGCCCTTACTAAATAAGTTTAAAGAGATCTATTAGTTTTCAAGGGATAGAGAGGGAAAGTTTTAAGGTTTGGATATGATAGAATGGGTAAGAACAAAATGTTAAAACATCCAATAGATCAAAGGAAATAAAATCCATCATATCAGTTACCTGAGAACAACAAAGAGGAAAGGTTGAGATTAGAAAAGATCTTTTTTTGTGTTTTTAATCACCTCCTGCAAAAGAAAAAGGGATATCAGTGATAAAGTGACAAAATGAAACTCAAAACATTAGCAAAAGTGGGTTTCCAGTTTTAATTTATTGTTACAAGGGTATAAAAGCATCTCATTTGTCACTCAAACTCATTTATCATTTACACAAGAGAGTGAAAAGTTTCCAAGGGAAGATTTAGGGATTTGTGGTAGAATTCGGGCAGGAAGAACCCAGCGCTATGATCCTGGAAAACCTTGCTATGCGCATGTGTGTGCATCCTTTGGAAAATATAACAGCACGTTGTGCATCTGTGAAAGGTCGCTGCAAATTTACCCACGTGCAGACCCGCCAACGTGAAGAGGCCTGACTGCCTCGGGCGCTATGCATAGGCAACGTGTAGCGCAGACTCAACAGCCTGTGCAGGGCACCTGACTGGCCTGGGTGCTACACACAGGGCGCGTTCAGGAGGGACCTGACAGCGTGTACATAGGCCCAACAGGCCCAAACTGATACGCACAGGGACATTCAGAGGGGCCCAACAGCTCGTGTAGCTCAGCTGGTGCTATGCACCTGTCCGTTAAGCACTGCACGAAGACCACCCGACAAGCCCGACTGCTACACTCCTGTGCTACACTTTAGCCAGGAAGCCCTTCAAGCCTATGCAAGCCTCCAAACACCTCCAAACTTTCAAATTCTTTGCTTGGTACCTCATGAAGGTATTTATAAGAGGTATTTAGATTCCCTGCCCTCTTTCATACTGTTTAAAAGGTGAAGTTAGAAAGAAAATGTAAAGAAAATAAAAACCCTAAAGGAAGAGAAAACCTAATCTCTCTGCTACCAACACTGTTGGTTATGGGGCACCCATCCATCTACATATTGAAGGCACACTGAAACTATCTTGTTAAGAAGCTACTCATCTGCCAAAACAATATCTCCATCTGTAAAATTAGCCTCCACACTTCCAAGCCTTGACATTATTGTCTCCTCACCATCCTACTCACCCTCTTCATATCATTTTACAAGAAGTTTCAGGGTTTTAATTTGAAGGCAAGATTAAAATATAAAATGTCTAGAGAAGGCAGTAGTGACAGTGGCAAGGGAGGCCAAATACCTAGGGGACAGAAAAGAAAGGGTGGAAGAGTAAACAGGTTTGAACCTTTGAACACCAAAGAGTTGACAACCTCCCCTACAATAGTTTCATATTTCCAAGAGGTTGGTTGTTTTGATTTATGTGAGAGAGTACAAAGAGTCCAAAGTCATCTTGAGTTGACCAAACTTTTTATCCTCAACCTCCATGACCATCAAGTGCATCTAGCTGGGGTAAATTTTGAGCTATCCACCAATACAATTTCTATGGCCACTGGGATACCTTGTATGGGATAAAAATGGTTCAAGAAGGTGAGTTTGGACCTGAGCCATTATCAACCTTTCTTGAAACCAAGATACCAAGATGATTGCAAAACTATTTTTCCCTTTTCCCACTTGTTGGAGAGATATGCCTCCTTAATGAAAGTCATCATGAAGTACTTTACATGTGAGGGGAGGTTTTCTAGACTTTATTCCTACTATATAAGACTGCTTATGCATTTCACTAGGGCCAAGCTGATAAATTTTCCCTATTATCTTTATAGAAGTATTGACAAGATGTCATACATTGTGCAAAAGAGACCTCCTTCACAACAAATGCAAAGTATTTTTCATCATTCTCTTATCAAGATGATTGTGTTGCATCAATTAAAGAAACAAGGTATCCCATGGGAAGTGTTCATCGCCCATGATGTTTTCACAAATCCACATCCTTTTTGTCTGCAAAGTTTACCCTCATCATCTCATCCACCTTCCTCCATTCCTCCATCACCCCCCACTGATCATGATTCATCCTCTCCACATGAATCCTATTCTCAAGAAAAATTCTCGTCCTCAACTTCTCCTAAAGTATCAGAACAAGAAGAGAATGATGAAGAACAAGAATAGAACGGTGACAAAGAGGAAAATCACAATCACAATCATGACATTGGGAAAAATAATGACAATATGGAAGAGAGTGATGAAGAAGATGAGAAGGTTGACAGTGGAAATGAAATGAGCATTGATGAAAAGGACAGTGACAAAAAATCCAGCAATGAAAATATGGAAGAGGATGACAATGAAAATGATAATTGTGCAGAAGGACAAGAAGAGTCTAATGACAGTCATGAAAATGAAGAAGAAAACATGATGACTGATAGCCCTAATAATGATGACAGCAATAACACTATGAACCAAAAGTGCAGTCAAGAGGTTGATGACAGTGGTGAATATCATGACAGTAATGCTAGCATGGAGGAAAATACAAGTGACTCTCAAGAGGGCAGCCAAGAACACAATGCAAGAGACATAAATGCATAGATCTTTGATGAAAAGAAAGGAAATCTTGATATCAGTCATGGTAAGTTCATTCTATTAGAAAATTTTGATTTTATCCCTCTCACATATCAAAGAGGAACAAGGCTTGTGTTTTCTGCCTCCAAAAGGCAAGGGACCATGCCATCCTCCTTAGCTCAGCTACTAGACAAAGTGAAACAAAAGGTAAAGGAAGAAGAATAAGATCATGAGTTTGAGAGTGAGTTTGAGATCATTTAGGTGGACAGTGATGAGGAGAATGAAGCAAGGAACACAAACTTGCTCCTCCAGGACAGAAATGCACAAATCAAAGACCTCCAAGCACATTTGGATAGGGCCAAGAGTGTGAATGATGCCCTTGACTTGGAGAACAAGCAGCTAGGAGCATAGATTGCAATCTATGAAGCTAGAGCCATCAAGGCCTGGAAAGAAGCCCAAAAGGCACAGGTGAGACTAGAAGAGTTCATGGGCACTTATGAAGAGAGTGAGGATGAGGAAGGACAATCTAAGAGGAGACCTAGAACCATGGGATTGAAGAAAGCATTGGCTAAAAAAAGGGAGAAAGAATCAGCCCTAGTAGAACAACTCCCTTTAGATGAGCTTTTGGCCATGGAGATAGCGCATGACTAGGAGCCTTGGTTGGAGAGATCCAACCTACACTTGGAGGCTAAATTAAAGAAAGCAAATCAATATCTTGACCTCCAAATAAGGATGACTAAACATTATGCCCAGAGAAACTAAATTGCAAGGGCTAAACTGAAAAGGGCTCAAAACAAGATCCAAGCACTAAAAGAGGAAAAGGGCCAAGCTAGACTTGGAATTTTTTCACAAGCTTCTCTACAGGTCTCTCAAAACCCATAAGGCAGACATCCACCAAATTTGGGAGAATTTTGACAAGCTTTTGTTTTTTGCTAATTTTGAGGGCCAAGGGGGTATCACCCATGGTGCTATGCTTTTTCTCAGAGCATATTCAGGAGGAAAGGCTTAAATTTTTTGAATCCTCAGCTTGAGTATGGCATGCTCACAAATTTTTAGGTCAATTGGAGTTGTTTTAGTTCTCCAAAAGGGTCAAAGATACCCTAATTTTCACCTTTCTGCCTAGTTTTCAGAACACGTGCTGCGCTTTTACCAATCTTGGAATTTTTACATTTTTAACAATTTGCAGAGGTCCCATCAAAGAACCAAGGGTATATCTAGAAATTAGACTCAAAGGGATTTCCAACAAGCATTCACAGATCCTTTCCCGACATCGAGAAGACCTTCAAAACATTGTTGCAAGTTGACCCAATTTTCCTGCTCCAATGCTACGCCCTTGGCATGGAAATTCATCCTAAAACACAATGCTATGCCCTTAGTAGAGGAAAATTCAACAATGTACGCTTGGAAAGTTTTATGAAGCATGGCAAAGTCCAAATGTCAATTTCTTTGCTAAAAATGTCCGAAAAGATATTTTGTTTTAGATATTTTGTGCCTTGGGCCTTGCAAGGTCTCAAGGACAATAGTGACATTTCAGATTAGCCAATAGACTTCTAGAGACTCTATTAGGTTTTCTCCTCCTTGCTTGTTAAAAGGGCATTGAGGACTCATTGTTAATGTTGGAATTTGATGATTTTTGAGAGCAATACATGTTTCTTTGAGGTTGAAGAGAAATTTGGCGTTATGGAGCTTGTGAATGATTTGCTTTGATTGATGATGATGAAAGCTTGCTTGCAGGTGTTAGCCCCCCTATGAAATTTTTGACAAGCAAATAGGGGGCTAAATCATTGTTGAGCCTTCAAGGAATGCATTTCCTCTGAAAACACAGTCTCCTTGAAGCCTCCATGTGTCTTTTATCCTTTGATGAAATCCCCTCTGCTGATTTCCACCACAAAGCCTCTCTGTTATGAAGAAATTCCCAAAGGCCCCCTTTTCCTTCTTATTTCACACCCAATTAGCCTCTATTTTATCCCCCTGGTCTTCCCCTTCTATTTCCCTTCTTACCCTTCAGTTTCCCCCAAAATCCCCTTAAAATTCTTTCCCCAACCTTCGTTGGCCTTCTTCCCCCTTTTTCCCCTTATCGTTCCCTTCCTTGGCCTTCAAATTCCATTTAAATGGGCCAAAACCCACTTTCCGACCATAAAATAGGGCTTAGCCCCTCTACCGCAAACCCCTTCAACCACTTCCCCACATATGTCCGCAAAAGACCAAGCGCCTAAGCCTTGGGGGCCAATCGCAATCGGAACCGTCGGGCGGGTGCATTTCCTTTGTTATAGCCGAAAACCCCGACGCGATTGTAATTTGTTCACAAGTCTCGCGACGCGTTTTGGTCCGTTGATCTGCTTCGATCGAACGGCTGAGCGCTAATCGCAAGCCCCCGCCCATCGCAATCGCAACATCCACGTCGTAACCCCCGATCAATCGCAAGCCCGTCTCTCCGATCTTCGATTAATCGCGCCCCCGACCTCCGATCCCCAATCACGTCATCCTCCCGATTGCATCGCAGCCGTCCATCCTTCCCGCGATCGGACGGCCCTGCGCCAATCTCTCCATCGCAATCGCAATGTTTCAAATGCGCCCTCCGATCAATCGCAACCCTGTCTTCCGATCTCCCGATTGCTGTCCCCCGATTACATCTGAGCCGTTGATCTGGCCTTCAGATCAGACGGTCCAGCATTAATCGCACCCTCCGCCCGATCGCAATCGCATCCCCTTCTCTCCGCCTCCCGATTCCATCCCATCCGTCCATCTGTTTCACGATCTGACGGTCATCACTCAATCGCGTCTCCAACCCCAATCGCAATCGAAACATTTGTGTTGTGCATTGCGATTGCTACCCGCTCCGACCTCCGATTGCGATTGTCGTACGGGTCCCACCTTGTACGATCCTTCTACCGCATTTCATTGCGTTTCGTGCAGTTTCTTTGTATTTCCTCCGTTATTCAAACCTTTGTGTTTTACATTAAGGTTTAATAAATCGCCCTCCACCATGACTGGGTCCCGCTTCCACGGCTCCGCTCCATTGTTCTACGCCCTTTTTCTTTGTAATTCGCCCAAGAGTCTAACCTTTGGCCTTTACACTATGATTCTTCCCTCCGCTACACCACCACCCCTCCTCCAGCTTCCAAAGGCATTTCTCCACCACCACCGCCCGGTTTTAAAATTCTTTCCATTGTGCGGATTAGCACAGAGAGGCCATTTCAGCCGGCCAGCGAAGCAACAGAGACGGGATTTGAGGGGGATTCGAGCCTGTAATTGAATATTAATGTTTTAATCCTGCATTCAAAGGCTTAAGGCATTGTTTGAAGATTAAGAGCGCACCAGCAAGCCATAACTGCGCCACCTAACAGCAGAATGCTTTTCTCCTAGAAGTACACCTTCTCACAGCGTCCTCCGTGCCTCACGAGCCCAGGAAAGATTAATACGATGACAGAACCTCTCAAGGGGCTGTCAGGCAGCATTAAAGAAGCATGGAGGGACCTTGCAGATTTTCCACCCAGTTCATTTATTTCAGAATGGCAGCACAGAGCTCCAAACACCAGAAAGGACTCCAAGGAACATATCAGAGGTCAAAATCGACCTGACAGAGATCTCTGAACCAGTCTCAGAGAACATTCAGCGTTGCAGGCAGCCATTAAGCAGCATGGGCGTGGACACCTCCGTCGATTCTGTCTTAATGGGATCAATTCAATGTTCATCTACTTCTGTTTCTTCCTCTTCTCCTATAAGAAATCCCCGAGAAAATAATGAAAAGGTTGTTGTTGTTGTTGCCTTGCTGGGCATTTGCTGTTAGAGGGATTCATTCTTGACTGTTAGAACAGTCTTGAGAGGGAGTAGCAGAGTATTTGTATGTAATAGGCTGGGAGGAGAAGTCTGGACTATATTAGTCATTGAGCTCAGTGTACATGACTAGTTTTGCATCAATTAATCAAAGCACATTTCACAGGATCCTGGTCTATTACTATTGGTGATGTTTTCTTGCTCTGTTTATTACATTTTCATATTGTTTCATGTTCATCTGGTAGGCAACAGAAGTATAACATAGGATTCACCCTTGTTAGGTGCCCTATGTTTCCTGCTCTCCCTACCTTAATTTTTTCTGCTCTGTGTGCTATCTGAGAATTGTTTTCAGTCAATTTAACCAGTGTAGTGGATGTTATTGCCTGCTCTCTGATGTATGAATTGGTTGAATCAGTTCTCAGATGTTCTTGCTGGGTTTAAGCTCGAAGGTTTGGGAACACTGGGGATGAGTGTTAGCCCTTTCCACTAGGATCCTTGCGCGACCAGCCGGCCTTTCTAAGATCCCTTCGTTAATCTTATCTCTGTTTTCCCCTTGGAGTTGCTAAAGCAGACCTGGAGTTAAATGACCTCTGGTCTGATCTATAAGCAGCCCCTTTGTCTCTTTGAGAGCTGCCTTAGAGTATGTCCAAGCAGGTCTGAAGTTAAATGACCTCTGACCTAATCTATAGACAGAAATTGGGTTGTTCTCCTTCTTTCACTTTCCTTCCTTAATGTTTCACCTCGCCCTCTAATCTAAAGATCCTTTAGTATTAGATGACTTGTCCTTTGAAAGCCCTGGCTAGTGGATGCAAGTAATTTCCTTTCATGACTCCATAGCCCAATGGATGGCACTATCTAGGCCTATCCTCTTTGCTGAAATGTCTTGATGCCTTGTTCCTTTTCTCCCATTGCTTTCTCAGTCCATGATCTCATGACCAACCCAGAAACCCTTCAACCAAACCATTTAAAACCCCTTATGCTTCATAACCAGCCTAACATCTCATTTTGAGCTTCATAGATATATCATTCTTAGCTCTATTTGGAGAGATCCCTCTCCGGGTCCAGGAGGGCTAGATCCTAGGGCCCCAAAGTGGTTTGATGTTGTCTCATCTTTTGGTATTGCCAAATCTGCCAAAACATGGGAACCCCAACAGCAGGATCCATGAGCTTGGTCAATCATGATGTGTCTCTAATTTTTTCATGTTTTGTTGTTTATCATTGTGTCCATCCTTATATGTTGTAGTAGATCAGAAAATTATAGGCTAAGAAATGTTGTTTGAGGCACCTTAGTCCTTCCTGTTACTATTGTCTTTATGTTTTCCTCTGTTAGGTTAGTTTAAGGAATTCTTAGCTACTCCTTAGATCCACCTAAGATTGCTTGTTTAATTAATGGTTTAAGAAGGTAGTTTCAAAATATGTTTTATGGTTACCCATGCTTACTTGATGCTATCTAAACTCTGTTTGTAGAATCTCTCTTTTATGGATTACTTGCTAGTTTTAGCCAAAGAGGCCATGTTTTGATCATGCCCTTTGTCCATGCTTGATAAGTTTGCCTCAAAGTTCTTTATAGCTTGATTGATGATGTCTAGGAGTTCCCTCTTCATTAATTAAAGTTATTTTTCATCTTATATGTTTTCAAACCTTCAAGGTGAAATCACTAAAGTTAGATAAGTTTTCTTGCTTTCTTTATTTCACTGAATTGTTCATCTTGAATGTCTATTTGTTTAAGTATTGTCATTGAGTTAATGTTTTTCCCTATCTCATTATTATTATCTTTGCTTATCAGTATTTGAGACCTTCTTGTTTATGGGTATATGACAAAGGATACTTCACTGCCCTTTGCCCTACCTTTTTCACCAACTTAATGTCCATTTCACTTCACACATAACCTTAAAGATCCATTGACCACACTATATTTTCCCTGTGATGCACTCTAACTAATTTTTTAGATATCCATGACTTTCATAGACTCCATATCCCAATGATTTGATGACCTCCCACTCCACCTATTCTACTTGATAATTTTACCCAACCCAAACAAACAAACAAACCCTAAACTTCACAACTAACCTAAAATAAATCATCTAAAGAAAAAAAGTTCACATCCTTTGCATACAATAGAGAGAACCCTCTTTGAGTCTAGGAAGGCTAGGTCCTAGGACTCCAAATACTAGTCTTAAGTTACCCTGTGCAATTGGCCTACCGATTTTCTAAATCACGGGACACTAACATTCTGGCGATCACGGTGGGAACTTCTGAATAAGTAACAAGCTTATACCTCCTTAAGAGAATTCAGAAGCCCTTGTCAAACAATATCCTGTGTCTTGAAACCACCTCATCACTATCATCGTTGAACTCCTAGTCCTCTATGGGTAGGTGTGGAAGGCGAAGAGTCACAAAGGAGTCCAAGTGACCTTGGAAGATGAATCCAAGAGACACACCATTGTATTATAAATGTACATCTATGGTGAATAATATATGCAATTAATGCTTATCTTTCTATTTTTGTGTTTTATCTTCTCATACACCATGTGTGTGTTTAACATGGTATCAAAGCTGATACGTTCATACCTAGCTCAATCTTGAGTGAGCCACTTTTTTTTGTGGCCTGTGTAAACCAGCAAAAATCCTGTGCATTTTTGCAGCATTCAGAAATACTTTGCTGCATTCAGAAATCATTTTTGCAGCATTCAGAAATTATTTTTGCGAAGAGCAGTGCTGTGTACTGCCATATTTCTGAATTTGAAAGTCTGTGCATTTTAAAGTCTATAGGTTTTCTCACTTCTCCTTGCTGCATTCAGTTTTTTACTGCTCCTGGAATTTTTTTTTACTACTCCTGGCATTCTGCAATTCTAGAAAAATTCTGAATTTTTTACTGCAAATTCTGCAATTTTTTCTGCACATTCTGCCTATTGTTTTTGCACACCACTGTGCAATTTCTGCTCAAATCCTGAGCACAGTTAAATTTACTGAACAATTTTTACTGTTACAATTTTTTGAAAGGTGGAAAATGGTACCCACTATTCGTATTTCTAGAACCTACTGCAACTGCTACAAAATCCTTTATCTTTGTGCATACAACATTAATACTACTACAGCTCTCTGTAGTATCAAGAGCAACGTATTTTTTTTACTATTAACTAAAAAAAAAAAAATCACCTCCTAACCCATCCTCACATTCACTCTCACCCATCGGCCCTCGGCCTTCCCACACACCCCCTCACATTCTCTCCCCCTTCCCCCTCACCCCAGCACTCTCGCACAACACTTCCCTCTCCTCTCCCCTCACCTCACCTCACGGCCAGCACTCCCCATCCCCAACAAATCATGGCTCCCCCTCACCCTCCCTCACCAGCTCTCACTGCACCCCCTCATCCTCCCTCACCCATCCCCCTCATCTCCCTCCCCTCGGCCTTCCCATGGCCCCCCGCCCTCACCCATCCCTCACCCATCCCTCACCCATCCCCCTCCCCTCGGCCTTCCCATGGCCCTCGGCCTTCACCCATCTCTCCTTGCTCATCCTTCACCCTCCCCAACCACCCCACTCCTCCCACTCCGCTCCGCTCCCCTCCTCGCTTACTCCTCGCTCTCCCCGTCCATCCCTTACTCCTCCCCACCCCCTTCCATGCTCTCTTTCCTCCCTCCGCCAACCCCGTCCATCCCCTGCTCCTCTCCACCCGTCCCCTCCCTCTCCACTCATGCCAACCCTCTCCACCCACCCTACCCCCTCCCTCCCCCATCCACCTCGCTCCTACCTCCCTCCCGCACAGCTCCCCTCCCCTCCTGCATATCTCCCCCTCCCCTCATCCCTCGACACTCCCTTCTCACATCCCCACCCCCTCCCTCTCCGCTCATGCCAACCCTCTGCACCCATCTCTCCCCAGCCCTCCCCCCTCACCCCTCACCGCACTTCCCATCCCTCCCCTCCTTTCATGGTCCTCGCCCCCCCACATCCACCCTCCCCTCACGACCCCTGACCCCTCTCACAGCTGCTCAGCTTTCCTTCTCCTCCCACACATACTCTGCGTTTCCTTTTTTTAATTCGGCCATGATATAATTTTAATTTTTTTACTGTTTGACCTTCCCTAGTAAATACCTTCCCGAGTAATCACCTTCCCCAGTAAACACAATGGTGATTGTGATGGGGCCTCTGAGTCAGTGACAATCTAAGTATCCCTTAGTACTTCAGAAACCCTTATCAAATCATAGAGAACCCAAACTACCAACCAAAGAGTAGAATATGGTTGTTTCACCATCCTAGCAAAATGATGACTCAGCTGTAGGACACTCTCACAAACCCTAGGGCTACGTAAAGGAGCTCAGAAAACCCCAAAACATCCTTATATTGGTTTTTTTTTAGTAATTGTGGTGGACCATAAACATACATCCTTAAACACAACAAAAAATATCCACCTGGTGACTCCACTAGCCTCCAATAGGCCTATTACTTCACTAGTTCTCATTTAGACTCCCTGGGATTGTATCAAATCAGCCTTGAGAAGTTTAGAAGCCTAGTTCTACACTGTGAGAGTTTAGCAAACACTAAGAGAGGTCAGCCTTCCGAAATTAGTTATAAACTTTCAACCTCTCTACATTTTGAGTTTGAAATATGGCTTCAACAAGGATCAATTCCAGATCTCATCTGGACCCAAATCCTCCTACCATAGTTGATGACCCAGAAAATATTTTGTGGAAAAATTCTAAATCTGGAAACTTAACTACTGTTAGGACCATTCATAGAGAAAGCTCTGTCCCTGAACATCTTACAACCTTGCAAGATTCCCAGTTTGACTTGCACCACACAAAGAACCTTTTTAGAACCAATTCACAAACTGATATTGACCAAACTGACCTTGAGCCCATAGATTTGCAACATAGTTCTAGTAGAGAAGCCTCTCCTTCTACTCCACCTAAATTTCAGCTTCTCCATCACTTATCTCTTTCCATACCAAATATTTTCAAAATCAGTTTGTTGGTCCAAGTACTTCCACCACACCCATTCATACCACCACTTTGAAAACCACTCCACTTCATCCTACACCCCCTTTCACAAACCCTCCTCTTGAAAATCCTTCATTAGCTCCCATCATGGCAGCCTGGTATGCCCCCTGGTTTTACCACAACCTTTGGTACCTTTACCAAATGACTACCAATCTAGAATTCCCCACTTCACCGGAGCTGAATCCATCACTGCCCAACAACATGTAGATAGGTAAATGATGCCTTTGATTACATGGAAATAGAAGAAGAAACCATTAAAATGAGGATCTTTGCACAAAGCTTAGGAGGTGAAGCCAAAAAATGGTTCAAAGAATTAACTCCTAACACCATACATGATCTCCCTTCCCTTTACCAATCTTTCATAAACAAGTGGGAAATCAAGGAAAACCCCCTCCAAATCCTTTCTGAATATAAAAATCTTAAGAGGAATGTAGGGGAAAGTGTACAAGATTATTGCACCAAGTTTAACAGTGTCTACAATGACCTCCCCCCTCACATGAAACCACCACAAGGCCTAGCACTAGTAAATTTTCCAAAAGGCTTTGATCCAGATATGACATACTAATTGAGAGAGAGACCCCAAAACTTTAGAAGAAATGAAAAGGGAAGCTATTAGTGCAGAAGCCAACTTGATTGAAAAGAGAGCTAGGATGAGGTCGGAAAAAAGAGTCACTTGCAAAGATGAAACCATAGCATCAACCTCCTCATCTGATTCCAAAATGGACAACCTAATGAGAACAACGGAGAGAATGATAGAGAGGATAAACTTGAATGAAAAGGCACCCCCTAGGGAGAATCAACCAAATCCCCAAAATAGAAATCGGAATCGGAACTTCAGAAGAGACCCACCCCAAATCAGACAAAGGGAAAATGACCAAAAAATTAGGCCTCCTTTCCAAGACAATTATCTTGATGAAGAGGGAAGAGAGAATGAAGAACCTAAAGAAAACCATGTAAACTTAATAGGCTCTGATAATGAGGGTGATGTTTTTCTCACAGAAGAGGAACAAGGTTTCTTCTCGTCGAATCAAACTGAAGCAAACTATGAGGATTTTGAAGACTACAAATTGGGATTTGAAAATGCCATAATGGAATTCCATAGGCAATATGATCTTAAGAGTAAGAAAAACCAATACAACTCCAAGAAGAAAAATTTAGACACTGTTGTTAGGAAAACCCCTAAAAAATTTCCTAAAAGGATAGCAGACAATACCAACACCATGGCTAAGAAAATTGATCCAAACAGAGACAAAACTAGCTAACCAAGTGGTGACACCAGCTGCCCTAGTACCTCTACTAGTGGCCCTCAGAAAACTCTTTTGTCCAAAGCCCCAAATCAAAATCAGAAAATTAAAAATGTACAAAAATTTATTGCTGATAGAACTGATGTAAATATGCCCAAAACCCAAGTACCTTTCAGTTTTAAAGGAGAGATTGCTAAAATCAAGATAACCATACCTCTCACCGAATTGGTAACTCAGGATATGTACAGGTCCCAATTTTTGAAAGTTTTTAAATTATGGAATGATACAGACACTCTAAACTTGACTGATGACAAACAAGAGTTGTTGTTTGGTCCCGAAGTTGAGGGAAAATACCAAGAATGAGTTGTCCCTCCTTTCTATGTTAGCCTAAACATACATGAAAAAATATTACACAAGGCTATGCTAGATTCCGATGCCTCACACAACCTCATGCCTAAGGTAGTGATGGGGAGATTGGGCCTAAAAATTAATAAACCTTACAAAGACCTGTACTCATTCGATTCAAGTAGAGTCAAATGTTTGGGTCTAATCAAGGATCTTTGTATCACTCTGGCGCAAATACCTGCTAAGAGTCTAGTCATGGACATAGTTGTTGTTGATATTCCCCCAAAGTATGGCAAATTTTTTCCAGATCATGGGGAGCTAAACTTCAAGGAAGCCTCCAAATGGACATGCCATATGCTACTATCGCTATCTTCAATCAAACTAGGAGATTATACCAGGAATCTCACATGAAGTATATGGTAAGTAGCCTAGATAGGCCAAACAACAACCTTGTTTATTCCATTCACTCAGATTTGGACTCCTTCATAGAATATAATGAAAATGACATTATTGAATAGGTGAAAGGAAATGAGAAAGAGCTAGGCTCTCCAGAACACTCACACTCACCCTCAAATGAAAAACATGACAACCATAACTCTAGCAACCCTGAACAACAACACAGTGACAAACCTGAACTAGAAACACTTTGGAACATAAGCTTCGATGGCTCTTGTGGCAAGGCTGGTTCAAAAGCTGGTGTTTGGATACATAACACAAATGAGGGCCATTCATACAAACTAGACTTTCAATGCACTAATAACATTGCGGAGTATGAGGCACTCCTCCTTGGTTTGCACTTGCTTGAAGACTTAGGAGCTAAGAAAATATATGTCCAAGGAGATTCAGAACTTATCTTAAACAGATCAAAGGTGAGTACTCAGTCAAGAATCCAAGATTAAGAGAGTACATAAATGCAGCCCTAGATCTCCTCAAAAATTTTGAGAAATATGAACTCATTTACATTCCTAGAGCCCAAAATAGTCTTGCCAGTGAGCTTGCCTTTGCTCCTAGCAATTGCCAAATACCACATGCAAGTGAACAATACACTGTCAAAGTCAAACACTATCCTACAATTCCTAACAACATTAGCCATTGGCAAGTGTTTGAGGGTGATGAAAAAATTGATGACTTTTTGCAATCTAGGAACAAATTTACAAGAACAAAACCAAGCCTAGAGCATGATGAAGTGGGTTTTGCTGAAGAACAATCTCATAAAACAGAGTTATCCTCTATTCTTTAAATGTAAAGATGATACATTACCAAGGGGACTTTCACCATTAGAAGAGTTGTTCGACTTTAATGATGTGGCTAAAAAATCAAAGATAGAATCCATCGAGAATGATGTAGAGGAGTATACCATAGGTAGCCCAAAGGAACCCAAAATGATCAAACTCTTCAAAACTCTTTCTCCTTGCATAAAACAAAGAGATATTGAACTTTTTCAAGAGCTTAAAGATGTTTTTGCATGGGGGTATGAAGATTTGAAATCATATGACACAAGCATTATTCAGCATAAAATTCCTCTTAAGGAAAATCAGAAACCTTTCAAACAAAAGTTGAGGAGAATAAAACCCTGTCTTACTACCTTTAGTTGAGAAAGAGATTAAAAAAATGTATGATGCATGGATCATAGTTCCCATTAGATACTCAGAGTGGGTTTCCAACCTTGTGTCAGTTAGGAAGAAGACCAGGGAGATTAGACTTTTCATTGACTTTAGAAATATGAACAAGGCTTCCTTGAAAGATAATTACCCCTTGCCTAAAATGGATCACATACTTCAAAAGGTAGTTGGCTCTAAGAGAATCTCACTGCTTAATGGTTTTTCCAATTACAACTAAGTGCTAGTATTCCCAAGTGATCAACACAAAACTTCCTTCATCACACCTTGGGGTACATTCATGTATGTCAAAATTCCATTTGGGTTGATGAATGCGGGGGCCACTTTCCAAAGGGCCATGGACATAGATTTTTCATAAGACATAGGCTATTTCATAGTCATTTACCTTGATGACATCACTGTTTACTCTAAGAATGATGAAGAACACTTAGTCCACTTGAGAAAAGTTTTTGAAAAGTGTATAAAAAATGGCCTATCTTTGAATTCCAAGAAAACATTGTTTGGTCTCCAAGAAGGAAAACTACTAGTCCACATCATCTCCGAAGAGGGAATCAAAATAGACCCCAAAATGATTGAAGGCATATTGCAAATAAGTCATCCTAGAAACATCAAGGAATTGTAATCCTTCATTGGGAAAATCAACTTCTTCAAGAGGTTCATCCCCAACCTTGTTGAACTCTTGAGGAATATTACAAACATGCTCAAAAAGGAGATAGGAGTTAAGTGGAATTTGGAAGCCAAACAATCTTTTGAACTGATTAAGCAAGCACTCACCCAAACACCAGTTCTAATCAGTCCTGATTTTACCAAAGACTTCTATATTTTCTCATTCACATCTGAACATACCATGGTTGCAGTGTTATTACAAAAGAACATGATGGGGCAAGAATAGCCCATGGCCTTCTTCAGCAAAGCCCTTAGAGATACTCCTCTAAAGTACAACATCATGGAGAAACAAGTCTTTTCCTTGATTAAGGCATTAAAGGACTTTAGAGTTTATATCTTACATTTTCATATCATTGCTTTTGTTCCACACACAGTTGTCAAAGACATTATGAATCATGACCCTTATGGTAAAAGGGGAAATTGGATTGCTATTATCTTATAGTATGACTTAGAAATCAGACCCACTAAACTGATTAAAGGACAATGACTTGCAAAACTTATGGCTGAATCAAATTTCAAAGCATTAGATATGAATATGGTTGATGTTTTAGAAGAACAAGAAGAGTGCACAGCCCCCCATGTTGAAGAAGTATTTCCGAGTTCATCTTGGTATGCTGATATCATATATGTGTTTTTCTATCTCAATGCTCCTCCTACATTATCAAAGACAAAAGCTAGATTCCTGAAACAAAATGCTTTGAAATTATGCATTTTAGATGTAATATTATATTGGAAGAATCCTATTGGTATATTGCTTATAAAGTGTTTTCTTGAGGATGATGTAGGTAAGATCATGCATGTATTGCATGAGGGAGAGTGTGGGGGGCATATTTACTGGAAAACCACAACCAACAAGATCCTTAGAGCTGGCTACTATTGGCCCACCCTTTTCCCTGACACCCACAAACTGGTCATGACTTGCCATAAGTGCCAAATTTTTTATGGCAAGAGAAAACTCTTACCTTTGCATTTGCATCCCATTACTGTTGAAGCTCCTTTTCAACAACGGGGTTTGGATTTCATTGGAGAGATCCACCCTAACTCATCTGCCCAACACAAGTGGATCCCCACTGCCACTAATTACTTCACCAAGTGGATAGAAGCCACCCCCTCTAGAAATGTCACTGATTCAGTCATTATCAAATTTCTTGAGACAAACATATTGTCTAGATTTGGTTGCCCCAGAAAGATAATCACAGACAATGTTGCTTCCTTTAAATCCAAAAGAATGGTTGACTTTTGTTATAAATATCACATCACACTAGGACATTCCATAGCTTATTACCCTCAAGGTAACGGGCTAGTTGAATCCTCTAACAAAATCTTGGTCAATATCATCAAGAAGCTTCTGGAACATAATAAAAAAGCATGGCATGGCAAGCTAGTACATGCACTATGGGCTGATAGACTAAACACCAAGAAATCAATCAGCATGTCTCCCTATCAACTAGTGTATGGCATGGATGCCATTTTCCCAACATCCTTTGGAGTTCCGGTGATAAAGCTTCTCCAAGAAGTGCAATAAGAAGAAAATTTCATGCAAAGGAGGCTGAACCAAACCATTCATTTGCAGCAGACAAGGGAAAATTTTTATAACAATACTCAAGCAGTGCAAGAAAAAATAAAGAAAATCTATGACAGAAGAACTAAAACCAACAATTTCCACATTGGAGACACAATGCTGAAATGGGATTCTAGGAGGGAGGACAAAGCTAAACATGGTAAATTTGAGAATTTGTGGAAGGTTCCTTATCTCATTCAGTCAGTTAGAGGTCATAATGCTTTCTTTTTACAAGGATTGAATGGAGAATAATTATTTGGAGGTCCGGTCAATGGTCGGATGCTCAAACACTATTTCTGTCAAGAGTCCTAGTTTCAAAATTTCATTCATTGTACATAATATAGCATGATGGGAGTTCATAAAAAACAAAAATACAAAAAAAAAGAAAAAGAGGGCAGATTTGAAAAGAGGTACAGCCCCATACCCAAAAAATAGTAGTACTGAAAGTGTGCAAGGCTAAATGCCACTACTTGTTCAAAAGGAAGATCTTGTTCAGTTATCTAGCCTAATCATGGCTGAACATGTTTTCAATTTATTGCTAATAAGTTAGTGAAAGAGAGCTGGTCAAATCATTCAAACTTGAATTGTCAAAAAGGATAGATTAGGAATGAAAGATACTAGTTCCACATGCTCAAAACTGAACCAAAGAAAAATATGGGGATGTATACCAAATGATAAATCACAGCGCTTACCTTTCTAGTTTTGTTTGTACAAAAATAATGTTTGTGTGCAGCTTGTCCTAATGCCACAACCCATGGTAAGTTAGATTTCCTAATCATGATTTAAACCATGCTTTCAATTTCATGTCAATAGCTTAGAGAAGGAAGTCTGTCATACAACCTAATATTGACAGTCAGTTAGTCTAGGTAGAGGATAAAAATAATTCATTAGCATAATCTAAACTCTTGGAAGAAATAAGATACAAGTAGATAGTTTTTTTTATTTCAAAATAAAAAGAATTTCAAGGGTTTTCTAGTTCAAGTGCACCCTAGGAAGAAAAAATTCTAGGCCAAGTAGGTTGGGTAGGTAGAGGTGAGTTTGAACTAATCATGTTTTTCAGATTATTGAGATCACAACTTCAAGGAAGCATCAGCAAATGAAAAGAAGTAAACATCTGCCCAATGTATGAGGCACTGGTCTTCACAAAACCAGAGATCTGAAGTTTTGGACACCTCCTGGAAAGGAGATGCCCTCCCCAAGTGGAGCCATTATTAGTCATCAGTAATTTTTTTCTTTCTATAGATGACAAAATGTTTATCCTAGATTTCTAGAAACAAAATTCATGAATATTGTGAGTTTTAGAAATCTCACTGCCTTCATTATCCTCAGGAACAATTTTTCACTATTTCACTACTCTATCAATTCATGGCCGGCCTATCACTCCCAGAAGACCCATCATGGGCTCATACGACTCATTTTCATTATATTTTTCCACCTCTGACCTTTCCACTCAGTTTTGACTTGCCTAACCTTTCTACTTCCACCTTGGATTACCAAGTAGCCTAACCTTTTCCCCTATTCACCAAGTGCCTCAAGCATTGGTGGTTTCAAGCTACCTTTCTAGGCTCTTTAGATAAATCAAAATCAGTAGTTTTGGGTCTGCAATGCATAAAGTCTATCAAAAACTCTGTTTTACACCTGAAAGACCCTAAGTCAAGTTTTAAACCAAAGTCCAAGTCCAAAATGCCTCCCACTAGGTCACCTAGGGTTTCACAGGTCATATGATTTTTTTGGTGTACTAAATATTTGTTTTTCCTGTGCCAAGAGGATGCAATCAAAGAGGAAGAAGGACAACACATGATTGTCCAAATGGATCAAAAAATATTTCAAGGAAGACCTCCTTGGTCAAAGCAAAACTTTTGCAAAAATACAGCTGCCCATCTTAAACATTTCTACAGGAATGCTTGAGATGGCTATCAGCAGAGAAGAAGTAAGGTAAGATGATAAATCATCACAAAGGACATTCACAACAAAGAATAATTGGCATGCCTAATTTCAAAGATAATCAGGGTTTTTTAGGACTAATTGGCTAAACAGTATTGTCAACCAAGGAGCCAATGCAAAGGATCACAAGGACAGACGCACATCAGCCCAACCAAGTATGAATTGAAGATTTATAGAAATTATAAATGAAGAAGGGAAAAATCCCTAAAGCCTAAATTTTGAGAAGGCAGGCAAACAAGTGAAATGAAGACCATAAATCTCCATGATGACAACAGGTAGAAGTTTGAAGAATGATATCAGAAGGTCACCTCCATGGTTTATCAAGGCAACAATACTTCATTGCATCAAAGGGAGGTAAATACAAAGAGTATTAGTGTGAGGGAGACTAAGCCTTCAAGTGCAGTCAATTGCCCTCAAAATGGTCAAAGGGAAGAAATC
The DNA here is from genome assembly GCA_034641835.2 of Pinus albicaulis. NCBI lineage: Eukaryota > Viridiplantae > Streptophyta > Pinopsida > Pinales > Pinaceae > Pinus > Pinus albicaulis. The sequence continues at coordinate 1,679,401,822 of CM076580.1, forward strand.
ATAAGGTCAAGTGTCAAAATGGAACACCAAGCCAATCATGAGTTTGTTGTTGAGTAATTAAAATTGTCAAATTCCAAGAACGACCAAGGAGATAAAAAATAATTTTGTCATGGCACTTGCAACAAAACAGAAGTGGCCAAAGGGAGATAATGACAAACATGGTTGTAAAGACTGTGGTGACTATGCAAGACAGATCTATTATACCTCCAAAAAATTAGTGAGAGGGGAAGAAACTAGGTTTTAAAGATCACCCACACTCAGAGATCTCAAAGGGGTTAAAGACATGGGTTCCAAACTTCATAATGCAAGAACGAAACATTTTGACACTGATAGGGTAAATGCAGGTCCCACAAACATTGTTTTAAAGAACTCACCCTTACTAGATAAGTTTACAAAGATCTGTTAGTTTTCAAATGACAGAGAGGGCAAGTTTTAAGGTTTGGATATGATAGAATGGGTAAGAACAAAATGTTAAAACATCCAAAATTTCAAAGGAAATAAAATCCAACATATCAGTTACCTAAGAACAGAAAAGAGGAAAGGTTGAGATGAGAAAAGATCTTGTTTTGTGTTTTAAATCACCTCATGCAAAAGAAAAAGGGATATCAATGATAAAGTGACAAAATAAAAATCAAAACATTAGCAAAAGTGGGTTTCTAGGTTTAATTTATTTTTCCAAGAGTATAAAATCATCTCATTTGTCACTCAAACTCATTTATCATTTGCACAAGAGATTGAAAAGTTTCCAAGGGAAGATTTAGGGATTTCTGGTAGACTTCAAGCAAGAAGAACCCGACGCTACACTCCTGGAAAACCTCGCTGCATGCCTGTGTGTGCATCCTTTGGAAAATATAACAACGCATTGTGAATTTGTGAAAGGTCGTTGCGTGTTTACCTGCATGAAAACCCGGTAGCGTGTAGAGGCCTGACTGGCCCAGGCGCTACGCACAAGCAGTGTGCAGTGTAGATCTGACAGTCTGTGCAGGCCACCAGACTGGCCCAGGAGCTGCGCACGGGGTACGTTCACGAGGGACCCAACAGCGCATGCAGAGGCCCGACATGCCCAAACTGCTACGCGCAGGGACGTTCAGAGGGGCCCGACAGCTCATGCAGCTCTTCCGGTGCTAGGCGCTTGTCCGTTCAGCACTACACGAAGACCACCCAACAAGGCCGACTCCTACGCTCATGTGCTACACTTTAGCCAGGAAGCCCTTCAAGCCTATGCAAGCCTCCAAACGCCTCAAAACTTTCGAATTCTCTGCTTGGTACCTCATGAAGGTCTTTATAAGAGGTATTTAGATGCCCTACCCTCTTTCATATTGTTTAAAAGGTGAAGTTAGAAAGAAAATGTAAAGAAAATAAAAACCCTAAAGGAAGAGAAAAACTAATCTCCTTGTTACCAACATTGTTGTTTAAGGGGCACCCATCCATCTACATATTGAATGCAGACTAAATTTTTATTATTAAGAAGCTACTCATTTGCCAAAACAATATCTCCATCTCCAATTTTAGCCTCCACACTACCAAGCCTTGACATTACTGTCTCCTCACCATCCTACTCACCCTTTTCATATCATTTTACAAGCATTTTCAGGGTTTTAATTTCAAGACAAGAGTAAAAGTTAAAATGCCTAGAGAAGGCAGTAGTGACACTGGAAAGGGAGGCCGAAGGCCTAGGGGAAAGCAAAGAAAGGGTGGAAGAGTAAACAGGTTTGAACCTTTGAACACCTAAGAGTTGACAGCCTCCCCTATAACAGTTGCATATTTCCAAGAGGTGGGTTGTTTTGATTTCTGTGAGAGAGTACAAAGAGTCCAAAGTCATCCTAATTTTACCATACTTTTTATCCTCAACCTCCATGACCATCAAGTGCATCTAGCTGGGGTAAATTTTGAGCTATCCACCAATACAATTGCTATGGCCATTGGGATACCTTGTATGGGAGAAAAATGGTTCAAGCAGGTGAGTTTGGACCTAAGCCATTATCAACCTTTCTTGAAACCAAGATACCAAGCTAATTGCAAAACTATTTTTCCCTTTTCCCACTTGTTGGAGAGATATGCCCTCTTAATGAAAGTCATCATGAAGTACTTTACATGCGAGGGGAGGTTTTCTAGACTTTATTCCTACCATATAAGACTGCTTATGCATTTCACTAGGGCCAAGCTGCTACATTTTCTCTATTATCTTTCTAGAAGTATTGACAAGATGTCATACATTGTGCAAAAGAGACCTCCTTCACAACAAATGCAAAGTCTTTTTCACCATTCTCTTGTCAAGATGATTGTGTTACATAAATTAGAGCAATAGGGTATCCCATGGGAAGTTTTCATCACCCATGATGTTTTCACAAATCCACAACCTCTTCGTCTGCAAATTTTACCCTCATCATCTCATCCACCTTCCTCCATTCCTCCATCACCCCCCACTGACCATGATTATCCTCTCCTCAAGAAAACTTCTCACCCTCACCTTCTCCTAAAGCATCAGAACAAGAAGATAATGATGAAGAACATGAAGAGAATGGTGACAAAGAGGAAAATGACAATCAAGAGGAAGAAACAAATGATGAGGAAGAGGAAAATGAAAATGAATAAGTGGTGATGATGAGGAAGAAACAAAGGACAGTAAGGAAGAATAAACAAATGATGATGAGGCAGAAAATGACAGTCATGAGGAAGAAAAAATAGATGATGAAGAAGAAAATGATGATGAGGAGGATGATGATGAAAATCAAGAGACAGAGGCAGATTATGAAGACAAAGGCAGTGAGCAAAACAGTGAAGAGGAAGGAGAGACAAATGAATAAGGAACAGATAATGAAAAGGCAGATTATGAAGACAAAGGCAGTGAGAAAAACAGTGAAGGGGAAGGAGAGACAAATGGAGAAGGAACAGATAATGAAAAGGCAGATTATGAAGAGAAAAGTAGTGATAATGGGGATAAAAAAGAAGAGATAGAAGCAGAATTAGAAGAAGAGACAGAGGCAGAATTTGAAGAAGAGACAGAGGCAGAATTAGAATAAGAGAAAGAGGCAGAATTTGAAGAAGAGACAAAGGTAGAATTTGAAGAAAAGGGCACTGAACATGACATTGATGAATATGAAAATATTGAGCATGACAGTGGGCAAAACATTGACAATATGGAAGAGGGTGATGAAGAAGATGAGAAGGTTGACAGTGGAAATTAAATGAGAATTGATGAAAAGGACAGTGACAAAAAAGCCAGTAATGAAAATATGGAAGAGGATGACAATGAAAATGATAATTTTGAAGAAGGTCAAGAAGAGGCTAATGACAGTCATGAAAGTGAAGAATAAAACATGATGACTGATAGCCCTAATAATGATGACAGAAGTGACATTATGAACCAAAAGTACAATCAAGAGTTTGATGATAGTGGTGAACATCATGACAGTAATGCTAGCATGGAGGAAAATGCAAGTGACTCTCAAGAGGGCAGCCAAGAACACAATGCAAGAGACATAAATGAAGAGATAATTGATGAAAAGAAAGGCATTCTTGAGATCATTCATGGTAAGGGAATTTTAGTAGAAAAATTTGAGTTTCTCCCTATTACATATCAAAGAGGATCAAGGCTTGTGTTTGCTGCCTCCCAACGGCAAGGGACTAGGCCATCCTCCTCAGCTCAGCCACTAGACAAAGGGAAACAAAAGGTAAAAGAAGAAGAAGAGGATCATGAGGTTGAGAGGGAGTTTGAGATCATTCAGGTGGACAGTGATGAGGATAATGAAGCAATGATCACAAACTTGCTCCTCCGAGACTGAAATGCACAAATCAAATACCTCCAAGCACATTTGGATAGGGCCAAGTGTGTGAATGATGCCCTTGACTTGGAGAACAGGCATCGAGGAGCACAGATTCCAATCTATGAATCTACAGCCATCAAGGCCCGGAAAGAAGCCCAAAATACATAGGTGAAACTAGAATATTTCATGGTCACTTATGAAGAGAGTGAGGTTGCAGAAGGACAATATAGGAGGAGACCTAGAACCATGGGATTGAAGAAGGCATTTTCCAAACAAATGGAGCAAGAATCAGACCTAGCAGAAGAACTGCCTTTAGATGAGATTTTGGCCATGGACATAACACATGATCGGGAGCCTTGGTTGGAGAGAGCCAACATACACTTGGAGGCTAAATTAAAGAAAGCAAATCAAGATCTTGACCTCCAAAGAAGGATGACTAAACATTATGCCCAAAGAAACCAAATTGCAAGGGCTAAACTGAAAAGGGCTCAAACCAAGATACAAGCACTAAAAGAGGAAAAGGGACAAGCTAGACTTCGAATTTGGCACAAGCTTCTCTATAGGTCTCTCAAAACCCATAAGGCACACATCCACCAAATTTGGGAGAATTTTGACAAGTTTTTGTTTTTTGTTAATTTTGAGGGCCAAGGGGGTAGCACCCATGTTGCTATGATTTTTCTCAGAGCATCTTCAGGAGGAAAAGCTTACATTTTTGGAATCCTCAGCTTGAGTATGGCATGCTCACAAAGTTTCAGGTCAATTGGAGTTGTTTTGATTCTAAAAAAGGGTCAAAACACCCTAATTTTCACCTTTCTGCCTAGTTTTCAGAACATGTACTGCACTTTTACCAGTATTGGAATTTTTAATTTTTTAATAGGTTTCAGAGTTCCAATTAGGGAACAAAGGGTAGATCTAGAAATTAGACTCAAAGGTCTTTCCAACAAGCCTTCATGGAGGCTTTTCCGACATCGGGAAGACCTTCAAAACATTGTTGCAAGTTGACCCATTTTTCCTACTCCAGTGCTACGCCCTTGGCATGGAAATTCATCCTAAAACACAGTGCTACGCCCTTAGCAAAGGAAAATTCAACAATGTACACTTGGAAAGTTTTAGGAGGCATGGAAGATCCCAAATGTCAATTTCTTTGCTAAAATTCCCGAAAAGATATTTTTTTTTAGATATTTTGTGCCTTGGGCCTTGCAAGGTCTCAAGGACAATAGTGACATTTTAGATTAGCCAATAGACTTCTAGAGACTCTATTAGGTTTTCTCCTCATTGCTTGTTAAAAGGGAATTGAGGACTCATTGTTAATTTTGGCATTTGATGAGTTTTCAGAGCAACTTGGTGTTATGGAGCTTGTGAATGATTTGCTTTGATTAGTGATGATGAAAGCTTTCTTGCAGGATCCCTGAGCTTGGTCAATGGTGATGTGTCTCTAATTTTTTCATGTTTTCTTTTTTATCATTGTGTTCATCCTTATATGTTGAATTATATCAGAAAAGTATAGGCTAAGAAATTTTGTTTGAGGCACCTTAGTCCTTCCTGTTACTATTGTCTTAATGTTTTCCTCTGCTAGGTTAGTTTAAGGAATTCTTATCTGCTCCTTAGATCCACCTAAGCTTGTTTGTTTAATTAATGGTTTAATAAGGTAGTTTCCAAATATGTTTTATGGTTAGCTATGCTTACTTGATCCTATCTAAACTCTGTTTATGGAATCTCTCTTTGATGGATTACTTGCTAGTTTTAGCCAAAGAGGCAATGTTTTGATCATGCCCTTTGTCCATGCTTGATAAGTTTTCCTAAAAGTTATTTATAGCTTGATTGATGATGTCTAGGAGTTCCCTCTTCATTGATTAAAGTTATTTTTCATCTTATATGTTTTCAAACCTTCAAGGTGAAATCACTAAAGTTAGATATGTTTTCTTGCTTTCTTTGTTTCACTGAATTTTTCATCTTGAATGTATGTTTGTTTAAGTATTGTCATTGAGTTAATGGTTTTCCCTATCTCATGATTATTATCTTTGCTTATCAGTATTTGAGACATTCTTGTTTATGGGTATATGATAAAGAATACTTCACTGCCCTTTGCCCTACCTTGTTCACCAACTTAATGTCTATTTCACTTCACACATAACCTTAAAGATCCATTGACCACACTAGATTTTCCATGTGATGCACTCTAACTTATTGTTGAGATACCCATGACTTTCATAGAATCCATAGCCCAATGATTTGATGACCTCTTAATCCACCTATTCTACTTGATAATTTTACCCAACCCAAACAAACAAACAAACCCTAAACTTCACAACTAACCTAAAATCAACCATCTAAAGAAAACAAGTTCACATCCTTTGAATACAATAGAGAGAGCCCTCTCTGAGTCCGGGAAGGCTAGGTCCTAGGACTCCAAAAACTGGTCTTATGTTACCCTGTGCATTTGGCCTACCAATCTGCTAAATTGTAATATTCCCAATGGAAAATATTGAGCAATATTAAACAATACTGTAAATAAATAATGCAGTTTAGCTAAGTAAGAGTAGGAGGCCAATATGGAGGCTCAATATTTACATATACATCAACAAATCAGATTTAAATTGAAGCCCATGAGATGTATAACAAGACATAGAAGACTTTTATAGAAGAAACCCCTCAAAATGAGGTGTTGCAACCATTTATTCAGACTAAAAGAGCTTGATAGCATTATTTTTATTTTTTTCAACTACTATAGATTACACTTCAGATCTAGAGCAGATCTGTGTACAAAAAATTAGATCTATATTAGATTTGCACACTAGATAGGCTCCTCTTCAAATGCCCCTTGGGGTTTTCAGCAAAAAAATGAAGTACATGGAGTAGATCCGAGATCTAATGCTTCAGATCTGCAGAAATATTCAGAAAATATGCAGCTTCAGATCTGATCTTATCAATACAATATGAGGATCCTAGCCAATGGATCTCAAATGTGAAGGGCAAATCCCTAATCACAAGAAAACCAATACTCCAAAAAGTGTGCCAAAACACCTTGCAATTTTACCCTTGCAAATAATGTAGTCCTAGAAGGAAAACTATGATGTAGGCTCTAGAACATGTTTGGCCTCAAGCCAAGATCTAAAAATGTAGCTCCAACCATCCAATACTCTCTTGCCAATGGGATAGAAGTTGTAGTGTCCCAAAAATGAAATGCACAACAAAACCTGATGGAATAACGCACTCTTCACAAATTGGTGCATTGAAATGAGTTTAAAACTCCTGGATCCCTTATATTAGTGGATCTAGTATCTAAATCCAAAAGGAGAGCAAAAACAAATCAAACAAGGTGAGGTAAACAGACCTCCCACCACCTAGTATGGCTGAAAAACACCCAAAGAATGGGGCTGCAGTCATGCACAACAATACTGCTTTAGAAATAACGCAGATCCACTGATTTCAAGGAGAAGATCAATATGGAGGCTAAATAATTACATGTACATCAGTAAAACAGATCTATAATGTGGCCCATACAATGTACAAGAGAAAAATAGAAGATTTACATGAAGAAACCCTCAATATTGAGGTGTTGCAACAACATATTGAGACTGCAAAGCTTAACACGTTATTTTAAGGGCTGAAGCAGTTGTATATTAAATTTTAGATCTAGAATAGATATATTTACAAAAGAATAGATCTATATCAGATTTGTACACTAGATAAGTTCCTCTATAGATTCCCCTTGGGGTTTTGAGCAAAACATGAAAGTACAAGAGTAGATCTGAGATCTACAATTACATATCTGCAACAATATTCAGGAATTCTGAAATAAATAGAATCATAAGTAAATCAGATCTGAATGGAACATGGATGAGATATCTAACCCATGGATCACCACAGTGAAAGGGAGAATCATATCACCAGAGATCTCTCCTCCAAAATGCAGTCAAAACACCCTGCAACTGAAGACTTGCAAATAATGTGGTTATGGAAGGAAAACTACGTTGTAGGCTCTAGCACTAGTTTGGCCTAATGCCAATATCTGAAAATGTAGCTCCAAGGATCCATAATCCTCTTGCCAATGGGATAGAAGGCTTTCCCACTGAAAAGGGCCTCTAGATTTGCCTAGATCTGAGTAGATCTAGCCTCCACTTGCTGCAGCTTACAAAGACAACCAACTCCTCAACAAGATATGTGTTGTAGTTGAAAGATGAAGCTTGGCCACCTGCCTGATAGTGGACAAGATGTAACAAGACTCCTCCAAGAGCTTCTTAATGGAAGAGGTGGGATTCCCAACCGGGAACACCTGTAATGATCCTTTTTCAAGATTATCAACAATGAGCTCAAGGAAAACGTTGTATAAGTAAAAATGTGAAAAAATAACGTAGATAAAGACTTGGTTCCTCTTATTTATGATATATGAGACTTATATATGGAGTTTCATAAAAAAAAAAAATCAGTTTAGACTCACTAAACCGATCTCCCAAAAACTAGACTAGCTAAAAAGCACCCAAAGAGGAAGGCTGCAGTCAAATGCAAGCACTGCTTCAGGAATTGCGCAGTTTTAGCAGATGTTCAGTGGAGATTAGAAAGAAGAATTATATTTTAGTAATACAGCAGCAAATCAGCATTATGATGAAGCCCTTTCATTATACAGTAGAAGGCATGAGTCAATACAACAATAAATCTTCAGAAAAGAGAGCTAGAACACATGTATATTTGCATAAATGCTTCAACAGTGTTATTTTTATGGAGCTTCAGTAGCTATAAGTTACAAATCATATCTAGGACATATCTGTGGACAAAACATCAGATCTATTTCAGATCTGGAAGCTATATTGTCTTCTCTTCAATATCCACTTGGAATTTTGACAAAAGCATGCATAAATAAGAGTAGATCTGAGAAACAAGTTGCAGATCTGGAAATTGCTGCAGTAAATTTTTGAATATAATATTTCATTACAATGGATCAGATCTAAACAGAACATAGATCAGCAAGCTAATCCATGGATCACCAAGTGGAAGGCAAAGCCTAGCACTAGAGATCTCTGATCTAAAATATGAGCAAGACACCATGAAAATCCTCATACAGAAATAACGCAGTCTACTCATGGGAACAGCGCTATAGCTCAAATGAAACAGAAAAAAACTGTAAAATTGCATATCTGAAGTACAAGAATCAGAGACACTCTTTCAAGAGGTTAAAGAACACACTCCATGAGAAGAGGCTCCCAAAAATACACTAGATCTCTGTAGATCTAGACTCCCACTTACTGTAGCTCACAAGATAGCTCAACCCTCAAGATGAGCAGCGCTGTAATGTAATATGGAGCTTGGCCTCAAGCCGGATAGTGGTTCAATTTAGTAAACTTTCCTCCTTGAATCCTGAAAGGAAGGGTTGAAATACCTACATAGGAATTCCATATACAATCCTCCACTAAACATCAGAGAATGGTATTTGTCTAAGCAGAAAAATACTATAAAATATGATCAATCAACAACCTTCTCTTTCTACCCTCCTTCTCCTTTTATAAGATGAGAAATATTTTGCAAACCCTAAACCATCTTGACGAGTTACCCCTTTTCACATGATATGCTTCCTTCTAGAACTGTGTTGTCCCTTTTGGAAATGCAATGAACCTAGACAACGTTGTTGATTTGGTCAAGGTTGACCCAATCTTTAGCTCAAACCTCTATCACATCTGCAAGTGATTATTTACATGGCCTTGATTTGTCTTTGTTCACATCGACATTGATTTATTCAGACTTTTTAGGAGTTTTACATGTCCTCCTTTATTCATTTATTCATGAAATAGAAATTAAAACAAAATTGAATGTTCCTCTTAGCTAAGGCTAAGTGGGAACATTACAACACCCTAGTGCTAAACAACACTATTCTCAGCTAAACAGCCAGAGAATGAGGGATGTCTAAATAGAAAATACCTTTAGAAATATCAAATCATCAACCCCCTCCTTGGTGTCCTCCTCTTTCTTTTATAATGTGGGAATCTTGTAAAACCCTAAACCATCTTGATGATTTAGCTTCATTCACATGAGTGGCCTCCAACATGAACTACGTTGTGCCTCTAGGAGATACATTGCATCTAGACAACGCTGTTGATTTGGTTCTGTTGACCCAGTCAATTGATCCATCCTCTTTCCCACTTAAGTGTGTTTATGAAAATAGCTCAGATTTAGCTTTGTTCACATTGAGCATTTATTTATTTTGTTGTTTAGGAGTTTTATTGATCCTCCTTCACAATTTTATTCATGAGACAGAAAAAGTGAAACAAAATTGTATATTCCCATTAGCTTGAATAATTGGGAATATTACAGTCCTCCACTCCAAAATGTTGCTTGTCCTCAAGAAAATGATAGGGTGAGTGCTGCAACACTTCTCCTTCCCCATTGGTGACACCATCAAGGATCCAACTCTCTACATAAATTGAGTTTTCACCAATCCAAACCTCCATGAGTTGTCCCTCCAAAGTCATTATGAGATGTACATAATCCATCCCACAAAGAGTCAAGAATTCCACTGAAACAAACATGGTTGAACCCTGGCTCTCCCTGAATTATGTACCAAGGTATACATAGAGAGTCTCCATCCCATGTGGTACACACATGCCTCCTATTCTTCCTACATACAAATCCAAAAATAGGACAAGTACATCATCTATGGAAGTATAATTACAATTACATAAACAGAAATTTGAACAAGAGGAGGTGGGTCATAGTCCCACATATGGTACCAGCGCAGCGCATCTCCTGCCTGCATCAGATCAAGATGTGGTAAGTGGTCTTCCCACCACTTACTTGCTTCCCATGTTATCTCACTATGGCTGAAAGTGTGAGATAATTTTGGTGCCTTAGGTAAGCACCCATCATGATAGAGAATCTCCCTTTGTTCATCAAGGGAGTGGCCAAATTTAGAAATTTGAGTGGCCCACTGTTTGCCATGAGATTTACATGATATATCACTCCTCCTTGGAGCCATGGCCTACATAAACATGGTGAAATGATATGTATAATCAGAAAATAAAACTTGACTTACATGATCAGATTCCTCACCATCAATATCTTTCATACACATGGAGTTGTGCATGGATCTTTCTCCTCTTTCAAAAGAAGGAAGAGATGGCTGAAATCACCCCTTTATGGAGTCATGTTGCTGCCCCAACTCCACATACTTCATGCATTCTTGAAAATTTTGATACAGTTCTTCTTTCAAGCCTTCCCAATCAAAGCTTCTCATGATGATGTTGTAGATCCTCATGGAGTACATATGGCTGAAACACAACTCTTTGTAAGCTCTTTGTAGTATCTCCTGCTTGAGCTTGGAGGCTCTAGACAAGAAGACTCTACCATGATGATAGATGACCTCTTCTTGGACTAATTAGCCCTCTTCATGCAGTTGGTCATAAAGTATCATACAAGTGTGTAGATCTTTAGAATAATTCACTAGAAGTCTGGATTTCCAATACAGATCTAGATTGTTCAACAATGACAGCGCAGATGATGCATCAACAGAAATTTCTGTCATGTTTCTGATCTCCTCCTTGACATCTCCTATGCCAAAGGTGTGTGTTGGAAGGATGATCCTTTCATTTTTCTCCTCCCACAACGCAAATCCAGATATGAGAGTGGGTGGTGATGATAAAGGAACAAGATATCCCTTCTTCTTGAGCTTAGCCAAGCCTCCCAGTGTTGTAGCTTTGTCTTCTAATGCTCCAATCCTTCTTGGATTCATGAGTGGAGCATCAAGATGTGATACAAATTCCACCAACTCTGAATCATGTGGTCTTCCAGGTGGTTTTCCACAAGACAATGATGCCTCATGGTTCATCCTCACATGCATGTCAAATGGGATCAACATCTCCTTACTTCCACTGTGTAAGTTCACCTTTGATTTATGTGTGGAAGTCCCAAGATAATGTGATGTCACTCTTAAAGATGCAAGAGTGCTTTTGATTGGGGAATTTGCTCCCTTCTCTTCTTCATGCACTAGTGGATCATCTCCTGCTATAACAACATTGTGACCCCTCCTTCGTTTTGTCTCATTGTCTACTAGCATAGACACTTACTGCTCATGTCCTCCATATGTAGGATCCTTTGGGACTCCTTTAAAAGATGCAAGAACCCCTCTAATGGAAGCCATTGCTTCATCTCCTTCCTCCTTCTCATCAATGGAGCATGCCCCATCAATAGGTGATCCTTTCTCTTGATCCCTTCTTGAAAAAGGACTACTCCTGTCTTCCTCTTGAGGCGAATGATCTAGTTGAAGTGAAGTTTTTTCCCTTGGAAAATCATATTGCATATAGTTAACCCCTTCAACAATATTCAAAAATGGAGTTGGCTTTACGGATTTCTCCAACTCATGCAAAGATTCAGACTTATTTGGCTTGATTTGATTCCTCAAAGAAGTTTCAGTGTGTACATCAAATATCTTCACTAGCCTCCTAGTAAACCTTGCATAAGAAGAAATGTTGACATTTTTCAAGGAGAATGACTCAAATAACCACCAGGCATAAGCCTTACCTTGAAGATGCAGCACTGCTACCCTCATGGCTTCTTCTTCTGAGACTTGATGCAGCTGAAAATATGTGTCAAGCTGCCCTACCCAAGATTGGGTTGAGCCCTTAGGTGATCCATCAAAAGTAGGTAGATAAATTCTACCCAAAGTGGGTTGCATGTACCCTCTTCTTCTATTATGGCTATAGGATCTCCTTCCTTCTTTAAGCTAACAGAACTCTGGGAAATTGAGATGCTATTTTGAATCTCTTTGACTGAGATTCATACTCTTGGAGATATTCACCAAGATTTCCCTCCCCTGGTGTTCCTTCTCCTCCTTCTTCCTTTGACAAGAAAGTAGGCATGTTACAGCGTTGTAGATTAGGTTGTGTGGTCGAATGCTCACACACATAATAAGAAGTACTGGGGCTTCCTTGATGTGAAAATATTTTTGAGGGATATGCTTGTATTTCCCTCCTCATTCCCCTAATTTCTTCCTTCATCTCATGCATAGCTTGAGAAAGAGTGTTATAAAACTCTTCTCTCTTAATCCTTCCAGATAAAGGGGTTTCACCCTTCTTCTCTTTCTATGCTGTGTAATATTTCTTCTTTCTTCTTCTTTGGTACCTCTTCTCTCTATCAGTGAGAGGTTCTTCTTCTTCCGAAGACATATTGGCTCTTCAAGGAAAGCAGAATTTGTGCCAAGAAAGATGATCTGATACCACTATAGTATCCCAAAATGGGAATGCACAACAAAGCCTGCTGGAATAATGCACTCTTCACAAATTGGTGCACTAAAATGAGTTTGAAACTCCTGGATCCCTTATATTAGTGGATCTAGTATCTAAATCCAAAAGGAGAGAAAAAACAAATTAAACTAGGTGAGGTAAACAAACCTCCCACCACCTAGTATGGCTGAAAAACACCCAAAGAATGGGGCTGCAGTCATGCACAACAATACTGCTTTAGAAATAACGCAATTCCACTGAGTTCAAGTAGAAGATCAATATGGGGGCTGAATAATTACATGTACATCAGTAAAACAGATCTATAATGTGGCCCATACAATGCACAAGAGAAAAATAGAAGATTCACATGAAGAAACCCTCAATATTGAGGTGTTGCAACAACATATTGAGACTAGAAAGCTTAACAATGTTATTTTAAGGGCTGAAGCAGCTATATATTACATTTCAGATCTAGAACAGATCTGTGTACAAAATATTGGATCAATATCAGGTCTGTACACTAGATAAGTTCCTCTAAAGATTCCCTTGGGGTTTTGAGAAAACATGAAAGTACAAGAGTAGATCTGAGATCTAGAATTACAGATCTGCATCAATATTCAGGAATTCTGTAGTAAATAGAATAATAATTAAATCAGATCTGAATGTAACATGGATGAGATATCTAACCCATGGATCACCGCAGTGAAAGGGAGAATCCTATCACCAGAGATCACTCCTCCAAAATGTAGTCAAAACATCTTGCAACTGAAGACTTGAAAATAACGCAGTTATGGAAGGAAAACTGTGTTGTAGGCTCTAGCACTGGTTTGGCCTGATGCCAAGATCTGAAAATGTAGCTCCAAAGATCCATAATCCTCTTGCCAATGGGATAGAAGGCTTTCCCACTAAAAAGGGCCTCTAGATTTTCCTAGATCTAAGTATATCTAGCGTCCACTTGCTGCAGCTTACAAAGACAACCAAATCCTCAACAAGATCTGTGTTGTATTTGGAAGATGAAGCTTGGCCAACTGCTTGATAGTGGACAAGATGTAACAAGACTCCTCCAAGAGCTTCTCAATGGAAGAGGTGGAATTCCCGACTGGGAACACCCTAGTTCTAAACAGGACTATTCTCAGCTAAACAGCCAGAGAATGAGGAATGTCTAAACAGAAAATGCCTTCAGAAATATAAAATCATCAACCCCCTCCTTGGTGTCCTCCTATTTCTTTTATAATGTGGGAATCTTTTCAAACCCTAAACCATCTTGATGATTTAGCTTCATTCACATGAGTGGCCTCCAACATGAACTACGTTGTGCCTCTAGGAGATACATTGCATCTAGACAACGTTGTTGATTTGGTCCTGTTGACCCAGTCAATTGATCCAGCCTCTTTCCCACTTAAATGTGTTTATGAAAATAACTCAGATTTAGCTTTGTTCACATTGAGCATTGATTTATTTTGTTGTTTAGGAGTTTTATTGATCCTCCTTCACAATTTTATTCATGAGACAGAAAAAATGAAACAAAATTGTATATTCCCATTAGCTTGACTAATGGGGAATATTACAGAAGCCTTCCCCACTGAAAAGAGGAACTAGATTGGCCTAGATCTGAGTAGATATAGCCTCCACTTGCTGCAACTTACAAAGACAACCAAACCCTCAACAGGATCTACGTTGTAGTTGGAAGAAGAGCTTGTCCAAATGCCTGATAGTGGACAATAAATGAAAAATATTCCAAGAGGCCTCTCAAGGAAAGAGGTGGTATTCCCGATCAGGAACACCCAGTGCTAAACAACACTATTCTCTGCTAAACAACAAGGAGAATAAGAAATGTCTAAACAGAAAAAATCTTCAAAAATAACATAATCATCAACAACCTTCTCATGTTGTCCTCCTCTTCCTTTTATAAGTTTTAGAGCTTGCCAAACCCTAAGCCATCTCAATGAAATATCTCTTTTCACATGAGCCACCTCCAACTAAAACTGCGTTGTTCCTTAATGAAGATCACTCCTTCTAGACAGTGTTGTTGATTTGGTCATGGTTGACCCAGTCAAAAAATTCAGTCCCTTTCACACATAAGGGTATTTATGTAAATAGCCTAGATTTAGCTTTGTTCACATGTGGAATTGATTTATTTGTTTTTCTAGGAGTGTTTATTGTCCTCCTTTACACATTTATTCAAGCAACAGAAAAATGAAACAAAAATGAATATTCCCATTAGCTTGGGCTAATTGGGAATATTACAGTCCTCCCCTCCAAAATGTTGCTTGTCCTCAAGAAACTGATAGGGTGAGTTTTGCAACACTTCTCCTCCTCCATTGGTGACACCATCATGAATTAAGCTTCCCCCATAAGCTAAGTGTTCACCAATCCAACCCTCCATGAATTGTTCCTCCAAAGTCATCATGAGATGTACATAATCCATCCCACAAGGAGTCAATAACTCAAATGAAACAAACATGGATGAACCAATACTCTCCCTAAAACATGTAGCATATGATGTATAGGGAGCCTCCATCCCATGTGGTACATACATGCCTCCCACCCTCCCTCCATACATCCCCATAAAAATTACAAGTATGTCATCAATGTATGGAAGAAAAAATACATACATACAAACAAAAATTTTAGCATGTGGAGGTGGGTCATAGTCCCACATATGGTACCAGTGCAGTGCATCTCCTACCTGCATCAGATCAAGGTGTGGTAAGTGTTTTTCCCACCACTTACTTGCTACCCATGTTATCTCACTATGGCTGAAAGTTTGAGATATGTTTGGTGTCTTTGGGAAGCACCCATCATGATAGAAAATCTCCCTTTGTTCATCAAGGGAGTGGCCAAATTTAGAAATTTGTGTGGCCCAAATTTTTCCATAAGATTTACATGATATATCACTCCTCCTTGGAGCCATGGCCTGCATAAACATGGTGAAAGAATATGTACAATCATAAATTAAAACATGCTTTACATGATCAGATTCTTCACCAACAATACTCCTCATACAAATGGAGTGGTGCATGGATCTTTCTCCTCTTTCAAAAGAAGGAAGAGATGGTTGAAATAACCCCTTCATGGAGTCATGTTGCTGCCCCAACTCCGCATAGTTCATGCATTCTTGAAAATTCTGATATAGTTCTTCTTTCAAGCCTTCCCAATCAAAGCTCCTCATGATGATGCTGTAGATCCTCATGGAATAAATGTGGCTGAAACAGAACTCTTTGTAGGCCCTTTGTAGCAACTTCTCCTTGAGCTTAGAAGCTTTAGACAAGAAGATCCTACCATGATGAAAGATGACTCCTTTATGGAATAGATAGCCCTCTTCATGCAGCTATTCATCAAATATCCTACAAGTGTGAAGCTCTTTGGAATAATCCACCAACAATTGGGATTTCCAATATAGATCTAAACTGCTCAACAATGACAGCGTTGATGGTGTATCAACAGGAATGTCTGCCATGTTGCTGCTCTCCTCCTTGACATATCCTATGCCAAAGATGTGTGTTGGAAGGCCATTCCTTCCATTCTTCTCCTCCCACAACACAAATCCAAAGATGAGAGTGGGTGATGATGATAAGGGAAGAAGATCTCCCTCCTTTTTGAGCTTACCCAAGTCTCCCAGTGTTGTAGCTTTGTCTTCAAGTGCTCCAATCCCTCCTGGTTCTAATCTTGGAGCAGCATGTTGTGAGGTCTTTCCCACCAAATATAAATCAGGTGCCCTCCAAGGTGGTTTGCCACTAGATAAGAGTGTTCCATGCAGAAATCTCATGAACATAATAGATGGGACTGTAAGGTCCTTGCTTCCACTGCGCAAATCCATCTATGTTTTCTGTGTGGAAGTGTTATGTGAGGGGTTAGTATGCATGCCTTTGATCATTTTATATTCACCACTCTTCTTGTCCACCCATTCCATTTGCAAAGCCTCCAAATCAGTGGTGACTTTACCCAATGTAATCAACCATTGAACACCCAAAATCACATTGGTGTCCGGTATGTCAACCACAAAGAAGTGATCAACCAAAGTGTGGGTACCCATGGTGACTGAAAGTGATGGGACATAATGCATGCATTGCATTGTTCTATCTCCTGGGACCAAAATAGAGAATCCCTCAAAAGTATCAGTGGGTATTTTCCTCCTCTGCACAAGATGGGCATCAATGAAGTTGTGGGTAGCCCCACTGTCAATCAGTACAGAAACCCTCTGATTCATGATTGAAACTTGAAATCTTAAGGCCAAGTACTTAGGCACTCCTCTCAAATATGAAAGAGTCCCTCCAATAGGAGAAAATTCTCCATTCCCATCCCCTAATGGTGTCGTATCTCCTCCAACAGTGTTAGCATTGTGACCTCTTCTTGGTTCATCTTCTTCTTCCTCCTCAATATCTAAGAAGATCTCTATGTAATGTGCCTTCCCAGCAGCACATCTATGTCAAGGTGCCCATGATTCTTGGCAAGTGAACCATATATTCTTCTTCTTCAGATCTCTCCAGAATTCATCATCAAGAGGCTTCTTATATGAGCTCTCCTTTGAAGGAGCAGCTTTCTCTTCCTTTCCTTTAGAAGGAAAAGAGGGCTTCTGCTAAAATTTTTCCTTTTCTTTTGGAAAGGCATCTTGAAGGCCTCTAGCCCTCTCAATGGAATCATGCAAGGTAGTGGGCTTGGTAGACTTTACCAACCCATGAAGAGGTTCATCTAGACCATCAATAAACATGTACACCCTTCTTGTTTCAGAAAAATCAGGAACTATAACAGATAATCTCAAAAATTTAGAAATGTAAGACTCTGTATTACCTAATTGCTTCAACTTTGCAAGGCTCATGAATGGTGCCTCTAGATATCTTCTGTAAAATCTCTCCACCGCTCTTCTAGTGCACTCAGAATAAGTAGTCACATTGGCATGACCCAATGTAGACAAGCCATGGAACCACCAGTCATGTGCTTCACCTTCAAAGTGCAGCGCTGCAATCTTGATGGCCTCCATCTCAGGGACCTTGTTCAACTGAAAGTAGATGTCAAGTTTTTCTACCCATGCTTTGGCATAACACTTGGATGACCCATAAAAATTGGGTAAAAATAATCTGCCCAGAGAGTGATGTCGATCATGATTCTGAGTGAATCCACCATCTCTATGCTGATGCCTTGGTCTTCTCTTGTCCTTCAGGTGACAGAACTCTTGAAAACTCAAGTGATCTTTGAATCTCTGATTCTGAGACTCATATTCTTCAAAATAGTCTTCAAGGGATGCTTTCTCTTGAAACCCTTCATTTCCCACAGCCAAAAAGGTAGGCATGGTAGAGCGTTGGGAAATCTGTGGCTAATCCACTGGTTGATCATTCCTGTGGTGAGACATGCCAGAGCTTTCTCCAAGATGAAATATCTTAGGATATTCTTTGATTCTGTCCAATCTCATCTCTTTGATCTCTCTAGAAAGATCTTGCATGGCTCTCAAAAGGATCTTTGCAAAGTCCTTTCCTTCTTCATCACTTCCATATTCAGGGGATTTACCCTTGTCTCTATCATTATTTGTGTAATGAAATTTATTTTGTCTTCTTTGTAGATACCTCTTCTCTCTATCAGTAAGAGGCTCTTCTTCTTCTGAAGACATATTGGCAGGCTGTGCCAAGATGATTGCTCTGATACCACTGTAATATTCCCAATGGAGAACATGCAGCAATATTAAACAATACTGCAAAGAAATAATGCAGTTCAGCTAAGTAAGAGCAGGAGGCAAACATGGAGGCTCAATATTTACATATACATCAACAAATCAGATTTATATTGAAGCCCATGAGATGTATAACAAGACATAGAAGACTTTTATAGAAGAAAACCTCAAAATGAGGTGTTGCAACCATGTATTTAGACTGAAAGAGCTTAACAACGTTATTTTTATTAGTTTCAACTGCTGTAGATTACACTTCAGATCTAGAGCAGATATTTGTACAAAAATTTAGATCTATATCATATATGTACACTATATAGGCTCCTCTTCAAATTCCCCTTGGGGTTTTCAGCAAAAAAATGAAGTACATGGAGTGGATCTAAGATCTAATGCTTCGGATTCACAAAAATATTCAAAAAATATGCAACTTCAGATTTGATTTGATAAATACAATATGAGGATCCCAGCCAATGGATCTCAAATGTGAAGGGTAGATCCCCAATCACAAGAAAACTAATATTCCAAAAAGTGTGCCAAAACACCCTGCAACTGTACCCTTGCAAATAACGCAGTCCTGGAAGGAAAACTGCAATGTAGGCTCTAGAACATGTTTGGCCTCAAGCCAAGATCTGAAAATGTAGCTCCAACCATCCAATACTCTCTTGCAAATGGGATAGAAGCCTTCCCCACTAAAAAGAGGCACTAGATTGGCCTATATCTTGGTAGATCTAGCCTCCACTTGCTGCAACTTACAAAGACAACCAAACCCTCAACAAGATCTGCGTTGTAGTTGGGAGAAGAGCTTGGCCAAATGCCTAATAGTGGACAAGAAATGAAAACTCTTCCAAGAGGCCTCTCAAAAAAAGAGGTGGGATTCCCGATCAGGAACACCCAGTGCTAAACAACACTATTCTCTGCTAAACAACAAGGAGAATAAGAAATGTCTAAACAGAAAAAATCTTCAGAAATAACATAATCATCAATAACCTTCTCATGCTATCCTCCTCTTCCTTTTATAAGTTTGAGATTTTTCCAAACACTAAACCATCTCAATGTAATAGCTCTTTTCGCATGAGCCACCTCCAACTAAAACTGCATTGTGCCTTAATGAAGATCACTCCTTCTAGACAGCGTTGTTGATTTGGTCATGGTTGACCCAGTCAAAATATTCAGTCCCTTTCACACATAAGGGTGTTTATGTAAATAGCCCAGATTTATCTTTGTTCACATGTGGCATTGATTTATTTGTTGTTCTAGGAGTGTTTATTGTCCTCCTTTACACATTTATTCAAGTAACATAAAACTGAAACAATAATGAATATTCCCATTAGCTTGGGCTAATTGGGAATATTACATAAATCACAGGACACTAATAGGGAACATAGTTTCAGTTGTGAACACTGCAAGTGTTCAAACTCCTCTTTCAGTTGAAGGAGGGGCACTATTGCTATATCGACAATCACTTCTAGTGTTGTTGTGCTTGGTTATGGAAACACCCGAGAACATGCTTCTCAATCTTGTCCCTTTTCTTATGGAATGCCCACTAGTGGAATTCCTTCTTTCTCCTTTTCTATTACTGCAGTTGTATCCACACCCATTCCTTCTATGGCTAGTGGATCAACTTCATCTCAAGGGATCCCCTTTGGAAGTGGGCACATCCCTCATTCAACCCCTTCCTTAGGATCTTTACCTTTTACCTCTGAGACTCAAGGTTTCAATCCTTTTTCGAGAGGTCAAAGTTCTGATGTATTTTTGGGTTGGAACCCAGTTTCTCGCTAGTTAGTAATGGAATGTTTCTTTCCCTTCATCGAGTACTTCTAAGGATTTTTCTCCGTTTGAAAATTCTTGGAACCCTTACCAAGGGGTTTCTTTTTCATTCAATACCTCAGTTGGAGGGAATGGTCTTGTGTATAGTAACTCTGTGTTAGGGGGGGTCCTTCTCTGAATTTTGGGTCGCAAGGATTTTCTTATGGCCCAGCATTCTCTACGAACCACATCTGGAAACCTAGTGCCTCAACAAATCCAGGTTATTCTTTTCAGAATGTGGGGAATCCTTCCTATGGGGGATGGAATTCTCAGGCTCCTCCTCGCTTACCATTTCTGGCAACGTTAAACTTTCCAAATCCAGTCCCCACCAAGCTCCCCTCAGACATTCCAAAGTTTTAAGGGAAGACTGGCGAGGATTCGGCAGACCACATCACTACTTTCCATTTATGGTGTTCCTCGAACTCCCTGATCGACGATTTGATTAGGTTGAGATTATTTCAAAGAACCTTAACTAGAAATGCAGCCAAATGGTACATTGAGTTAACTGGGGGAAGTTTTTCTACTTTTGGAGAGTTGGCTACCATGTTCTTAAATCATTTTCAGTTACCTGTCCATTATGACATCGAGACTGACCTCCTGGCCAATTTTCAACAGGATAAGGTAACTCACATTTTTTATCATATTCAGGAATGATGAAGAAGGAAGAGGCTCATTAAGATCCTGAATGAATTCCTGCTTGAGTGGTTTTTGAAATCTTTACAACCAGAAATTTCTAAGGATGTATCCCTTTCAGGGGTATTTTCTGAAGGGCAGGCTATTTTTAGGGCTCAGCAGTTAGAACTAATTTATTCTCAGTTCAAAGTCCTTAATAAAATTTTGTCAGATGCTCCTCACTCCAAATTAGACTTAGCCAAAACTAAACCTGGTCCTCATGGTGATGGGCTTATTGGTTCGATTGATAGTGGTACGGCTAACCTGCTAAGTCTATTGCAGCAGTTGTTTATACAATCTGCTTCTTCTGATCAATTTGTGCCTTCAGTGTCAACTCCTTCCCAGTCCTTGGCAATTAATGTTGTCCAAACTTCTAGCCCCAAAGGAAATCAACAATTCGATTGGGAAGAAGAAGGGATGGAATAACAAGAAAAAGGACAAGGATGGGAAGGGGAATGAAAACAAATCCAAATATCATGTTGGAGAGGGAAAAAAGGATAATAAAAATAAAGTGAAATTTCCATGCAAATTGTGCATTGGAGATCATCTTATGCACCTTTTCCCTAAAATTCAAGATGTGCAGCACTTGTTAGCTCAACAGGGTTCTTCTAGTTCCCAGACTGTGCTAACAAACCATTTTCCCCAATGGCAGCAATTATTTTTTGGTGCGAATCCAAATACTGGGGCTCCCTCTGGGGGTAGCCAGGAAGCAGAAAATACATCAAACATATATATGATGAGTGTTCATGCAGATATCGTTACGAGATCTCCTGATTATGGCAAATCTAAGTCTTTGAAAGCCAAGGGTGTTCCTAATAGTACTGAGCCACTTCATATTACGAGACCTACTGTTGAGCCTATTGGATGCCGAAAACATCCTCAAAACATTCAACGATCAATCCTAATGCCAAGGCTGCCTAGAACTACTCGATTGTAGAAGATTTGGATCAAAGTCCTTGTGCCATGTATGCGTTAGAGGTGCTCCAGTCTTGTCCGGCTCAACGAAGTGCTTTTCTCACTGCTATTGGGGCTATTGATCCAAAGAATTCTCTTATGATCACATTTGATATGTCAAATTTTAAAAAGATACTTCCTCATCATATGGCCTTCCATATCAGATCAACTTATTAGAAATTCAATATCTTTCGAACAGTCGTAGATGAGGGCACTTCCACATGTGTAATGTCTGTTGCATGCAGGAAGGGTATTGTATATCCCACAGCTGTTCCTTTAGCCACTCTTCTAACTACACTTGATGGTCATTCTCACAGGCTGCATGGTATTGTTCTAGCTTTTCCCATCTGTGTTGGGGGCAAGACTGTTAATATTGAAGTTGAGATAGTCAATGCAAGCTTAGACTATAACCTTCTATTGGGGCGAAACTGGATCTATGAGATGGATGCCATAGCATCCTCATTATTTCGTATTGTTTGTTTCCCTCACGAAGGGAGAATTGTCATAGTTGACCAACTGGATTGTTCTCCTGTAGATCTGAATGCATCTTTTGACTCAACCATTCCTTTGGTGAAGGATACCAAGCCACCTATTGAGAATATGGGGGTTGGAATGTACACTTCCTTGATGGGTACTTTTGATCTTTCACATCCTTCGGTTCATATCAATTCTATTTCATCCTCTGGGGCTTCTATTCGAAGAGATTTATTCAGAACTCATTATTTTTCGAACCCCTAGACCTTACCTTCTCCTACCTCCACATTAGAAGAAGGTCAAGTGGGTGGAATGGCATTTCCTATGTTTGTAACTGAGATTTCTTATAGCTCTATTGTTGACTTTGCAGATTCCATTCCGATTTCTCTTTCACCAGAGGAATTGGATGGAGATGTGGCTTTGGCTTGGACTCTCTTTTCATCTTCGGCTCAAGATTGCCTTGATACCACTCTTCCATCTGAAGAGGCCATCCTTGAAGAAATGACTGGTGTAGAGAGACCGTGGGATGATTTGCATCATCGGTCTTAATTTCTCCCGGACTTGGGTGAAGTTGAATCAAGTTTCCCTAGCCCTCAGTCTTCTGGTCCTGTTCACCCAGTCCTAAACCCTTTAGCACCAACGCAGGTTTTTGTTGAAGGGAACATGGCTGTAATTTCTCCTACTATCCCAGTGAACATCTCCAGAGATCCCAACATCATAGAGAATGCCTTCATTGGAGTCTAGTGTTCCCTTGAAGAGATTCAGACTTACACTGATCTCTTTCGAGAGTTTCGTGATGTGTTTATCTGGTCTTATGAGGAAATTTCTGGTATAGATCCATCTATTGTCCAACATGAGATAAATCTATATGAAAATTCTAAGCCTATTAGGCAAAAGCTTTGTCTGGTCAACCCTGGGAAGGCCGCAGCTATCAAAGCTGAGGTGGAGAGGCTGCTAAAGGCAGGGTTCATTTACCTAATTCCTTTGACTGAGTGAGTTTCAAATCTAGTTCTAGTGGACAGAAAACAAGGAAAAATTCGAGTTTTCATCGATTTCAGGAACCTAAATAAAGCATGTCCTAAAGATAACTACCCCACACTGTTTATAGATTAGATTATCGATGAGTGTGTGGGGAATGAGATTTTCTCCTTCATGGATGGTTTCTCTGGATATAATCAAATTACTATCCATCCTGCAGATCAGCAAAGGACTACATTTATTTGTCCTTGGGGTACCTTTGTGTTGAGTCTCAAATCTGCATCTTTTCCATACATCTTTCTAGACCTTTTTCATCCACCTGAACCTTCCAAGTTGTCAATATCATTGTATATTAATTTCAAAAGAGCATCTAACATGGTTTTTAATTATATTTTTGTGTCTGCTGTTTGATTTAGATTTTTCTCATTTAGCTGCGGAATCTTGCCACTTTCCGCAGCCATTTTGTGAAACTCTATGTTACAGGTGTCCTCAGGTAAAACGAGCCACATGGGAAAGTCAGAAATGATGTGGACATGGATCGTGTCCTATTGGCTCGGGAAAATTCATCCAGGGAGGCTGCGGTCAAAGGTGGCCAAGTGGAAGTCAACCGTAGAGTCCCACGGTGACAGGACTCTGTTTCTCGTCACGTGGAGATGGATATGGCCGTTTCTGAATTGTGGAAGGCAAATCAACACCTGTACATGGCTCCATAATCCGAATTCAAACATCCACTCTGCATAGATTTACTCTCCAACGCAGCCATGATCGTAGATCTTTGGACGTAATGGTTTACGTGTTCTCCATCAGCATAAACTTCAGGGAATTAGTTATATTACCTTTGTTATAAATAACGCGTTTGCATACGCATATTAGATTAGTCTCCATTAGCTTCAGATAGCTCTGTAATGTAATTACATTGCCACTGTGCCGTAATATCACCTTTCTGTTATGATTGCATTTTAATATATAAGAAGACTCTGTTTCCAAGCGTAATTCGTACTTGAAGTCTGTTTCCAAGGCTGGTGTAGAGGGCCCCTGCACACGCTGAGGTTTTGTGCATTATTGTATAGTTCTTGTTTTATTTCTTTAAGCTCATTGTGCCATAATTCATTCATGTGTTTGTACATTGCATCCTTCATGGTATATATGCTTCATTTTTGTTTATAATATTTCATGCTTTACATTTTACTTCTGTCTTTCATGTTTTATGTTATTGTTAACTGATCAGTGTTCTTGTTTCAGGTTATAAATAGGCAGCCCGGGCATTTGCATAAATTTTTGACTAATGACATGGAATTAATATTTTTCTGCTGCTAATTTGCTTTTCTTAGTTTCTGTTTAATTTCAGCACTGCTTTGTTTATTTCAGTTTTTCTCATTTGCTTCAGTAGTTAGATTTAGATATATTAAATTGCTCATAACATCTTCAATTACCTCCGAAAGCCACAGCTGGACTGATGGTGAGGGATTGAATTATGAATGTGTGGTTTGATATTAGTTTACTTTCTACAAGTTAGATATATTAGATTTCTCATGACATCTTCAGTTACCTCCGAAAGCCAGAGCTGGACTGATGGTGAGGGATTGAATTATGAATGTGTAGTTTGATATTAGTTTAATTTCTGCAAGTTAGATATATTAAATTGCTCATGACATCTTCAGTTACCTCCGAAAGCCACAACTGGACTAATGGTGAGGGATTGAATTAGGAATGAGTAGTTTGATATTAGTTTACTTTCTGCAAGTTAGATATCGGGTTACTCAAGTTGTTTATGGTTACCTCCGAAAATCATAGCTGGACTAATGATGAGGGATCAGAAGATAAGTTGATGTAATTTGATTTATGTTTACTTTGTTGCAACTTTTGGATTTATTTCAGCATAGTTTCTTTTGTGTTTAGACAGCAGCAAGGATAGTTTGGTTTCCATGCTCAATAGTTCACTGTTTGATTTATGAGACTAGCAGCACATTTTCATTTCAGCAGCACATTTTCATTTCCTTTCAATTTTTGTCATTGTATGTTTCAAATTCCTTTTTAAGTTTCAAGTTGGTAAATCATTATAGAGGATATCATTTCCTTGAACAATCATAACCATACTTGTTTTTTATTTTAGAATTTCCATCTCACATTAGAAAACCAAAAACGACAAAAAATTAAGAAATAGGTTATCTTGCACATATAGTGCGCCGCACTTCATCAGCTTACGAATCCCGGATTGATAAATTAATGTAGCAATTTAGGACACACTAAATTGACCAAACATTTTGGCGCCATTGCCGGGGAAAGTGTAACTAGGTAGCCAATTTCTTAAAAAAAAATAATAATAATAATAAAAGAAGGGAAAACTTGATAACTTCTTGAAGTATGCTCTCCTCTTACACCTAGTGTGATCTGGAGGATCAGAAAAGAGAGTTATTGGTTTAGTAATTTCTTAAGTATGCTCTCTTCTTGCACCTAGTGTGACCTGGAAGATCAGAAAGAGAATTATTAGCCCAACTTTAAAAAAAATAAAAAATAAAAATAAAAAATGACATGCATAGAGCAAGAGATTATAGGGGAAGGTTTATAGCTAAAGCCAAGAGTTCGATTTTTACAACTCCATCTTCTTCAAGGCATAGACAAGAATCACCACGATCTACCCCTAGCGTCAGCTTACGAATCTCGGATTGACAAATTAAATGTAGCAATTTAGGACACACTAAATTGACCAAACATTTTGGCGCCGTTGCCGGGGAAGTGTAACTAGGTAGCCAATTTCTTAAAAAAAAACAAAATAATAAAAGAAGGGAAAACTTGATAATTTCTTGAAGTATGCTCTCCTCTTGCACCTAGTGTGATCTGGAGGATCAGAAAAGAGAGTTATTGGTTCAGTAATTTCTTAAGTATGCTCTCTTCTTGCACCTAGTGTGACCTGGAAGATCAGAAAGAGAATTATTAGCCCAACTTTTAAAATAAAATAAAAAAATAAAAAATGACATGCATAGAGCAAGAGATTCTAGGGGAAGGTTTATAGCTAAAGCCAAGAGTTCGATTTTCACAACTCCATCTTCTTCAAGGCATAGACAAGAATCACCACCATCTACCCTAGCCTTAAGATTTTTGGAATTCAAGGAGCAGCTGAATTAGAGGATTCTCCTATACCACCTACTAAATCTCATTTAGAAAAGGAAGAGACTCCCTCTCATCCTCCCTTGATAGAAGAACTAGAGGACTTTAAGGACTCTAAAGAAACTATCATGGCAGAGAAAATAATAGATGGATTTGGAGGTAGAGGTAGGAGAGGAGGACACAATGGAGACAACAATGGTGAAGGAAATAATGGAAGAAATAGGGAAGGAGACAACTTGTTTGGATTCCCTATAGTTGATGAGGAAACTCATACAACAATGAAAAATATCTCACCATCTGTCCTTCCTAACTTTTATGGATTGCGAAGTGAGGATCCTGAAACATTTTTGTTTGAGTTTGAAGTCATGTGCCGAACCTATGACTATATGGAAGACTCTCAAAAACTCAAACTGTTTCCTTCAACATTGAAGGGAGCTGCTTTGAAATGGTTCATGGGATTAGCCACTCAATCTATTAGGACTTGGAATGATATGAAACAATTTTTTTTGGATAGATACTTGGACTATTGTATGCCCACCAATCACAAGGATGAGTTATTCAAAATGATGCAAAAAGAAGATGAAAATTTGGAAGACTTACTTGAAAGATTTCAATACAACTTGAAAAGAGAAAAAATGAGCAACTTAGATGATGAAACCTTGAAAGCCCTCATATTAAAAGCCATTAGAGATGAATGGATAGATATTTTAAACATGATGGGGAAAGGAGACATTTCTCAACTTCCACTTCGTGATATAACAGAACTATGTGTCCATCTCTCAAGAGGAAAATCTAAAACAGGAAAAAGGCCTAGGGATCCTTCTCTTATTAGGGCTAACAAATCTGCAACTGGATCAGTAAGTAGGGCAGAGATTGGTAATATGCTTGATGAGTTCAAAACTGATATCTTAGGGGGCCTTAGTGAACAACTAGACACCCTTAAAATCCAAAACAAGCAAAAAGCAGAAACAGATGCTTTAGCCATCTTTTGTCCGAAATGTAGGAAGAAACATGCTTTAAGGGAATGTCCCTTGGATGCAAAAGTTGTAGAAACATGTATGATTTGCTCAGAGAATCATGAGATCAAGGATTTTCCTTCAATTCCTGGACTCAAAGCTATTTTTCAAGAAGACCCAAATTCAATAGAATCTCTCTGTTTTGTTGCAAGAAGACCTTGGCAGGGACAACAAACTCAAGGGTTTAACAACCCTATGAATTTTCAAACCCCGCCAAATTGGAATCCTTGGCAACAACCTTGGCCCCAACATCAAAATCCATATCAGCCATGGGTACAAGGGATGCAAAATCCTTATGGGAGATTTCCTCAATTTTATCAATATCCTCCATCTTTTCAAAATCAACAAGCTCCACAACTTCCAAACACAAATCCACAACTTTCATTGCCATTTCCACAACAACAACCTTCTCAACAAAATCCAAATCCTCAACTCATGCTCCCATACCAACAAAAGACAAATCAACTTCCGGCTCAGCCATTGCCAAATCCTAACAATAAGAATCCTCAGAATACTTACATGATAGAAGGACAACAATTTCCTACCTATATGATTGTTCCTCTCAATGATGTACAACTCAGATCTGGTAGAGTTTTAGAAAAACCTTCTATAGATGACCTAGAGCAGGATACCTCTGAGGAGGACTCTCTTGAAACCAATAAGGGTTCTGAGGAAGCATCTCTTCAAAACTCAAATATTCAAAAAGAAAAAGAAAAGTTAACACCCACAACTCCTATAGTTGAGCAACCTGCATCTTCGTCTACACCTCCTTTTCCTGAAAGACTACAAATTGACAAGGGGGTGGAAAAACAAATCTTGTTGCCTAACTACAATTTTCTAGATGAATTGAAGAATGTTTGTATCAAGATTCCCTTGTTACAAGCCATTCGAGAGATTCCTATTCTAGAAAAAACAATAAAAGAGTTGAGTTTCAAAAGACCAGGAAGGAAACTAAAAGACACAAGAAGAATCCACCTGGTAGGAAAAATTGCAGATATTATGATGGGAAAAATTACCATGCAGAAGTATGTAGATCCAGGAAGTCCAATTGTCAAGAAACATATAAATGGGATAGAAATTCCAAACACATTGATTGACTTAGGGGCTGCTATTAACATTATGAGTAGACAGACTATGGACCAGCTAAAACTTCCTAACCTTCTTTTTACACCTACTTTACTGCAACTTGCAGATCGATCAATTATTAAACCAGATGGTGTATTAGAAGATATTTCAGTCTCCTTAGATTCTTGGGAATATCCAGTAGATTTTATGATTTTGACTCCCAAGAGTAATCTGGGAGGGCACCCACTTATCTTAGGAAGACCTTGGCTAGCCACAGCTGATGCTTTCATTAGTTGTAGATCTAGGGATATGTACATTTCTAATGGTAATTCGACAAAAAAATTCAATTTGTATCCTCCAGCAAAAGCAATCACAGAAGTAGGAGACAATGAATGGGTCGATGATGAGGACATTATACAACCTGTCTTTACCATTTCGGAAGTTAGTGAGGATAGTCAAATTCTGAACACATTAGAAAATTTTGAGACATCTTCAGAATATGACCCCACACAATTTCAGTTGGAATCTGACATAGAATATTTATCATCAAGACAAATTTCTCTTTACTCTATGGAAGAGTTTGGTAGTTCTGCCATTGAGATTTTTCCAGGAAAAACATTGAATATCAACAAACATTTGGAAAAGTCACAACAAGAAGAACTAACCAAAATCTTGCAAAAACGTTCTACTGCATTTGCATGGGAGTATACTGACATGAAAGGTATTGATCCTAAGACTTGCATCCATCATATCTATATTGAGGAAAACAGTAGACCAATCAGACAACCTCAAAGAAGGATGAATCCAAATCTTAGGGAGATAGTGAAAAAAGAGCTCCAAAAACTACTCAATGTAAACTTCATTTATCCAATTTCAGATAGCCGATGGGTTTCTCCTTTGGTTATAGTACCTAAAAAGAATGGTAAATGGAGGGTATGCATTGATTAGAGGGAATTGAACAAAGCAACTTTGAAGGATCACTTTCCTTTGCCTTTTATTGATCAGGTATTAGATACATTAGCAGGTAAAAATTACTTTTCATTTTTGGATGGTTTTAGTGGCTATAATCAAATTCAGGTAGCACCTGAAGATCAAGATAAGACCACATTTACTTGTCCATGGGGAACTTTTGCCTACCGAGTGCTTCCTTTTGGGTTATGTAATGCACATGCAACATTCCAAAGAGCAGTACTAGGAATTTTTTCTGATCTAATCCATGATTGTGTAGAGGTTTATATGGATGATTTTACAGTTTATGGTAATTCATTTGAAAAGGCATTAGAAAATTTGGAAAAAGTCCTTATAAGATGTAAAGAAACAAACCTTTCATTAAGCCATGAAAAATGCTTTATGATGTTTACTGAAGGTATTGTTTTAGGACATCATATTTCAGGAGATGGGATTAAGGTTGATAGATCAAAAGTTGAAGTCATCTCCAAGTTGCCTATTCCAAATTGTCAAAGAGATGTTAGAAGTTTTCTAGGATTTACTGGTTACTATAGAAGATTTATAGAAAACTTCCCTAAAATAGCATCTCCACTCTTCAAGTTGCTTACAAAAGACTGTGAATTTAAATGGGATCCTGATTGTCAATCAGCTTTTGAAACTTTGAAAACAAGAATATCTGAAGCAACTATCTTGAGAGGACCAAATTGGAAACTTCCTTTCCATATTTCTACAGATGCTTCAGATACAGCTCTTGGAGCTGTGTTGGGTCAAAAAGATTTAATTCCTTATGCCATTTATTACACCAGTAAAAATTTGACTTCCACAGAGTTGAATTATACTGTGACTGAAAAAGAGTTCTTAGTTGTTGTTCATGCAATTAATAAGTTTAGACATTACATAACAGGCTATGAAACTTTTATTCATACTGACCATTCTGCAATTAGATATTTAATGAACAAACCTTTTACTAATGGCAGAGTGACAAGATGGCTTTTACTTTTGCAAGAATTCAATATTACTGTGTTGGATAGACCAGGAAAACAGAATACAGTAGCTGATTTCTTGTCTAGAATTCAGAATACTAAAGAAGATTCTCCTGTAGAGGATAAGTTTCTTGATGAATACTTGTTTGCAGTAACTATTAAGACTCCTTGGTATGCAGATATTGCTAACTATTTGGTTACAGGGAAACTACCTTCACATTTATTTCCAAATGAAAAACGAAAAATTATTTAGGAGAGTTCAAAATATTCATGGATTTCTAACGAATTGTTTAAAACAGGGCCAGATCTTGTGATCAGAAGATGTGTCAGGGAAGATGAAATGCCTGATATTCTTAAGGCATGTCATGATGAAACATGCGGTGGACACTTTGCAGACAAAAGGACGGGCTATAAAATCCTCTCTTTAGGATATTATTGGCCTTCCCTCTTCAAAGATGCAAAACAATATGTCAAAAGGTGTGACAGCTGCCAAAGAGTAGGGAAACCTACCCTTTCAAATGAATTTCCATTGCAAACACGGGTACTCATTGAACCCTTTGAAAAATGGGCTTTAGATTTCATTGGACCTATTAATCCACCATCTAAGCAAAAGAAATATATATTGGTTTGCACTGATTATGTTACTAAATGGGTAAAAGCTAAAGCATTAGTATCTGCTACTGAAAATCCAGTTGTTCATTTTCTTTATGAGGATATTTTTACTCGCTTTGGTGTTCCAAGAGAAATTGTAACAGATCAGGGGAGCCAATTCACATCAAATTTGGTGGAGAAGTTGATGGAAAAATACAAAATCAAGCACAGAAGATCTACTCCTTACCATCCACAAGCAAATGGTCAAGTGGAGTCCACAAACAAAGTTCTTGAAAGTATCATCACCAAAAATGTTCATCTACATAGAAGAGATTGGGCAGAAAGGCTTCCAGAAGCCTTGTGGGCCTACAGAACTACATGGAGGAATACAACAGGACATTCTCCCTGTGAACTTGTTTATGGGAAAGAAGTCTTGCTCCCCATTGAGTTCCAAGTCAAGACCTTCAAGATAGCAGTTCAGTTGGGGATGGACTTATCAGAAGCCCAAAAGCATAGAATGGAGCAGTTGAATGAGCTAGATGAGATCAGACAAGAAGCAATTTTAAGAACTGGTCTAGTTCAATATCAAAGAGCTAAATGGCATGACAAGTACATCAAAGAGAAGAAGTTTCAAGAAGGAGATTGGGCATTGTTATTTGATTCCAAGTTTAAAGATTTTCAAGGGAAATTTCAGACTCATTGGCTTGGGCCATATGAGATTGAAAAGATCTTTAGCAATGGAGCTGTAAGAATCAAGACCATTGATGAGTTTCAAACTCCTCTTATTGTGAATGGCCATAGATTGAAAGTTTATCATAAGCCACTCTCAAAAGAGGATTTTGTCAAAATGTTTCAAGAAAGTTCTGCAATCAGGCTGGTACAGAAGAATTCTTCTTCTCCACCGGCCTAGCTTTTGTTCTTTTCAGTTTAAAAAAAAATTGTATAAGCCTGAAAACCAATCACTGATTGGCAGTCTTATACAGAAAATATAGGGTGAAAATCAGGAACACCTGACACTCTATATTTTCCAAAAAATAAAAATAAATAAAAAAATCTCTCTTTCATTTCACAAGTTTTGTGACCACCCACTCCATTCCATTCCACTTCATTTCACTTCATTTCACTCCATTCCACTTCATTTTATCTATTTCATTCCATTTTCACCAATAAAATTCTTTTTCATGACCATTTCCATCTAATCATTTGTCATCTGTTCATTTTCATTCACCCAAATAATAGCTGTGTCAGTTTCCGCAGCTGACATCTGTTTCCGCAGCTGACTCCAGTTTCCACAGCCAGAAGCAGATTCCGCAGCTACTACTCTATTTTCAAAAGAATGTACAGCCAGATGTTATTTCCATAATCATGAAATTAAATGCAGGTGAGAGGACCAATTATGAAGACATGGGGCATTCAAGATATCAATGAGGAGCAACTAATTGAAGACCAAGGAAAAAGGCAAAGATTCCAAGGTATGAGTAAAATTCATTTCAAATAGCATTGAAAACACATTTTTATATAGTTCTAAACCATAAGCTCCATCCATTATGTGCAATGATTATATTGACAAACTCTGTAACCCTTTCACGATCTCCATATGATCCTCCCACATTCATTCTCAAACGGTCCCATAATTAAACCTCCGTTCTTCACTCATACTCCGATATTCCACCTATGACAATGAGACGTAGTTGATTTGACTACGGCTTCTTACAGCCGCATAAAATCCATAGTCGTTGTTTAAACGTGCTCACATTTATTTTGCATCCACCAAATTTCAAAACACTGCCGGATGTGTTATACTCCTCCTATTGTTCTGTTAATCTCACAGCTGTATCTCTGCTGTGCTCACGAAACCCTTCTCTGTTCCGTTTCACTCCATTTCGTTCTCTGTTACGCTACAGCCTGTATACCCACTCTCTGATATCTACATACAGTCATTGTGCTCATTTCCGTGCATTCAGCCGTTCTACTTCCATTGAACCCTCCTCACGCAGGCAAGTTTTTGAAGAGCAGAAAGAAGAATGGGTAAATTGCTAAGAGAAGAACCAGAAGGACCTAAGTTCATGGAAGGATATCCGCAAGTAAGGGATATATTGAAGAAAGAAAAGTGGCTGCGGTTTATCCAAAAGTTCAGAGGCTACCATAAAGAAGTGACAAAAGCATTTGCAAGGTCGTTCAATGGCCTGGAGGTAGAGATTGGAGACCTTAAGTTCATGGTGAATGAGGCATCTATAGCTACTGCCACGGAACTTCTTCAAGAGGGCGAACGATGGTTTAAGAATAAAAGCATTAGTGATGAAGCTTGGAGAATAATCTTACGAAACCAAGGTATGGACATAACTATTTTTAAAAGAGGAATTCCTGTTCATGCTTTGAAAGAGGAATGGGCTACTTTGCTGCTAGTTGTTCAAAAATTCATTACCTGTGAAGGCCGTTTTGGATCCATGTATATGTACCATACCAGATTGCTGATGAATTTTCTAGATAATCAAACTCTCAATCTCCCATATTTTCTATTAAATAGTTTGAAGAAGATGTCTGTGACTGTTCAGAAACATTTAGGAGATGTAGAACCACATCTATATCACCACGGTCTTGTAAAAATTTTGATTGAAAAAGAGTT
This sequence comes from Pinus albicaulis, assembly GCA_034641835.2. Taxonomy (NCBI): domain Eukaryota; kingdom Viridiplantae; phylum Streptophyta; class Pinopsida; order Pinales; family Pinaceae; genus Pinus; species Pinus albicaulis. Next base: position 1,679,435,681 of record CM076580.1, read on the forward strand.
AAAGGAGAATAAAGACACATGGGAACAATTTTTGATTAGAAATTTCTTTGAGGAACCTCAGGAAATTCCTGAAGGTAGCACATCAAGAAGGAGTAGGAGAAAAAGAACAAATGATGAAACTCAAAGTACTCCTACTACTACAATTGAAAGAACTAGTAGGGAAGAGAGGTTGTCAAAAATGAAGAAGAGAGAAACCAAGGGTAAAAAGCCAATAACACCAAAAGAGAGAAAAAGTATTGAGGCTATACATCAAACCCCTTCTTCCGAAGAAGAAGATCATCAAGTGTTATCTGAGAGATTGGTTCATCTTCAAGAACAGTTATCTATAGCCAAGAAGAAAGAGAAAGGAAAACAAAAGCAAAAGGACAGTGGTCCACAGCGTGTGAGAAGAAGTTCCAGACTTAAGGGGAAATTGAGAAAAACGCAAATGAAGGGTCCTCATTTTATTGATTTGGGAGAAGAAACATCTGAACAATCCCCAGCTGACCATAGTCCATCTCACTCTCAGTCATTTAGTGAACCTGGTTCATTTCATTCTCAGTCAGAAATTGAACATAGTCCATCCCATTCTCAGCAAGATGTTGATGTGAGCCCTTCTCAGCCAGATTTTGAAGATAACTCTCCTTCACGGCATTTTGAGGACAACCCAATAAAAATGACACCTGATATAGACCCCAAGCAGCAGGAAGTATATGATTATATAGAATCTTTAGAAAAAGCAGCTACAGGTCCCAGTACTTCGTCCATTCAGCCTCACATAGTACAAGATGATTTAGTCCAATCACTAAAACAAGAAGTCTTTGAGCTAGAGCTTTTAAATAGGCACATCAAAAATGAAAATGAGACATTGAAGGAACAAAGTAAATTGGACAAAATCATTCATGATAATACCATGCTACATCTGGGAATATGGTAGAAGAAGAACAAGAAATTGAGAAGGAAATGCCAGAAGTTAAGCAGAGCACTGGTTAATATCAAATTCATATGCTTAATGAAGAAGCCTAGGATGTTAGCAGCACCAAGGAAGAAGAGGAGAGGATTGGATGTACTGGATGAAGTGTCAAGGCATATGAACTGAAGAAGGATTATCAAAATTTTGGTTGCATGAGGACATGCAACACCTTCACAGTGGGGGTATGTTGAGTCTCAAATCTGCATTGATCTTATACATCCTCCTAGACCTTTTTCATTCACCTGAACCTTCCCAGTTGTCAATATCATTGTATATTAATTGCAAAAGAGCATCTAAAATGGTTTTTAACTATATTTTGTGTCTGCTGTTTGATTTATATTTTTGCTCATTTAGCTGCGGAATCTTGCCACTTTCCGCAGCTGCTGCAACTTTCCGCAGCTATTTTGTGAAAGTATATGTTACAGGTGTCCTCAGGAAAAACGAGCCACATGGGAAAGTCAGAAATGATGTGGACATGGATCGTGTCCTATTGGCTTGAGAAAATTCACTTAAGGAAGCTGCGGTCAAAGGTGGCCAAGTGGAAGTCAACCGTAGAGTCCCACGGTGACAGGACTCTGTTTCTCGTCACGTGAAGATTCATATGGCTGTTTCTGAGTTGCGGGAGACACATCAACACCTGTACACGGCTCCATAGATGAATCCAACATCCTCTTTGCATAGATTTACTCCTCAACGCGGCCATGATCCTAGATCTCTGGACGTAATGGTTTACGTGTTCTCCATCAGCACAAACTTTAGGGAATTAGTTATATTTCCTTTGTTATAAATAATGCGTTTGCATACGCACATTAGATTAGTCTCCATTAGCTTCCAGATAGCTCTGTAATGTAATTACGTTGCCACTGTGCCATAATATCACCTTTCTGTTATGACTGCATTTTAATATATAAGAAGACTCTGTTTCCAAGCGTAATTCATACTTGAAGTCTGTTGCCAAGGCTGGTGTAGAGGGCCCCTGCACACGCTGAGGTTTTGTGCATTATTTAATAGTTCTTGTTTTATTAAACATCCACTCCTCATAGATTTACTCTCCAATGCGGCCATGATCCTAGATCTTTGGACGTAATGGTTTACGTGTTCTCCATCAACATAAACTTCAGGGAATTAGTTATATTACCTTTGTTATAAATAACGCGTTTGCATACGCATATTAGATTAGTCTCTGTTAGTTTTTATTAGTCTGCTCTGTAATGTAATTACGTTGCCACTGTGCCGTAATATCACCTTTCTGTTATGACTGCATTTTAATATATAAGAAGACTCTGTTTCCAAGCGTAATTCGTACTTGAAGTCTGTTTCCAAGGCTGGTGTAGAGGGCCCCTGCACACGCTGAGGTTTTGTGCATTATTGTATAGTTCTTGTTTTATTTCTTTAAGCTCATTGTGCCATAATTCATTCATGTGTTTGTACATTGCATCCTTCATGGTATATATGCTTAATTTCTGTTTATAATCTTTCATGCTTTACATTTTACTTCTGTCTTTCATGTTTTATGTTATTGTTAACTGATCAGTGTTTTTGTTTCAGGTTATAAATAGGCAGCCCGGGCATTTGCATAACTTTTTGACTAATGACATGGAATTAATATTGTTCTGTTGCTAATTTGCTTTTCTTAGTTTCTGTTTAATTTCAGCACTGCTTTGTTTATTTCAGTTTTTCTCATTTGCTTCAGTAGTTAGATTTAGATATATTAAATTGCTCATAACATCTTCAGTTACCTCCGAAAGCCACAGCTGGACTGATGGTGAGGGATTGAATTATGAATGTGTGGTTTGATATTAGTTTACTTTCTGCAAGTTAGATATATTAGATTGCTCATGACATCTTCAGTTACCTCCGAAAGCCACAGCTGGACTGATGGTCAGGGATTGAATTATGAATGTGTAGTTTGATATTAGTTTACTTTCTGCAAGTTAGATATATTAAATTGCTCATGACATCTTCAGTTACCTCCGAAAGCCACAGCTAGACTGATGGTGAGGGATTGAATTAGGAATGTGTAGTTTGATATTAGTTTACTTTCTGCAAGTTAGATATCGGGTTACTCAAGTTGTTTATGGTTACCTCCGAAAATCATAGCTGGACTAATGATGAGGGATCAGAAGATAAGTTGATGTAATTTGATTTAGGTTTACTTTGTTGCAACTTTTGGATTTCTTTCAACATAGTTTCTTTTGTGTTTAGACAGCAGCAAGGATAGTTTGGTTGCCATGCTCAATAGTTCACTGTTTGATTTATTAGACTAGCAGCACATTTTCATTTCCTTCAATTTTTGTCATTTTATGTTTCAAATTCCTTTTTAAGTTTCAAGTTGGTAAATCATTATAGAGGATATCATTTCCTTGAACAATCATAACCATACTTGTTTTTTATTTTAGAATTTCCATCTCACATTAGAAAACCAAAAACGACAAAAAGTTAAGAAATAGGTTATCTTGCACATATAGTGTGCCGCACTTCATCAGCTTACGAATCCCAGATTGATAAATTAATGTAGCAATTTAGGACACACTAAATTGACCAAACACTTTGCTTAGAAGAAAATGCCTTTTGGCCTAAAAAATGTTGGAGATACTTTTCAGCGGACCATGTATTACATCTTCCACGACATCAAACATATTATCGAGGCATATTTGGATGATTTAGTTTCTCGTTCTCGTAAGATACATGATCATCCTTCTCACCTTCGTCAAGTTTTTGAACGATGTCAGCATTATAAAATCTAGTTGAACCCGAACAAGTGAAATTTCGCTGTCACATCCAATCACACTACGAGAAAAAATGACATTGGTGCGGGTCATGCTTGTGGCAGACCTTTAGGTCCGTCACCAATGTCGGATATGGTGACGGTCCTTAAAAAAGCATCGTTATAAGTGTATATAGTGATGGTCCTTTAAGGTCCGTCACCAAAGCCATTTTCAATGACACTTTTGGTGAGGGTCGTTAAAGGCCCATCACTAATTCTGTCTTTAGTGACACTTCTAGTGACGAAATTTTAATGACCCTCACCAATGCTATTTTTGTTACTTTTGGTGACGGTCAAAAAATGTTCGTCACCATTGATCATTCCAATGAGTTTTTGATGACGTTATGTTCTTGTTAATATATTTTTTTGTCAAAAGATAACGATTTAATACCATTATTGTGGAGTATTTTTTACAATATGTGAAAGGCCATAGTGGTTATATTAAATCATTTTTTTAAGAAGTAATTAGTGTGTATCATTTCCCTCAAATAATGACTAGTCGCGCGAATATAATTTTCCTATGATTCAACACATGATTCATATATATTAAGTTTATTATCTAGAAAATTAACTTTAGATAAAGTCCCACTAGTGTGTGTAGGAAATATATTATTTAATACATAATCATGCTCTATCAATTCTATTAATGAGAAAGACCTAACACTCCTCAAAAATCTGAGCACACCTTAAATTAATGCTTTGGCACACACTAACATCTTTTAGAACCTCACATGTCTTGGAAAATATTTGTACCTATAACATCTTGACATTACACTGATGCCCAAGCACATGGTGGCATGCGCTAGCACAACATAGAACTCTCCTAGCATGCCCTGGAAAAACTTGGTTAAATGCATTGACATACATTAGCACTTGGCACACTGCTTTGCCACTTGGCATGTATTGGGACCTATTATTAGTGTGGTTAGAATTCCTTTTAGAAAAATATAAATTCTTGACTTATTAACCCTATTATTGGTTATTCCTTTTGTTTCCTCTTGACACATGTTAAGAAATACCACAACTGTACATCCTTAGCACCTGGCATGTATTGGCACTATTTGGCACATATAATTAGCACACCCTCGAACTCCCAAGAACACTTTGAGACTTCTTGACATGCCTTGCTATTCCCTAGCATGCCTTACCAATCCTTATCACACCTTGTCACTCCCTCCTTGGCATGACAACTAGCACTCATTAACACTAGTCCCTGGCACACGTTCCTTGTATTCATTAACTTCCATGAATTTTTACCTAGTGCTTCCTTAATGTTTTTTCCTGGACTCCATAACACTCCTCAACATGCATTATCATTCTGTAGAACACCTTATCACTCTTCAAAATTCCCTTCCACTTCATAGCATGCATAACACTCTGTGACACATATTGGCACTTGGCATGTGTTGCCGCTTGGAAATTCTTAGCATGTATGGAATACGTTGACATGCCTTGGTATAATTTGGCATGGTTTAATGTTAAATTTATTTGAGATCAACTATTGGAAAGTAGATGAGAAGCAACAAAGGAAGACTTGGCACTTAGAATGCACTAAGAATTTGCACTTGGCACTTATTGGCACCTAGTGTTGGTGTGCCTAGCATTCCCCTCTTAGAAAAGGTAAATTGATAACTTATTAACCCTCTTATGTGTTTATTTCCTTGTAGTTTAACTTGTTTCTCCCTTTTGTTGCCTTGAATGTCCTTGGCATGCATTGACACACCCTTTCACATCTTGGTATGCCTTATCGCTTGGCGCATCTTAGCATGTTTGACATGCCTTCACACTATTTGACACATCTTAGCATTCCCTAGCACGCCTTGGCACTCATGTCCTCACAACTAGCCTTTAAATTTTTTCACAACTTGGGAACCCAATCAATTCCTTGGCTACTACAGTTCATGTGACAATATTGGCTTGCTTCAATCTCAACAACTTGACCAATTGCACCAACTACAAGTAGATTGTGCCTTGTTCACCTAAGAACTGCCTATAACTCATCTTATTCCACAATAATTTCTTTCTTTTTTTAATTACAGAATGAGATCACATGATTAGCCATGGCCATAAAAAAACTAAGAAACATAGCTTACATAGGAAATATTTCACATGTATGTTCAGTTCATATAAACATTAGAATTCTGCATACCTTAATGGTCGGTTCAAGCTAGGAAGTAGGATGGTATATTTTTGGTTCTCTTATGACGGTGAAGCTTAAGAAGTTGCTCATCATCATGAGAATCGAGAATGTGATTTCAATGGTTTCTTTGTGTGAAGAAACATGTCAAATTCTAAAATGTTGAAATTTAAAGAAACATTGAAATTGGAAGCGGAGAGGAATGAAAAAAAATGCACCCACACTGGTGAGGAATTTTTATGCACCAGGAGTGAGGAATGTGGGGCGTCTAATTTATTTTTCCCTTAAATAAATTGGACAATAAATTTTAATTTCATCTCATAACAACTTGTGTCGTTTAATTAAGTCATGATGACCGAGTTAACTCAAGAAATTCGATTTGAGGGTCTAATATGAGGCATCTAGAGGGATTCTAATATTTTTGGGGTCCATTTGAAGTTGATGCATTAGTGGGGTGCAAGTGTAATTAACTCAATTAAATGAGTTAAAATCAGTTTAACTAGTTCTAACTGAGTGATGAGCTAGTGAGAGGTCCAGTGAATTAAATTAGATTTAATTCACAATGAGTGATCAATCAGATAATTGATAATTCACTATTAATAGTTGCATGCATGTCAGTTTCGAGGAATACCTAGTTGAGACAGAGGTTAAAGGGAACATAACTATCAGTTGTATTTAGATAAAAATTCCCATGTACAATTATAAATTCATTGGGATGCCATGATGGATTGTGCAATCAAGGAAGGTTGATTTTCCTAATTAATAAGGAGTTGATTCCCTACTAATTGCATGAGAAAGGAAAGCTAAAGTAAGGATGAGAATTGGCTAAGTACTAGACCGAGTTTGCCTAGATCAATGGGAGACAATTGACAGAGTGCTGGAGAATCTCATGAGAGATTAAGCATTGTATTGTTTCATGATTCCTTGACTTAATACACAATAGAGATAGAGGGGTTTTGATTAGTTTCTTTCCCCAAATACATCCTGTTGTTGTGTGATTGATAGTTTATTTCTCTTACTTATATATGATTTTGTGATCGTGTTTTGTTTCTGTAAATTGTAGGAAGGATTCAGTATCTTGTTTTAGTAGATCACAAGATCAGATTGAATCTCGTTGGTTAGATTTTCTACATGGTATCAGAGCAGGAATTTTTTTGGTGGCGAGTTTGTAGAGAATATACGGCACGAGTGTAAAATTTTCAAAAAAAAAAAATACATATAATTTGGATTAGATTTTAGAAAAACTACCCAAATGGAAAATCAATTTGGAGCTCAGATGAGGGAGATATTGTCGATTTAAAATCAACTCTTTTTTAGAAAATTTTGTAACAGTGGGAAAATTACAATGTGTGCGAGTCAAGAACCTATATGCACTTGAGGTAATAGATGCATGCAAAGCTTTGAGGAGAAAAACAGAGGTTAGAGACTTGGTTGTTGAGAGGAAGTACAAATTACCTCTCAACATGCAACCTTAGAAGCAGTCTAAGAAGGTTGTGGAGCATACACAATTAAAGAATCAGAGAGGAGACCAAGTGGAACCGTCCACTCAAGAAGATACTTCCATGAGTGGGAAATTTTGAGCCAGATGGGCAGAGGGAGCACATGCAACCATACCTCCAAGTGAAAGGTGGGGTGATGTGTAGACATAATCCCAAGATAAGAAATTTGGGTAGGGTCCATTGAGATGGTGTGTCTCATGGATCAAACCTAGCTATGAGGATTCCAAAGTACAACAATAGCAGGAAGGATTAGTTAGATTGATGCAGCTAGATGTCAGGAAGACATAAATCAGAGTGACATATGTCAGATACTAGAGCACAGATCAGAGTTGGCAATAGTGCAAAGGCATGGATGCAGATGCTAGTAGCAATGTGGAGAGTTTAGTAGACAGGTTCAGTAGCTAGCAGAAGTCAGAAGACCCTAATGAGAAATGCATTATATTGATTTAGTTGTTCGGAGGCTATTCAGTTTTAGGATTTGTAGGTGAAAACAACACTAGATAAGTGTTGCATGCAAAATTCAAAAGGTATCAGATGGGATAAATTGAATTCCTTTCTTGTTGAGAGGGAGTGTTGAAATTTGGAACAAGAAACAGTGAAATTGGCAACCATAAAGGAAAAAATAAAAAATGCAGCCATACTGGTGAGGAATTTTGATGTACCAGGAGTGAGGAATGTGAGGCGTCTAATTTATTTTTCTCTTAAATAAATTGGACAATAAATTGTAATTTCATCTCATAACAACTTGGGTTAGCTAACTAAGTCATGATGACTGAGTTAGCTCAAGAAATTCAAGTTGAGGTGATCGAGGTAGATATTGGTGGCCACCCGCCTATTCCACGTGGGCCCTCACCATTGTCTCTTTCATTTTTTTAGTTTCCTTAATTATAACACAGTTTACTATTTTTGTTAGTTTTTCGGGTCCTGAAATTCCGCCGTAAATTTGAGGCCCCAAAATTTTTTTTCTGGTCATGAAAGTTTTACTGTTTTCATAGAAATCACATTAGAAGTTTTAGTCCTCAGAGATATCTTTCTGACAAGGTATTATGTGTGTCAAACGAAGATCATATGACCAAGTTACAACCCCAGGAAATTGGTTGCCCAACTACCCTCAACGGGGCCCATAAAATCTTGGTGTTACATCTACTGAAGTTAGGGTTTTCTCTTATTTTTCAATAATAAAAAGGCCCTTGAGCCTTATTGTAACACAATTCAGAGGCATGTAGCCGCCACATCTCTTCTCATAGATAAGCTACTATTTCCCGAGCTAGTTTGTTTTCCATTATGTCTGTAAGCATTTTTCAGTATTTGATATTAATGAAATGGAGTGTTATTCCTACTGCATCTCTGTGTTTATGTTTATTTTTGTATTTTATTGTGTTCCTGCATATTTTTGGATCATGAGGGTCTAAGATGAGGCATGTAGATGGATTCTAATATTTTTTGGGTCCAGTTGCAGTTGATGCATTAGTGGGGTGTAGGTGTGAATTAGTTAACTCAATTAATTGAGTTAAAATCAGTTTAACTAGTTCTAACTGAGTGATGAGCTAGTGAGAGGTCCAATGAATTAAATTAGACTTAATTCACAATGATTGATCAATCATATAACTGATAATTCACTATCAATAGTTGCATGCATGTCAGTTCCGAGGAAGACCCGGTTGAGACAGAGGTTAAAGGGAACATAACTATCAGTTGTATTTATACAAAATTTTCCATGTGAAATTATAAAGTCATTGGGATGCCAAGATGTATTGCACAATCAAGGAAGGTTGATTTTCCTAATTAATAGGGAGCTAATTCCCTAGGAATTGCGTGAGCGAGGCAGGCTAAAGGAAGGTTGAGAATTGGCTAAGAACTAGACCAATTTTTCCTAGATTAGTAGGAGACAATTGGCAGAGTGTTGGAGAACCTCATGATAGATTAAGCATTGTATTGTTTCGCAATTCCTTAAATTAATACACAATAGAGATAGAGGAGTTTTGAGCAATTTCTTTCCCCAGATACATCTTTTTTTGTGCGATTGATAATTTCTTTCTCTTACCTATATGTGATTGTGTGATCGTGTTTTGTTTCCAGAAACTGTAGGAAGGATTCAATATCTTGTTTTAGTACATTACAAGATCAGATTGAAGCCTGTTGGTTAGATTTTCTACATGAAATAGAAGAGAGGGTTGATATGAACTCGTCTTGCAGTGGTTATAAAGACAAACATAAATGGAGGAGGGATTTCACTGTAATTTAGAGCCAGAAAAGAAGTAGAAACGGGCACAATATTGACTGAGCTAACCCTAGTTTGAGGGCCAACATTGAGATCTGAAGTTCATGTCAATATTTAGTCAAAGAAATGCCCAAAATCTATGGATCCACATGAGCTAGGTCGAGTCTCTTATGGAGGCAAGAGTCATGGTTTTCTCTATGGGTGGATAGGGTTTTTTCTACAACAATTAGAAGTACATAAGTATAGTGCCCTAGTTAGGACAATTTCCTAGCATGTTTAGTTCATAAGGTATGCCTTTAAGACTGTGAAAAATTTGTGTAGAAGAAGGGCAGTTGTGACCCTTAAAGTGAGGTTTATTTCTGAAATATATAGCGCAGATCTGGAAGATGGTTTGCAGATTCAGTATGTGTGGAGATAGCAGATCCAAAGGAGGGTGGAACCTGAGCAGAAGATTGAGCATGCAGAATAAATGTGCCATGTGAAGAATGGATTGACATGTTGAGGAGTTGATTTGGTGGACTATCCATGGATTTTTAGACAGATATCTTAAGCAACCTATAAAAAATTAGTCAATGGACTATTAGAGGTTGATTTGTGACCCTAGTTCAGTCATCTACAGATTGTTAGAAGGATGATAAGAGGAGCAGTTCAGATTTATTCATAGATTGGAAAACAAAGATCAAATTGTCGATACACAAGAACAATGATTTTGAGAGGACTCAAACCATTGTTATGTGGAAGATTTGAAGAGCCCTAGATGAAGAAAATATTGTGAGCCCTAGATCAGTAAAAATAATTGACTATGGTTGGGAAGATTGATGCTAGTCCAAGTATAGTTGGAGGGTTGTTAGGTGACTGTCAAAGAAGAACCCTAACTCTTGTACTTGTGAAGGACAACAATATTGGTAGAAGGGCAGGTGTATAGGGCCTAAGGATGTGCATAATTTGAAGGACTAAAGTAGCAGTCAAGTGGGCCAACCAACTAGCCCTATTTCACTATATTGTAGAGGATCAATTCAATGAGAAGAAGGGCAACCTCCATAGCCCTAGACTTCTCATCTTGGAGCCATAGTATGGAAAAAGTGGGCATACCAAAGAGTTGTTCACAAATGGAGTTGTGAAAAACTTGTTACCACTCAAACTAGTAGTGGACCTAAAAGGGGTTCCTAAGAGGGAAACAACTAGGACAAGGGAAACGGTGGAGGCTTAGCCCATTGTCACCACAACTAAGGCTCCTTTCTCTTCACGAAATTTCACCGATGGGAGGAGTCCTGGTAGTTTAGGAAGTCACTCGTATATTATAGGTCAATGAATAGGTGGGAAGTGACCCTAGAATCCCTTTCCCTAAGATAGAATATAGAGTGGGACATGCTTGCCTTTTAAGTAAGGGACTTGATCTTCTAGGGAGAGAGGAGGGGGATTGAAGGGTTGAGGGAGAAGAATAAGACTTATAAAGGAAGTTACCAATCCCTAAAATCCTTTGGGAACTTGGATTCCCAAATGGTCTTTGATGAAAGGCCTTTGACACCAAATGGGACCACATGGGGCCAAGTGGACCCAACCTAGGTTCGGGGATGGAATTTAGCAACCAATGATGTTTCTATCTTGGAAATGTGAGGGGAAAGGATTAGGCAATATTTTTTACTTCGATGGGTCAAATTGATCCTACTAGGCTCTAGCCTTGGGAACACCTATGCAAAACTTGATCCTAGAGCTAGTGTTGAAGATTGCAACAAGAAACAGTGAAGGAGGCATCCTGAAACATCATTCATGATCCTAGTTGGAAAATGATCACCTAAACTAGGTGGGGCCCACACAGGTGATTTTTGTCGCAAAGTCTATTTTTAGACATGTCGATCATATTCTATGAGTTGCAGGATGCTATTTGTGGATGGTTGGTCAAGTTGGAAAAATAGATGGACTTATTTTTAGACATATTGGGCGGAATCTATTTTTAGATTGCCAGTCTAAAAATAGATATGTCGAATATTATTAGCTCTTAATAATATTTGGACTATAAACCTTATCTTATTCTCTTGGAGCACTTCAGTTAAGTGCACAGATGTGGCACAGGAGCTGACAGAAGGAATTACGCTATTCCTGAGGGTTAAGTGGAGCTATTGCATGGAGACTTCAGTTAGAACTCATGTGAGAGAGTTTTGTGGAGTTGATTGAGGAAGTTAATGGAGTTGTGTTCAGTTTAACTGAGTTAAACATAGTTGAGCTAGTTGTATCTAGTCTAACTGATTGATACAATAGTGAGAGTGGTGTGAATTAATTATTAATTAATTCACTAATTATTAACTCATTAATCAACTAAAGAATACATCAGTTAACTACAGTGCATGGACAGTTTCAGTGGAGACCAGTGGAGAGGTAGGTGAAAGAGCAGTGTGACTATCAGTTGTGACTATAGTGTTGCATGATTTGCAACACACAGTGGTTGGAGATGCCAATGAGGATTGCGTGGTCAATATAGGATGGATTCGAGTTCATTATGAGCCATTCTTCAGTAGTGATTGCGCAGTAGAGGCAGGCTAAAGGCTGGCAAAGATCAGTGCATGGATTTGCAAGATCAGGGCCTGATTAGTGTGTAGCAATTGGAGATTGTACTGAGAGCTTGTGAGGATCTTTGTATGATGATTGCTACATGATATCTATGAAATATAATATACAGATAGTTGGGGGTTTTTAGCTTTAAGCTTTCCCATAAATTACTGTGTTCATATGTGTGAATTTTTATGTTTTTAATATGTGCATGCAATTGATTTTATTTCCGCAATTAATTATCAATGGTAGAAGAGATTCTGTATTGTGCATGAAGTCAAATAGTGTGTGATCAGGAGAATCTTGGATGTATAACATATCAGTTATATAAATTTCTACATGGTATCAGAGCGATATTGATCATTGGAGCAATTGTAAAGCATTGAAGCGGTTGAGTTTTGTGCTAGTGGAATTCGAAATTGCTACAGTGTTTTCTTAGTGTCGAAGTTGAGCATTCATTGAAATGTCTTTCAGCGGATTGCGATTGGAGTATGCCCTTGAGGGTGGCTCAAATTATATTGCATGGAAGGACATGATGGAGGTGGTGCTGGAGGATAATGGGTTGAAGGAGTTCATAGATGCTGATATTCCTAAACCGGGTTCTAGCGATGCAGCCGCACTTGACGCATGGAAAAAGAAGGTAGCAAGGTGTCGAAGGATTCTGTTGGAAGGTGTGAAGGATCACATAGTGTCCAACCTTCATGGTAAAGCTTCTCCATTCTTGATGTGGAAAGCTTTGATAGATTTGTTCCAAAGCAAGAGTGACCAGAGGAAGTTGGCGCTCAAGGATAAAATCAGGAAAATAAAAATGGAGAAGAATGACACTATTCCGGTATACTTGACAAAGTTTGTCCACTGCAGGGATGAGCTTGGGAGTGTAGGAGTTAGTGTGGATGATGAGGAATTGGTGAGCTTGGCTCTCCTTGGGCTTTCGAAGATTTGGCATTCCTATCAGGACTCTGTCAATGGTCGGGAGAAATTGCCAGGATGGGAGCGACTTTGGTCGGATCTTGTGCAGGAGGAGATAAGGCGGGATACCAGGGATGGATCTTCATCAAAGAATGATGATGAAGAGGATTGTGCTTTGGCTGCCAAAGCAAGGAAGGGGAAGGGCAAGAAGAATGCTTCTCAATCCGGTGCGGATGGTAAAGAGCGTGACATGTCCAAAGTGAAGTGTTTTCACTGTCATGAGCATGGGCATTACACCACAAATTGTCCACAGAAGAAGAAGAATAAGCTGGTTGTTGGAGCTGCAGCTGGTGAGGCTCTTGCCTCGCAATTTGAGCTAGACTTCTCATTGATCGCATGCATGGTGTCTAGTGCATTGGGATCGGGGTGGTATTTTGATAGTGGCGCTTCCTTTCACATGACGGGAGATGTGAATCTTTTCAGTGACTTGGTGGAGAAATATCTCTAGTTGCATGTTGAGTTGGGCGACAATGGATGATACAATGCGACCGGAATTGGTACCATAACCTTTCAGAGGGAGTCAGGTAAACTCATTCTTTTACAAGATGTAGTGCATGTTCCAGGTTTAAAGAAGAATTTGATCTCAGTCGCAATGTTAGAGGATAAAGGGTATGAAGTTGTCTTCAGTGAAGGAAAATTTTTCCTTCGGCACAAGGCAATAGGACAAGTCAAGAAGGTTGGGATTCAAGCAAAGAATCTCTACAGACTTGAAGTAGATGGGATGTCTATGGAGCTTCCTACTGTTGGGAAGTGCAAGAAAGACATGCAATTGATGCTTGAGAAGGAGCAAGTTTTGCATGCAGGTAATAGTGAACCTCAGAATGTCGAGCAACCACAAGATAAGGATCATGGAGTGGAAGAAACCACTCATGCAGAGAAATTTCGTGCCATATGGGCAGAGGGAGTGCATGCAGCTATACCACCAGGTGAGAGGTGGGGCAACATGCATGAATAATCCCAAGAGGAGATTTCTGGGCAGGATTCATGAGATGGTGTGGATCTCATGAATTGAACCTAGCTACGAGGTGCCCACAGTGCAGCAGTAGCATGATCAGTTGGATTGATGCAGGCAGATCAAAGTGACAGTGTCGGATACTGGAGCGCGGATCAGAGTTGACAGCAAGTGCAGAGTGCATGGGTGCAAGAGTTCAACATCGCAGTGGTTCCTGATGACATGTGCAATTGGGCCCAGCAGAAGTCGAAGACTTTGATGATAGATGCATCAGACTGATTGAGTTGTTTGGAGCCTATTCAGTTTTAGAGGAGTTGCAGAGCAGATGCATGGAGTTGCATGGCGCTTGTGAAGGTTGCAAGGCGAATGCATGGAGTTGCATGTCGCATGCAAAGACAGTCCTTTCTTGTTGAGAGGGAGTGTTGAAGATTGCAACAAGAAACAGTGAAGGAGGCATCCTGAAACATCATTCCTGATCCTAGTTGGAAAATAATCACCTAAACTAGGTGGGGCCCACCCAGGTTATTTTTGTCGCAAAGTCTATTTTTAGACTATATCTATTTTTAGACATGTCGATCATATTCTATGAGTTGCGAGATGCTATTTTTGGATGGTTGGTCAAGTTGGAAAAATAGATGGACTTCTATTTTTAGACATATTGGGCGGAATCTATTTTTAGATTGCCAGTCTAAAAATAGATATGTCGAATATTATTAGCTCTTAATAATATTTGAACTCTAAACATTATCTTATTCTCTTGGAGCACTTCAGTTAAGTGCACAGATGTGGCACAGGAGCTGACAGAAGGAATTACGCTATTCCTGAGGGTTAAGTGGAGCTATTTCATGGAGACTTCAGTTAGAACTCATGTGAGAGAGTTTGGTGGAGTTGATTGAGGAAGTTAATGGAGTTGTGTTCAGTTTAACTAAGCTAAACATAGTTGAGCTAGTTGTATCTAGTCTAACTTATTGATACACTAGTGAGAGTGGTGTGAATTAATTATTAATTAATTCACTAATTATAAACTCATTAATCAACTAAATAATACATCAGTTAACTTCAGTGTATGGACAGTTTCAGTGGAGACCAGTGAAGAGGTAGGTGAAAGAGCAGTGTGACTATCAGTTGTGACTACACTGTTGCATGATTTGCAACAAACAGTGATTGGAGATGAAAATGAGGATTGCGTGGTCAATATAGGATGGATTCGAGTTCATTATGAGCTATTCTTCAGCAGTGATTGCTTAGTAGAGGCAGGCTAAAGGCTGGCAAAGATCGGTGCATGGATTTGCAAGATCAGGGCCTGATTAGTGTGTAGAAATTGGAGATTGTACTGAGAGCTTGTGAGGAGCTTTGTATGATGATTGTTACATGATCTCTATGACATATAATATATAGATAGTTGGGGGTTTTCAGCTTTAATCTTTCCCATAAATTATTGTGTTCATATGTGTGAATTTTTATGGTTTTAATGTGTGCATGCAATTTATTTTATTTCCACAATTAATGATCAATGATAGAAGAGATTTTGTATTGTGCATGAAGTCAAATAGTGTGTGATCAGGAGAATCTCAGTGGATAACATATCATTTATTCAAATTTCTACAACTAGGGCTTGAGGTATCCAAAGATTCCATCGTCGAAATTGGCCCAAATTCTGAGTAGAGTGGGGGGGACCCACCAATGCATTTGGCTCTAGGAGATCGAAGTTTTACTCTAGCTATATTCTTGGGAAATTGATGCCCTAGGTGACCTAATGGGGCTAGACCTAGGGAAAAATGGAAAATTGTGAAAAATGGGGGGGAAATCATCACCCTTTTTGAGGGAATAGTGCATAATTCACTTGGGGATATGGATTTAGGGTCGATAATGAACAAGAATTTGGTTTCTTGATCAAGGAGGTCCAGAAAGTTATCTTCATCCAATGTTAGAGGAAAAATAAAAGTGACCTTCAAGCATTTATACTTCATACAAATGGTGCAATTTTATTGAGATAAAATGATCTCTAAGACATTTCATTCATCCAACAAAGGCCCATACATTAAATAAGCTAAATAGAAACATAATTCCACATTTCCATCATGCAACAATTAGCCCTAGTTATAGTGAAATTCAATAGTATGCAACAACAAGAATAATAGCGTTAACTTTGCACTCACAATGTTAGAGAGTATATCCAACCAGCTTCACATTTTCAAAAACAAAGCTCCAAGATAAAAATAGCCCAAATCTAGACATCAAAATGTATCCATCATCCAAAATAGTCCTCCAAGGAAAAATGTGAATTTATCTAAAGATAGAGAGATCCCAAGTCAAGTGATGATACAAATGAATCCAACTAACTCCTATTTATACATTTATTAGGATTTAATCGAATTGGCTTATGGGCCTACATTAGCCCCTAAACAAGAAATATGAAAGTAACCTTAAATTTTGGTGGCAATCCCACCAAACTGTCTCATACATGGAATAATAAGCCTCATAAGAGGTTAAATAATGTCTTAGGGCTTTCTAGGAGGCATATTGGGGTCCATGAGTGCCATAATGATGCATGGGACCCATCAAAAGTGTTGGAAAAGCGGGTGGCCCCTTGTTCTCCAAACATTAAACCTGTGGTGCTATCATTAAACTTGTAGACTAAAAGGGTTGTGTGTGGCTACCATTAGCAAGTAGGTCAAGTGTTGTCTTGTTCAGGATAGATTAGTTGTCAAAGGATTAACACCAAGCCCTAGTTTTATTCCTTGTATCAATGTGATTGTAAAGGGTCACGATCCATGGTACAAGAGCTCTAGCCTGTTGTATTGTAGTTTGTAATATATATGAAGAAGGGCTTGCACACTAACATTCCCTGACATGCCCTAGAACTCTAACATACCTTGGAATTTCCTAACATATAACCTTGCTACTCCCTCCTTAGCACACCTAAAACTCACTGACACTCCCTATCACGCACTCTTATTCGTTCATTCCCATGCATTTTGAACTAGTTATCCCTTGTGTTTCCATGGCACTCCCTAGCTCGCATTGACACACCCTAGCATTTGGCACATCCTAGCATGTCGCCCTGACACTCTAGCATTCCTTGGAACTACCTTTAATACCTTTAAAATCCCTCCTTAGCACACCTAGAACTCGTTGATACTCCCTGTCACACACTCTTATTCATTCATTTCCATGCATTTGAGACTAGTGCTCCCTTGTTTTTCCTTGGAACTCCCAAACACTCTGCCCTAGCATGCATTGGCACACCTTGGAACCTGGCACATCTTGGCATGTTTCCCTGGCCTCTAGCATGCCTTAACATTTCCTAGTATACTTTGACGTCAGTCCCTCCTTAGCACACCTGAAACTCACTAACACTTCCTATCACAAACTCTTATTCATTCATTTTTAAATATAGTTTTATCTGGTCTATTATGATGAACTGTCTAGTGGAATATCCATGATAATTTACGAATCACCCCAACATATATCCTTTATGCAAGTCATATGATGTTATTTCTTCACACTTATTTATCTCTAGTTGTCCCAACACAGTGCAGGTCATCACCACCACCCTTTCAAAATTGAACATGATAGGCTCGTGGTCCTATCTAAGCTTGGAAGAAAAATTCAAAACTTAGTTACACAACATGATGGAAGATTATTATAAAGGTTTCCCATGCATTATAATCAACAATATCTAGTGGGATTGGAACAACAACACATTTTTTTCACGAGAAATATCCATGATAGTTTACGAATCACCCCAACATCTATCCTTTATGAAAGCCATATGATGATATTTCTTCACACTTATTTATCTCTTGTCCCAACACGGTGCGGGTCATCACCACCACCCTTGAAAATTTGAACATGATATACTAGTCATGGTCCTATCTAAGCTTGGAAGAAAATTTCAAAACTTAGTTAAACAACATCATGGAAGATTATTATAAAGGTTTCCCATGCATTCTAATCAACAGCATCTGGTGGGACTGGAACAACAACACATTTTGTGCACGAGAAATATACATGATAGTTTATGAATCACCACAACATCTATCCTTTATGCAAGTCATATGATGATATTTCTTCACACTTATTTATCTCTTGTCCCAAAATGGTGCAGGTCATCACCACCACCCTTGAAAATTTGAACATGATAGTCTCATGGTCCTATCTAACCTTGGAAGAAAATTTCAAAACTTAGTTACACAACATCATGGAAGATTATTATAAAGGTTTCCTGTGCATTATAATAAACAATATTTGTTGGGATTGGAACAAAAACACATTTTGTTCACGAGAAATATGTAGGACACTATTAAAGTTACATCATGTTTAAATTCCTTTTACACCACTAGATTGTTCTCCATTAGGTTTGATGCATCATCACAAGGGAGAATGACACCTTCTTGCGGGGAAGCGATTAAATTTGTAACACGATTCAATTGACATACACCTCCAATGTAAATGACATCATTATATGTTTATGTCAAGTTGTTAAAGAGGTTATTTATAAACAATAAATTTAGTACTTGGACTTCATCTTTTCATGGCCTTGACTCTAAGATGGATTTGTACTAGGAACACTTCATGCAAATAAGAGGGGGTCAAAATTTTTAACCCTCATACACACAAGAGCACTAGATGTTTCCCTTCAGATCCCCCTTGGTGGTTTCAAAGTGGGTTTACATTAGTGTCTAGTTGAAACTAATGGCATCGTGATATTCCTCTTCTCGGTAACATATTCTAGCTTTGCATATACACAACATTGAGTTAGAGTATCACCTCATATGTATATGCTCCATTTATTCTGGGATTCAAGTGATGTTCTATTTTCTTTTATCATGATTTAGATTCTCGTTATCTACTTTCTTTCAATACATGTCTAACTATTTTTATGAGGGGGGTCCTTGGATTTAGATCTTTATATAAGACCTTATGTGGCCTTGCCCTTTTGAAATTTTCCAAGGGGGTTACCTCCTTCCATGTTGCCTTGCCTACTTAGGGCCAAAATTGACAAGCCAATATTCAAAATTCTTCAACTATCAAATTGGTGGGGCCTCATACCTCTTATTGAACCCCTTAATGGGAAATTATTTCTCCAAAGAGACCGTTGAGGATTTCCCATTGCAAATCACAGGTTGGATGTCATAGGACCTATTACCCCACTTTCTATATGAGTTTTTAGAGGATAATTTTAAATTTTGATTGACATATCAACCCTTGTGATCCTTGTGACATTAATAATTTTCCGACTGAGATATACGAATCACTGTATAATTGGTTTGCTAACACTTTTCCTTGGCCATTTAGGACACTAGGTGTAGGAATATGTTGCTTTAGCTTGATATATATGATCCATGTATATATCTCTAATGTGTATTATTTTTATTGTGATCACTTAAAGACTCTATTCTAACTCTTAAATGTTTTGGCCATAAATTCTATTCTAAATTGTTCCATAGTGTTTTATAATTTTACTCATAAAAATGTGTCACCTTGATAGTTTAAATATATAAATAGTGGTTTGTGTAATTACTACACATCATATCTTATTATACCCTTATTTACCTTGATAAAATTTTATCCTACATAATTTCATAGCATATTCATTCATTTTAATCACGATGTCCCACCCTATGATTCTCGGCAGTAGGAAATCAATTATTTGATCCATAAAACTAACTATGTAAACTACTATGTTTTCAATTTTATCACCATGCTTTCATGTTTGGTTTTTTATCTTAATGGTATCAGTTGTGAAATTTCATTGAACGAGCTTCATTATATTAAGATTTTTTTCCTCATAATCTTAACCCAGCTAGCACACGCTCAACTCGACCCTGACATCAAATGAAAAGAAAAATAAATTACATGTATGATGAATCACTTGGAAAGTAGATTACATGGTCATGATATGGTGACCCATTGTTGATGACGCTCTCAGAATCACCCATCTGGAAAAAAAATTTAATAGGGCTTGCAATTTCTTCTATGGGTGTTTCTCTATTCTTCCATGGATCTCATTCCTCAATTTCTTTTAATTATTGTTTGTCCTCAGACATCGCTCTTGTTACCTTAAATTTCAACCATGTCTGTACCCACTTTCTCTAAATCCTCTTGAATGAAAATGTAATTCTATTTTTTAGGGTATATGAAATTGCAATGATTTCTCTTTGCTACTCTTCGAAAATTATTCTTAATGAATGTCGTATAAACTCAATATTTCGATCTTTAATATTTATTGAGGCACCTCTACTAATAGCGGTAGAACTGTTCCAAAGTGCTATGCACTTTTTCTCCAAGTATTTCTTCAAGATTGAAAGCTTCAAATGTGTTGTAGTTTCTTTTGCTGTAGAATCCCTATCACTTATTCTTAGACTAACATGATATCGTGCATATTGCACGATGGAAAGGAGACCATAGAAGTGCCATAGAGGAGATGATATAACCAAGCATCTCCATTGTGCAGACTTATATTTCAGATCTTTCAAACTTCCAAGTTCGTTCCCTTTGAGAGACCCAGGACTTCTGTGACTGATATGACTCTAACTAAACCTCTACTCTGAACGAATATTAATTCTATTAAAAAAAATGAAAAAATCTCCACAACTTGATTCCAGAAGCTATCTTGCTTATGAATGTAACCCAAAAAAGTGTATACTAGTTTAGCCATTGTAACTAAAAGAAACTTTAAGAGGTTGGCTAAGAAGTGTATGAGCTGATGTGGATTGAGAAAATCAAGGGTCTCATACATAGGCATATATTTTGTATAGATGAATTTTTATGCTATTATCCAAAATAATGATGAGCCTTGATGATTCATTTTCCTATGACTCCTTTGCTATCCTATTTTTGTATGGAGAATATTGTCAACATACAATCTATGGCCATGAATTTTCCACAACTTAGATTGTGAGCAAGCCTTATCATCAGAAATTCCAAAAAAATTTAAAAAATGCCATGACTGATTTGAACAACACTGCATATCTCAATTCTTCTTTCAAGGCTGATTGAACGTATGTATATTAATAATGGTTTTCCTGAAAATATGATGCCATGCCAATTGAAAACTATATTGAAGAGGGATAGGAGGACACACTTACTGCAGAATATATGATTACTCAAAGTCATAACAGGAGTAAATATAGATCAACTTACATGCCTAAGATGATGTTTATAATATCCTAAACCTATACCCTGATTTCCATAACTTGTATATATATATGGTGCAGCCATACTTTTCACATGCTAATAACTTGAGATTGAAAAGGGAGAACCATACAAGATTTTCACATAGACTGTGGGGTTGTTTCAATTCAGAGTAAACTGAATTATGTATAGTAGGAACCAAGATATAAGAGATTGAGCAATGCCTTCTTCAGAGGAACCAAGCTAACTGAGTGATATCATATATGATACTGCACTAGGACAGATATTTCCTTGTCTTAGTGATAATTCTTAAGGATGATATCCATTCAAGGATCACAGAGAAACATGGCCTGTTGATGATTTGATTTTTCCGAAAAATTACTTTAACCCTTCAAGCAGGGAACCATAGCAGTAAAACCTTATCGCAGAGGATTTCTATCTTCAAAACAAATTATTCTTAAAGGCACACTAAAAGAGTCAAACTAAAGAGAATATTGAACTACTGATACAAACAGTGATCATAGTGATCATGCCCAGAAGACCTAGGATTTGGTATCCATGTGTTATGCCCAGGACTGTGATTTTATGGTCAAAAAACTCTACTTCAAACATAATGAAGATACAGTCTCAAGCTTGACTGAATGGGACTGATAAATAATCCTTGGAAAATGTATTACTGGAACATACCTTGATGACTTTCAACTTTTGCTCATGATATTTGAGTTGCTCTTGGATTGGATCCCATGTTCACTGATTAGGGCTAGTAGAAGGCCTTAAGAAAATACCACCGATTTGACATTCTTGATCCCTAACACAGAGGGATATAGGTACCAATGAAATTCTTCAGATGCTTCTGAGTGATTGCAATCTCTTTGAGCTTGCGTTTGTCCTCTCTTGTGCTCTGATTCCATATTAATTTTGGAAACATGTTATTTTCTTAGGATAGTTACTTCATTCAATCATGAGCCCGTTAATCCATTTTCAAGTAAATTAAATAATATATGAAAGTAACTAACGAAATAACATAAATGATAAATGTTGAAGACAAGCCAAGATAGAAGAACAAGAGAATATGGCACAAGCGAGGGAAAAACCCCGATATGGGGAAAACCCTTGAACAATTATTCTTGTTATTCAAATCAAATGTGCAACAGAGAGAGAGAGATGATAGAAACATTATTGACTTGCCAAGGTGACGATTAGTATCACTGTCCAAATTCCAAAGACATGATCCGGAATTTTGCCTTTAAACATCAACAATCATATTCTTTCCAGATTAGTGGTCAAAATGTAGTCAAAGCTTTTCCTCAGTGCTGACCTGCTTTAGATATGAACAGAGTTCTGGTTAGGATTTTTTTTCCTATGAAAATAAACCCTTTGCACTCCTCTAAACATTATTACAAGGTTGTGGCTTCCCCTTTTAAGTCATTGTCCACAATCTAAGGTTGGTTACAAATTTCCTCTAAAGGATTGTGGAGTTTGTGTTTACCTTTGTCCCATTGCCTCCATACTTCCGCAATCATGATCAAAGCAACCCCATCACCTAGACTTACGAGAAACCAAGCTAGATTGAGTCGAACCAGTCACTCCATGTGTTTCAAACTGAAACACTTGCAGAGGATAAGCTACTTGAAGACCAAACCAAGTTGAATGACTTGGACCTCGAGCTTCCTTTTCCTTAAAATTTCCCTCCCCATCAATTTAGCCTTAAATATGAAATTATTTCCATCATCCAAACCATCCAATTCATCGCCAACATGAATTAATCTCCTCTGTAGCAACATGTATTTTCCAAATCTCCAGCAATTGTCAACATTCAGCTCACTTCCTTGGGCTTATCTTATTGAGCCCCTTGTATACCATTACAAAAATAGGGAAGTTATTAGGGAACTAGGGTTAAGCTTAGAACACCATCCACTTTAAGGTTTCCTTTTGCTAGATGTACCCCCTTATTCGCAAGGAGGTCCACTTTGTTGTGTTTTTTCCTATGGACATGAATAAATGATTTGGAGTGAAAGCTTCCTAGCATATGATAGATCCTTTTCACAATAGCTTGGAGTTTGATGTCAAACAAATTAGAGAAATTAATGAGGTGCACAAAATTATGGTTGGGTCACCAATGATAATGATATCTTGAATTTTTCTCTTCGCAGCTGGAGAGACACCTTGCAGAAGCAGGCTTTTACTTGGTTGTTTGTGGCGATTCCTAGACCCCATGACTTGGTAAGCAGATTCTACACTTAGAAATTTAACCTAAATTTTAGATAGTTAAAACTAAAAACATCAGTCAAAATAACAACAATGTTAAGCTGCAGGCACATGTTGCTGATAATATGAACAACAAACACAGTTCCAAATTCCAACTACACAGGTAAAAAACTAAAAGGCAGATAACTTATTTACGTGATTTTCCTCACACAAATATTTAATGAAACTACACTCCTTATGGCTTATTGAGTTTGGATCTTCGCTGAAAATGTCATCTTCATTCATTTTTTTGTTATTATAATCTTGTTCTAATGTTTGACATTGTGTGAAATAAATTTGTATTTCTATTACCAACATTGACCCAATCTATCCTTGCTTTCACTCTAGAAAATTTCTTCTTCCTGATATTTTTGAATCATTTTTCTTGATACCTCTTCTTCCTTATCGTTTTGAATAATTTTTCTTGATAACTATTCTTCCTTTGCAATGTATTTTATGAGTTCAATATTCTTAGCTTCCTGTTGTAAGTGTTTAAGTCCTTTTTAAAATTTCCTTTGATAATCAAGCAACCTGGGAGGGGACCCAAGGTTTGTTAGCCTTATAGCTGGGTGGAAGATCTTAAATACGTTTTCATCATATATATAATATTATTCTAATCTAATATACCTATTCAAAGGAAAAAAAACAATCAACAAGCAATAAAGAAAGGTTAGGAACCTACTCTACATACTTGTGAGATTGCTTGGGAAATCAAACCCAAAAAATATCTCTCCAAATAGTTGAAACAAAGGAAACAAGCAAACACGAACATATAATTATAAATCAAATGAAACTATGGGGTTGTTTGACCAATCAATTCAACAAAGGAAGATCTAAGCCAAAGGGAGAGGACCTCCAAACAAATGGAGGGTTGATAGAGATAACATATCCTAGCAATCCCACATGAATGGAAGGTGGAAGGGAGAGAGGTATCTATTTATAGAGTTTTTATGTATGAGAGGATATGATTTGAGACCCTTAAAAATGAGGAATTTTCCCAACATAAATATATAAGGGAATGCTTGAGGGGTGTAACTGATTGTTGCATGGGCATTCTTCCAGAAAAGTTATTGTAGGTATTTGAGGAAAACATATTTTTCTCAAAAATCCCTCCTCTGTAATAGGAATGATAAAAACTCTAGAATTTGGCATGGTAGGTTTAAAACAAGTTTCATTTTACAACTCATGTTGAAACCACTCAAGTCAGGAGGCAATATGATCAAGTGTGTACCTCAAAGAGCATGCCCCAATGGGTTAAAACTTAAACATGTTCAAAGACACAAATGAGGTTCCTCAACTAACCAGATCCTAATTGGTGCATGAGAGGCATCCAAATTAGCAAGGGAGGGACCCAAATGTATTGGCCAAGGCATCTACCATAGCCAAACATGTGACCAAAGTACGTCAAAAACCAGTGAATCTATTTTTGAGCCTCTAAGGAAGTATGGCATATATTTTGATTTCAAACTTCAAATATTGATGTATATTCTTTGCTTTTCTGAGTAACCTGTAGAGATTATATAACATATGCATTTATATATCCATATTATCCCAATATAACAATATTTATCTTCTTGCTAAATACAGAATCCTTCCACTGTTAATCTTTTGTGGAAATTTAAACTCAATTGCAAACACATGAAGCAATAAAAACAATCACACATAACACAGTTGTTTAAAGGGAAATCCTGAAGCTAAAAAACCAAATATCATATATTATGTATCATGGAGATAATGTAACAATCTCATACAAATCTTAGTACATCAAGCTCTCAGTACAATCAATCGTCACACACTAACATGAAGAAATCTGCAAATCCATGCACTGATTTCTTGCCACCTGATAGCCTGCCTCGACTGCGCAATCCCTACTAAAGAAGACCCTTGAATGAATTCGAATTAGCCTTTCCTTGACTGAAAAATCCTCATTGGAAACTCCAATGTGTGTGTGGTGCAATCACTGCATCACTTAGTCACAACAGATAGTCCATCTCACCCTTTCACCTATCTCTCCACTGGGCCTCCACTAGAACTGACATGCACTGTAGTTAATAGTTGTTTCTGTTCAATTTTTAGAGAGTTATTAGTTGTGAATTAACTAACTAATTAATTCACTAAACTCTCACCGGTGTATCTTTCAGTTAGACTAGATACAACTATCTCAACTGAGTTAAACTGAATAACATCTCCATGAACTACTCTTCCAACTCTGTCATAACTTTGCCACTTCAGTTCTAACTGAGTACTCCATGCATGAACCACCAATAAGCCCTATGAATTGCGTAATTCCTTCAGCCCATTGATTTGCCAAATCTGTACACTGAAATAAAGTGCTCCTAGAGAATAAGTTGATGTTTAGAGTCTGATTATTATTAAGGGCTAATAATAATCGACACATCTATTTTTAGATCGACGATCTATAAATATACTTCGCCCAATATTCTAAAAATAGAATTTCATCTATTTTTCCAACTTGACCAACCATCCACAAATAACATCCTGCAACTTCTGAAATATGATCACCATGTCTAATTATGGGCCACACCCTAGAAATTTCACAGGCCCGCAAGTAGAGGTGGTCAGTTTTCACTAAGCTTCATCATCTTGTTGAATCTCAACACTCCCTCTCAACAAGATAGGGATTATCCTTCACCCCAATCCTGCCTCTATGGTATTCGAATTTTCTCTTGGTGAGCGCCTTCGTCAGAATGTCTGCATCCTGATCTTCTCTAGGAATGTACTGAAGCAACATGATCTTCCGCTGCACACAATATTTGATATGATGATACCGGATATCAATATGTTTAGATCTATCATGAAACACAAGATTAATTGAGATTTTAAAGCAACTCTGATTATCACAATGTATCACTGTAGGGTCTAAATGTGAACCAAACAAACTAACCAGGATCTTCCTCATCCAGATAGCCTCACATGTAGCTTGACTTGCTGCCATGTATTCTGCTTCCAGTGAACTGAGTGCCACGGATATTTTTTTCCTGCTGTACCAAGAAACTGTTGTAGATCTGATACTGAAAACGCCTCCTGATGTGCTCTTTCTGTCCATTGGGCTGCCTGCCCAATCTGCATCCATGAATCCATGCAACTTCACCTCATCTGTCTGTCTGTACCATAAACCATACTTAGATGTGCCCCTGAGATACCTTAGGACATGCTTTCCTGCCTTCCAAAAGAGCTTGGTAGGCTTAACCATTGCTTGTGAAAACTGGTTCACCGCATAGAATATGTCTGGTCTTGTATTAACTAAATACATGAGCGAACCCCCCAACTATCGATAAACAGTGGCATCCACTACCTCTGCTGATGTAGCATCCTCTTTCCTCCAATTTCCTGGAAGAGGAGTATCAATAGGCTTGCAGCCTTGCATGTGAAACTTCTCCAGTATCTCCCGGGCATACTTTCCTTGAGACACAAACAGTTCACCTTCCCACTGCCATATTTCCAATCCAAGGAAATAATGAAGGAGGCCCAAATCCTTCATCTCAAACTCCTTTGAAAGATATTCCTTTCATGAGTGTATCAACTGCTCATCACCCATTAGTATTAAATCATCAACAAAAATAACAATGATTAAAATCTTACCCTCCACCACAATTTGGTACAGGTTTGCATCTGCCTCACTCTTGGTGAAGCCAAGTCTAGTGAAATAGTTGTCGATCTAAGTGTACCAAGCACGAGGTGCTTGTTTCAGCCCATACAACGCTCTTTTGAGCCTGCACACATGCGACTCGCTGCTAAAGAGCTCAAATCCTTTAGGCTGCTCAATGTACACTTCTTCCTCAATGATCCCATTAAGGAATGAAGTCTTCACATCCATCTGATGAATGTGCCAACCCATCTACTCTAAGAGAGCAAGGATGGTCCTTATGGAAGAATATCATGCGACAGGTGCAAAGGTTTCCTCATAATTAATCCCCTTGATCTGTGAGAAGCCTCGGGCAACAAATATTGCCTTATACTTCTCGACGCTCCCATCAGCAACTTTCTTTACCTTGTAGATCCATCTTGATCCTACAACTGATTTACCCACCAGCCTTGGAACAATCTCCCAAGCATTGTTTCTGACAATGGAGTCATACTCCTCCACCATGGCATCTACCCATGTGGGATCCTGCACTGCTTCTTCAAAAGAAGATGGCTCTGTCACGATACAATTTCTCATAAGAGCCATGTATCCAGTAAATCGGTCAGGTGATTGTCTCTGTCTATGCTGTGATGTAGGGACTCCTACATTCTGTGTCGCATCAAGCTTCAGTCTCTCATCTTTTGTGGTATGCTTTCTACTATTTCTAATGTTTGGCTTTGCGTAAGTGGACTCCTCCACTCCATGAACTTCCTCCTGTGGCTAGTCCACATCTGGAGGCTCATCTTTCGGAACTAGCAATTCCTTCACTACATGCAAGTCTAGCTCCCTCTCAAGCATAGCTCGTGTAGCACCCATGATCGTTCTGTTCTTCCTCTCCGCGACCCCATTCTGTTGTGGGTTATGAGGCACTATGAGTTCTCTTCGAATTCCTTCTTTGCTACAGAAGTCTTTGAATTCGTTCGAGATATATTCACCACCATTATCGCTCTGTAAAGCTTTCACTTGCTTCCCTAACTCCTTCTCCGCCAATGCTTTAAACTCAAAGAAATTTGAGAATGTTTCACTCTTCTTTTGCATGAAGAAGATCCATCATCTACAAGAATAGTCTTAAAAAAAATAACATAATACCTATGTTTTGCTGTTGAAGCAACCGAGTAAGGTCCACACACGTCTGTGTGAGTTCTCTCAAGGATCACCGAAGCACGGTTCTCCTTCTCGTGAAAGGTGGTCTTCAAAAACTTACCCATAGTACATCCCTTGCACTGATCTGACTAAACAAGAGTACCCTTGGGAAGTTCAGTAGAAATCTGCTGCAAAATCTTCAAAGCGCCATGGTGAAGATGGCCCAATCTCCTATGCCATAATTTTTCCTCATCCCAGCTCACCACTTCTTCTACTTTGCCCATCATTGGAGTGTAGCCATCTACCTCTAGCTTGTAGAGATTCTTAACTCGAATCCCTATCCTCTTGGTTTGACCCGTTGTTTTATGTCACAGGAAATATTTTCCCTCGCTGAAAACAACGTCATAACCTCTGTCTTCCAACATTGCGACCAAGACCAAGTTCTTCTTCAGACCTGGAACATGCATAACATCTTTCAACAGAAATGGATTACTTGACTCCCTCTCAAAGGTAATGGTCCCAATGTCGGGAGCACTGTATCGACCATCGTCGCCCATCTCAATATGCATTTGGAGATCCTTATCCTCCAAGTCTCTAAACAACTCCTTGTCTCCCGTCATATGGAAAGATGCACCACTATCAAGATACCACACCGATCCCATTGAGCTTGAAACCAAGCATGCGATCAAAGAGAAATCAAGTTCAAATTTTGAGGCTAAGGCCTCTCCAGGTGCAGCTCCAACAGCCTTCTTCTTCTTCTTTTTCTATGGGCAGTTAGTGGTGAAATGCCCATGTTCATGACAGTGAAAATACTTCACCTTTGACAAATCCTGCTTCGTGCCTTTAGCTTCGGATTTTGGATGGGGTTTCTTCCCCTTCCCTTTCCTTGCTTTGGTAGCCAAAGCAAAATTCTCTTCATCATAATTCTATGATGAAGAGCCATCCCTGGTACTTTGCCTTATCTCCTCCTGCACAAGATCCGACCAAAGTCACTCCCAACTCGGCAGTTTCTCCCGTCCATTGACAGAGCCTTCGTAGCTATGCAAAATATTCAAAAGCCCAAGGAAAGCCAATTTCACCAAGTCTTCATCATCAACAGTAATCTCCACACTTCCCAGTTCATCCCTACAGTGGACAAACTTCGCAAGATATTTTGGAATACTGTCGCCCTTCTCCATTTTTATTTTTCTGAGCTTATCTTTCAGCGCCAACTTCCTCTGGTCACTACTGCTTTGGAACAAATATTTCAAAGCCTTCCACATTGAAAATGGAGTGGCTTTCCCATGAAGGTTGGACACAATATGGTCCTTCACACCTTCCAACAGAATTATTCTTGTCTTTGCTACCTTCTTTTGTCATGCGTCAAGTAATGCAGTATCGCTAGAACCCGGCTTAGGAACATCGCTATCGATGAACTCCTTCAGTCCATTATCTTCCAGCACTGCCTCCATCCTATCCTTCCAGGTTATGTAATTCAATCTGCCATCAAGGGCATAGTCCAATCACAACCCATTGAAATAAATTTCAATGTATACTCAACTGTCGCACGAAGAATTTTATGAAGCAAATTCAAATTGTCCACCAGCACAAACTCAACAATTCTTCACAATTGCAATCTTCAAGAATTAACACTGCTCTGATACCATGTAGATATTATATAACATATGCATGTATATCCAGATTCTCCTGATCTAACAATATTTATCTTCTTGATAAATATAGAATCCTTCCACTGTTAATCTTTTACGTAAATTTAAACTCAATTGCAAACACGTGAAGCAATAAAAACAATCGCACATAACACAGTTGTTTAATGGGAAATCCTAAAGCTAAAAACCCCAACTATCATATATTATGCATCATGGAGATCATGTAACAATCTCATACAAAGCTTAGTACATCAAGCTTTCAGTACAATCAATCTTCACACACTAACATGAAGAAATATGCAAATCCATGCA
Organism: Pinus albicaulis; assembly: GCA_034641835.2. Taxonomy (NCBI): domain Eukaryota; kingdom Viridiplantae; phylum Streptophyta; class Pinopsida; order Pinales; family Pinaceae; genus Pinus; species Pinus albicaulis. The sequence continues at coordinate 1,679,465,802 of CM076580.1, forward strand.
CTGATTTCTTGCCACCTGATAGCCTGCCTCCACTGTGCAATCCCTTTTGAAGAAGACCCCTGAATGAATTCGAATTGACCTTGCCTTGACTACGCAATCCTTATTGGAAACTCCAATGTGTGTGTGGTGCAATCAATGCATCACTATAATCACAACAGATGGTCCATCTCACCCTTTCACCTATCTCTCCACTGGGTCTCCACTAGAACTGACATGCACTGTAGTTAATTGTTGTTTCTGTTCAGTTTTTACTAAGTTATTAGTTGTGAATTAATTAACTAATTAATTCACTAAACTCTCACTAGTGTATCTTTTAGTTAGACTAGATACAACTAGCTCAACTGAGTTTAACTCCAATAACTGAGTTAAACTGAATAACAACTCCATGAACTACTCTTCCAACTCTGTCATAGCTTTGCCACTTTAGTTCTAACTGAGTCCTCCCTGCATGAACCACCAATAAACCCTAGGAATTGCGTAATTCCTTCAGCCCACTGATTTTCCAAATCTGTACACTAAAATAAAGTGCTCCAAGAGAATAAGTTGATATTTAGAGTCTGATTATTATTAAGGGCTAATAATAATCGACACATCTGTTTTTAGATCGACGATCTATAAATAGACTTCGCCCAATATTCTAAAAATAGAATTTCATATATTTTTCCAACTTGACCAACCATCCACAAATAGCATCCTGCAACTTCGGAAATATGATCACCATGTCTAAAAATAGAGATAGTCTAAAAATAGACTTACACCTAAAAATATCTTGCAAGCCCACTTAGTGAAGGTGACTGATTTTCACTAAGCTTCATCATCTTGTTTAATCTCAACATAACCAAGCTTAGTTGTGTGTTCCTATGAGCCCTTATTCTTCGACCATTTCATTGAAACCTTCTGATTTGGTAGACTAATGGAACTGTGGTTTAGCAAGTTAACATAATGAGTCCATTCCTTTTCTTTCTTACATTGAAGATTCAAGGCATCTATTGTTTTTCTTTCTTGATCCCAACCATTTTTCCTTTTGGATTTTCTACCTCCAAAGAGAAAAGCACCATTGAATGAAAGTCATTTATAAGGGCTCTTGACATCCTGTAATCAACCCAAATACCAATTGAAGTGTCTTCCCTTATCTTTATGTTATTTCTTTTAACTACTTTCCAAGTTGCCCAATTATGAGTTAAAATGAATGCCCTTACCAAGGTTTTTCATACAATAGAAGTTCGTTGTGATTTTTTTTCTTTCACTTATGAACCATTCTTCCATGGACTAACCTTTCAAATACTTTAATCTTCAAAACTTTTCATCAGAGACATTCATTATAGATTCTAACCTCCATAACCTTTTTATGGGCAGGGCTACATTGGAAGCATTAATTTTTTGTAAACCCCAACCTCCAACTTACTTTACATTTGTTACTCTTGTCAATTTGACCAAAGGAATTCCTTATTTTTTCTTTTTACTTTTTCCTTTTCCATAAGAAGATGAAATTTTTTTTTTCCTGATCTTGTCTAAAATTCCTTTCGGAATATGTGCTACTATCATCCATTATACCAGAATACTCTCTAGAAGAGCCATTACTAGAATTAATATTCCATCTTGATACAATCGTATATTACACCAGACCAAATTTCTAGCTTCTATTTTGTTATACAACTAATGCCAATCAACATACTTAGAAATATTTAGTGCTTTACCAAATATTTCACACCTTGATATTCATAATAGTTTTTAGGAAACAAATTCATAGCCCACATATCTTACCTTTTCCTTTATCTCATTGAAAAGCATCATTGGCATCCATCCTGTAGCTTTACAATGTATATCTAGAACCTTGCCCAAATGTTTTGATCTACAAAGAAAAAGTGGGATATAACCATAGCTTATGAGATATTCTTCCTTTCAATTCCCTTTTTTCCCTTACATATTTTATTAACGTACTTAAATCCTTATGCTAGTAATATAAATAGGGAGGGAGAAAAAGGACACCCTTGATTAAGGCCTCTTGATGCATCAGAAAAACCTGAAAGGAGAACTATTTATGAGCCCAACAAAAGTTGTTAATTTCAAACATCCCATGATCCACTTAACATTCTTCAAATTAAAACTTATTTGTAGAATCAACAACTTGAGATATAGCCAATTCATTTTATCATAAGCTTTAGCCAGATCAATTTTCATCAAAACTGCTAGAGTTTTCAGAACCTTGATTGTATGCAATCCTTCCTGTGCTATTCCAATAACATCATGAATTTGTGTACTATAAAGAGTCAAGAAGGCCAAATTGTTAATATGAAATAACACCAGACAAATACCCTCAAGTCATTAGAAAAGTCCTAAAGAAGAACTGTTAATGAACACATCAAATTATGTTAATTTCAAACATCCCATTATCCACTTAACAGTTTTCAAATGCATATTTATTTGTAGAAGAAACAACTTGAGATATCATCAATTCAATTTATCATAAGCTTTAGACAAATCAATTTTCATCGAACTGCTGGAATTTCTGGACCTTGATTGTATGCAACTCTTTCTGTGCTATTCTGACAACATCATGAATTTGTGTATTGTAAATAAAGCCAAATTTTTCATCTGAAATAAAACCAGACAAATACCTTTAAGCCAATTAGAAATGATTAGACCATGCTGATGGAAAACATGTATGGGATACATGGTTGAATATTGTGATTACATAACCTTATTGAGAAACCCTCCTTTTCTACTGCTTCACTGTTGTTCCTGACTTGAATATAATAAGAAGTATGAAGAGTGTGGAGAGGTAACCTAAATCGAGGCCTACCCAGAAGTATCATAGAGCACTTGGTTGAAAGGATTTGTTGTATAATCTTGGGAAAGAACCTCTGGATAGAAGTCTGGTCTACCAAAATAAATATGATGGTAGTATTTCACATGGCACAGACTTAGTGTTGAGGTGAAGGGTGCCTATTTTTTACGTGGTAGGAAGTTTGTTGTCTCACTAAATTTGCAATCAATGGACACAATAAGTGGATAGTCCAGTTGCCTCTTATAGCTACAATTATCTAAGACTGAAAGAAAGTAGTGATGAGCTTGGTTGTTCTTGGTTTGCAAAGGTCATGCTAAGTTTTCTGCTTTGGGTTTTCTCCTTATGGATGTAAAATGCAAGGCATATTTTTTGGGGTGGTGAAATAAAATTATAAGGAAAATCCATTGTGTCCTGGAACTAGTGGAACCTCTCTTGAATCTTGTAGTATATGTGGCATTTGAAACAAATTATTCTTAGGACTTGATATTTGGAGATGGTACAACTAGAAAATCCTCTTAAACTGTGGGATGTGGTGGGTTTTTATTGAACCATAGATTTTCAAAGAAAACCTGTAATTGGCTGAGGAGGATTTTGAGGCCTGAACCTAATTGTGTTGAATGTAGTTAGGACGAATAGTGAGGCCATATTGAAAGTATATGAATTGATCACAATGAAAGTTCATCTTGAGGCCTAACATCTAAAGGTGGGGAGGCCCAAGTCCTTTGAGTGTATTTCTGATAGTTTTCATCTCTAAAAGCCTTATTGATCTATATTTTATAGGAAGGAGATGACCAAGGGGCATCCAAAGAGTACTTAAAAGGAAGGAGGATTTCTTTAGAAATGCCACTTATCTATAGAAGTGAAGTGCCCTTGGAAAACTAGCTTTGTCTGCAACCCGAAAGGAAAATCCTGTTGTGATCCAAATTTATGGAGGAACGCAACAGAATAGAGAAATAACCATAAACATAGAAATACAGTGGAAATAAGGCTTCATTTCATTAATATCAAATCACAAAAATATGCTTACAAACATGATGGAAATAAAATAGCTAGGGTTCTGGTAGCGAATCTCTGAGAAGAGATGTGGCGAGGACATACCTCTGAACTGTGTTATAATGAGGCTCGAGGGCCTATTTATTATGGAGAAATAATGGAGAACTCTAAACGTCCAAAAACCTAACCCTAGGAGATGAAGTGCTAAAACTATGGGCCATGTTTGGGTAAATTGGTGTTTCAACTTCCCGGGGGCGTAACTTCGGCATACTATCTCTGTTTGGGGCCTCAAAACGGCTCCAGAAGTTCAGGACCCAAAAAACTACTAAAAATAGTAAGTTGTGAAAAAAACTGAAAGAGACAATGGTGGGGCCCCAAGTGGAATAGGCGGGTGGCCACTAATATCCACCTAGATCATTCCTCCCCCCTTATGAAGCAATGGTCCCCATTGCGTTGAGTTCCTCCATGAGATGAGGAAACTTATGTTGAACTTGGTCCCTGGTGAACCACTTGCCTTGGTGCAGGAGTTGGCCAAATTTGACAACCCGATACAGTTGGATCTTCTGTCGCTGAGTGTTCTTGATTTGCATGTCCATGATACAGTCTATGGTGGCCTGTTCTATGTAGTCTGGGTTTAACTCTTTTGGTGTGAGTTCTTCTGCAATGTCAGAGGTGTCCAATAGAGGTGGGAAGTAGGGACGAAGGCGGTCTACATTGAATACTAGGTGCAGACCAAGGTATGGTGGAATACTGAGCTCAAAGGCATTGCTCCCTACAGCCTTGGTGATGGTGTATGGCCCATATCGGAGTGGGCGAATCTTGCGGTGGGGTCCAGTGAGGTGCTTCTTCTGCAAATGTAGCCACACTTTTTCGCCCACCTGAAAGTTGTGTTGCACCCGATGTTGATCAAGTCGTTGCTTGTACTTAGCATTGGCTATGTCCAATATGTCATGAACGTGTTGGTGGATGTGCTAAATTTGCTCGATAAATTTGTTTGCTTTGTCAGCTTCAGACTGGACATGAGCCGAATTAGCCTGAGTAGCTGCAAATGGCATGGCTACGTCAATGGGACATAGTGGCTGGAATCCCAAGCCCACCTGAAAGGGGATATGGCCAGTTGAGCTGTGGAGAGCCCGGTTATAACTGTGTTGTACAGGGGGAAGGCTCTCATCCTATGTGTGTGGATACTTTTAATTGTACATGCACAGAATGTGTACAATCATCCTATTGATGACCTCTGTCTGGCCATCAGTTTGGGGATGGAAAGCTGTGGACTTGGTGAGCTTAGTGTCCAACATTGACCAGAGGCTGGACCAAAATGTGTTGAGGAACCTGCTGTCGTGATATGATATGATAGACTTTGGGATCCCAAAGTGCACCCATACTCATTCAAAGAAGAGTTTAGCAGTGGCTTCTACTGTGATATTCTTCTTGTAGGTTGCCATAATGGCCATTTTTGAGAATCTGTCACAGACCACGAAAACATAGTCGTTTCCATGCTTAGTAGAAGGAAGGCCTAACATGTAATCCATGGAGTGGATTCCCAAGGTCGACTAGGGGTAGGTAGCAGAGTATAGAGCCCTTGCTTCTTGATGGTAGATTTGGCAATGGTGCAAGCAGTGCAGGATCTGATTTACTTTCTGACATGATGTTGAAGGTTCAGCCAATAGAAATACTTCTGCAGTACTGCCACTATTTTCTCGACCCCAAAATTCCCAGCGACTCGACTGTAGTGTGCTTCCCATATCATCTTGGCACGCTCGCTTGAAGGAACACAAAGGTGTCCCAGGTGACATAATAGTGCATCTTGGAGGTGAAAATTTGGAACTTGCATACCCCCCAAGAGTGCCTTGTATGTGTAGCTGAATTCTGGATCGCTCTTGTAGAGAAGTTGCCAATCAGAAGTCTCATGCCCACAAGAGTTGAGAATTGTGGTTATGGCCATGGTCGGTGGTCGGATGCGGCAGTCTGCAACATTATTGGTGCTACCCTTCTTGTACTTGATGTTCAAATGAAATTGTTGCAGATATGTGGACCACTTCTGATGGCAATCATTCTGCAACTTCCCTTGTGTCTGTATGAACTATAGGGGTCGGTGGTTTGTGTGGATGATTGTCTCCTTCCCCAAAATGTAATGCTTCCATTATCAACAAGCCTACACAATGGAATACATTTCTTTGTCAAAAGTGGGATACTTTCGAACTGTGTCAGACAATGTCTCACTGTGATATGTCACCGCATGCCCCTGTTGAGTAAGAACTGCCCCAATAGCATAGTCAGAGGCATCTGTCTCGATCTCAAATGGTTGTTGCAAGTATGGTAATGTGAGCACTAGGGAAGAACAGAGGTGGTGCTTCAATTCTACGAACGCCTTTTGTTGAGATTCTGACCAACATAATTTTTCTTTCGCTCCTCCCTTGGTGACTTGACTCAAGGGCCAAGTGACATGAGAGAATACCAACACGAACCTGTGGTAGAAATGAGCAAGACCTAGAAAGCTGCAAAGCTCTGTTAGGGTGGTTGGGGCTGGCCAATCCCGAATGACTTGGATCTTGGCTGGATCCACATGCACCCCCCTTGCATCAATAATGTATCCCAAATATTCAACCTGGGTCATGCCATAAGTGCACTTCTCCAAATTTTCACACAACTTGTGTTGCCGCAGTGTTTGGAGGACTTCTCGGATGTGGTGGAGGTGCTCTTCCCAAGTCTGGCTAAAGATCAAAATGTCATCCAAGTATACCACTACAAATGAGTTGGTTAATGGACGCAAGATGTCATCCATCAGCCTCATGAAGGTTTCTGGAGAATTTGTCAATCCGAAAGGCATGATGAGCCATTCTAAAAGGCCCTCCTTGGCTTTGAAGGGAGTCTTCCACAGATCAGAGGGTTCGATTGGTACCTGGTGATACCCATACTTCAAGTCGATCTTGCCGAAATATTTTTCCCATTTGAGTTGGTCCAGAAGTTCATCAATCCGTGGGATCGGGTACCTATTCAGGACAATTATCTTGTTCAATGCCCAATAGTCAATATAGAGTCTCCAAGTCCCATCCTTCTTCTGTACCAACACGATCGGGCTCCCACAGGGCGATGAACTTGGCCAGATGTGACCTTTCTACAGCAGCTTCTGAATCTACCTCTTGATTTCATCATTCTCTAGAATAGAGCACCTATAGATCGTTCCATTGGGTAGCGGCACACCTGGGGTCAGGTCAATGGGGTGCTTGACCTGACAGTATAGAGGCACCCCTGTGGGAGAGGTGAAGATGTCCCCATACTCCTCCACTACCTTGTCCATTTGTTGCTGTCGTGCAAAGGAGCTATGTCTGGAGGTCGTGGCCATAGTCTTCTTCTTTCCCTGGGGGCGGATCATCAGGAAAAAAAAATTCCTGGTTTGGGAAATGAGCTTACTGCATTGTTTTGCAGTAACCAAAGAGATAGTGGGAGGCGGTGGTACCTCTGGTATTCTGTACAATTTATTTCCCAAAGTAACAATAACAACACGAGGTCAGGACTCATACATAGCATGTCTCTTCCACAAGTATGGTTGGCCTAATAATACATCAGAAACATCAATAGGAGCAATGTCACACAATACCTCATCCGTGAAGGGCTTGATGCGATAGGGAAGGCGGCACTGCTGGCTGACGCGGAGATCCCGTCCTTGGTGAAGCCACCTGATGGTGTATGGTTGTGGGTGCGTTATGGTTGGCAAGCCCAACCGCTTCATGACATCTACTGAAATGAGGTTCTTTTGGCTCCCATTGTCGACAATGAACCGTAGCATGGAACCCTTTACCCACATCTGGGAGTGGAAAAGACGCTCTACCTCCTCTGGATCTTCTGGTTCCTCCTTCTAGATCTTCATAGTGGCAACAGTGGCGTTGGGCTTTGCATCAATAATATACTTCCCTTTGTCATTCCCCTTGTCAGGCTCTGATTCAGATTCGGAGCATGCATCTGATTCAGACGCCCTCATCTCAGCCACCAGCGACTGCTTGGCCTGACACTCACTTGTGTTGTGAGTGGAGCTCTTATGGAACTCACACCACTTTCTCGTGTCCTCCTTTGGCTTCGCGGTGTTTTTCTTTGCTTGTGTCTTTGGAAAGTTGTCTTGGGCTACCATGCATTGGCTTTTTCCTTTGTTCTACGGTTTGGGGGCACCTTTCCCTTTCTTTTAATTCACAGATCCAAAGTCTTGCTTCTTCTGTTTGAATTTATCCTCAATCTTGGCAGCATATCGGTATGTCGTACCAAGCAAGGAGATGTCGAGGAACTCCATTTCCTCCTAAATGTATCTATGAAGACATTCGTGATACTTTAGCACCAAATGTTTCTCTGAATCTTTGATACCCAACTTTGTGCACAGGGTATGGAACAGATTCGTTAGCTCATGCACATCTTGATCCGTTTGTTTCTGCAGTGTGGTCCATTGTATGTACTTGTCCTCATAGCTCCCCACAGGATATTATTGTTCCTTGACGGCATCTCGGAAAGAATTCCAAGTGGGTACGGCTGAGAACAGAGAGGGTTCTGTCGCGTCCTTTTTCTCACAGTAGGTTTCCCACCAATCCTTGATATGGGGGGTAGCTTTGAGGAGTGCAAAAATAATCTTCTCCCGGTCGGAAAAGTCATGAACCGAGAAATATCCTTCTAATAGATTCAACCATCTATCTACGGCATCTACATCTATTTTACCCTCAAATATGGGAATGTAAAAGTTTACTTGTACCTTAAAGGGAGTCGTGCCTCCAGAGTGGCTACTAGATGCATATGTGCCGCCGGTGGGCAGTCGTTGAGGGATCTGGGAAAAGTTATCCATCATCGCGTTCCTTTGTTTTTCGAGGGCCTCCTCGAGAAATATTTTGATAGGATCTCCTACTCCCTCATCTTTCTTTTCATCCCCCATGGGCGTCCATCGGGGTTTGCGAGGCTGATCTTGAAAAGGTTCCACCAGATCGAGCCCTAACTCCTTATACCCCGACCTCGTTGGGGACATGCAAAGAAGGATCGAGAAAAAGCAGACCGCTCTGATACCATTGATCTGGATTGATGCAGGAACGCAACAGAATACAAAAATAACCATAAACATAGAAATACAGTGGAAATAAGGCTTCATTTCATTAATATCAAATCACAGAACTATGCTTAAAAACATGGTGGAAATAAAATAGCTAGAGTGTTGGTATCGAATCTCTGAGAAGAGATGTGGAGACTACAAATCTCTTAACTATGTTACAATGAGGCTCAAGGGCCTATTTATTATGGAGAAACAATGGAGAAATATAAACATCCAAAAAGCTAACCCTAGGAGATGAAGCACCAAAACTATGGGCCCCGTTTGGGTAAATTGGTGTTTCAACTTCCCCGGGACGTAACTTTGGCATACTATCTCCGTTTGGGGCCTCAAAACGGCTCCAGAAGTTCAGGACCCGAAAAACTACTAAAAATAGTAAGTTGTGAAAAAAAACTGAAAGAGACAATGGTGGGGCCCCAAGTGGAATAGGCGGGTGGCCACCAATATCCACCTGGATCATGTTGGAAGAGCAGAGAGTGAGATAGGGGTATCTATCCTTCACAAGTTAAAATATATTGATGGCCAAGCTTTGAACAATCCCTACAAAAGAATCAAAATCTAAACTTGGAAATTCATGCCATCTTTTAGTTAGATGTGAATGTTCTCTTTTTAGGAGTAATGTTTTTTTCTTGCTGGGAAATCAGTGTCTGGCATAAAATCTGATTATATGTCTAGACTCTGATCATAGAGGGATCACTTCACAAACATATTTCTGGGATGGGGGGTTGGAGCTCTCTTATAGAATGGACATGACAGGTCAGAGATTAGAGTTCACTATCAGACACGAGGAGAAAAGATACCTACCTTCCCGTTGCCTACCTTCTTGTTGCATATTCTTACTACAGTTAGGCATAAGGACTCTAGAAGATATATGAGAAACTGGAGATGAGAGGTTTCTATCAGACACTAGGAGCTAAGGCATTGGCCTTCATTTGCCTATTGTTTGTTCCTAACAATTTCATTTGAAGGGAATCTGCCAATAATTTAAGGATTGCATACAATCAAGGTTTTGAAAATTCTAGGAGGATCAATATCTAATCAATGGTTGTATCTTTGACTATGGCTTTCCTTTCAATATTGGGAAATTTTCCTTGCCCAAAACATATTCATCGAGCATCTTAGCAACTTTATATATTTCTTGTAATTATTACTTTGGTTCATGAGCCAAAGTCATCCATTTTTCCAAGGATTCTATAGCTCCCTCTGAAGTTGGACATCTCGCCTTTATCAATTTGTCCTCATCTTTATCATATAACTATATCCACAAAATTTTAATTACAAAATCCCAGTAATATGTATGCACAGGTAATATCCTATGTTGCACTGCTTGTGGGGACGGGGGGACGAGGGGGACGGAGGGATGAGTTACCAGGACGGCTAGAGCGCACCCCCAAATTTTCACAGGACAATGGGTTGGGGACAGCAAGTGCGACAACTATTTATTATATTTATTATTTATTAAAAAATTAAAGTAATTGAAAAGAGTGTTTTTGAAAATCCAAGTGATGGTTGTTGACAAAAAAAAGTACAAACTTGTTTAAAATTTAAAGTTGAAGTGTGGCTACTAATGAAATTTTATCAACTAAAAACAAATATATCTAATGAAGACATCAATACACATTTTTTGTTGGAAATTGGTCATCACTGATGTCAACCCATGCAGTAGCTAGAACAAGCCCCACAATTGAGGTAAATGAATGATAAGATCCATGAATTTGCTAATGATATCATCATCAGCTGATTGTACTCATTATTTTGTTTCAGTAGGTGGCACGCCACATAACTCCTCACAATTGAGGAGATATGCCCTTTCAAAGTTGGGGCCCCAATAGTAGGGTCAAGGTGCCCCAAATGAGATGCTATAGACAGTTGTTTAATTGGTCACATTTGGCTTCAATATTTAAGGCACTCCTAAATAATTTATATAGGTCTTAAGTTTTCCTAGTCGGCCCTCCATAAGTGAAGAAATTTGTAATATTCCTAATTAGCCCAAGCTAATAGGAATATTTCATTTTGTGTTAATTTTCGTAATTGATGAATAAAATGTAAAGGAGGACATGTAAACTCCTAAAAACATCAAAAATAAATCAATGCCCAATCTGAACAGAGGAAAATCAGGGTTGTCTCAATAAAATACCCTTATAATGTGAAAAGGGGATCATCACAGTAGCTGTATTTTACATTTATGGGTGTGAACAAGGGAAAATGGATGAGGACATAGTCAAGTTTGACTAAGTCAACATGCATGCATGAAGAAGAAGAGATCATCAATAAAACCAGTTCAGTGTGAACAAGGATCAGCATAGGCAAACATTTTTGAGCTGGATTGATTGCACTTGAGTGTGAAAAGGGAAGAGGTAGATTGACTGGGTCAATAGGACCAAATCACAACACTGTCCAGATGCATTGGACCTCCTTGTTGATCAGCGCAGTTTTAGATGGAGGATATTCATGTGAAAGGAGTTAGGGTTTTGAAAGTGGTTTAGGGTTTCTCAAGCTCTCATATTATAAAATGAAGGGGAAGGCTCAAGAGAAGTTTGTTGATGATATCATATTTTCAGAGTATATTGTCTGTTTAGACATATCTCATTCTCTTGGTTGTTTAGCAGAGAATTGTGAGGATTTCCTGTTTAGGGATTCTCTCCCCTTCCATTGAGTAGATCTTGGAGGGAATTGTACTTCTCTTCCACTATCAAGCATATGGCCAAGCTCCATCTCCCTTAGATAGCATAAATCCTATTGGGGTTTACTTGTTTCAGTGAGATGCAGCAAGTGGAGACTAGATCTGCTTAGATCTAGATTATACTAGTGACTCTTCTCAGTGAGTGTGTCTTTTAACCTCCTGGAAGAGTGTATTAGCTGTTGAGCTTCAGATTTCAGATCTTGGCATGTGGCCAACTCACTTCTCACCATCTATAGCGCAGTTAGCTTCAGAAACTGTGTCATTTTCTAGAGTGTTGTAGTAGCAGGGTTTGATCCCTTGCTTGTGAGCTTTTTCCTTGGAGGAAGGGCCAACCCTTCTCCCGAAAAGATTTGTATCTTATTATTCCTCTATCATTTGTATATTTCAGCTAAATTTATTCAGTGCTGTAGTAAACTGCATTTTTCAGATCTAGATTTGCAGATCTTCACTTCTATGCATTGTATCTCATGAAACCCTTGTCGGGTTGTTCTCTTTGAAGTGTAAAGGAGCTGGATCTCCATTTTTCTCTATACTTTCATGTAATAAACTCCTTATATAATTCTCATGACATATTGTGTCTAAACCCTTCATAAAATCACGCTGCATAAGCTTCAGTTAATTTCTGTTGAGTCAAGTCATGGGGATTGGGCCTTTTCTAGCCATATCGGGAGTGGGAGACCTGTTTAACATAGCTAAAATGATTTTTTTTGGCTAAAATTTGATATTTGAGTCCCCTATAACATATTATAAGGGATCAAACTATCATTTTTAAAATTTGAGTCCCCTGTAACATATTATAAGGGATCCAACTGTCATTTTCCTCTATTTTTACACAGATCTCTGAAATTAACCTTTTTAGGGCTTAATTTGCTACTTTTCCCCACTTTTTGGATCTTAAATCAGGATATAAGTTGTTTTTGTTGCTTGATTGAAGAATATGTGTTATTAACACATCATATGAGCTATATTTCTACCTCTCCAACTTGATAATACCTTAAGGTATTCTTATTGTTGTAGAAAATCTCTATTTTGGGATATTACAAAATTCCTTATAAAATCGGCTTCAAATGAAGAATAAATTCAGCCCCTAAAAAAATTCATTTTTATGGTTTTAATTAATGAATTAATTGGCTGGTCTGCTTAGGATTCATGGGCATATCAGCCCCTCTTTAGAGCCCCTTCATTCACTATAAGTAGAGGGCTCAGATCTCTCCATAGGCCATCAATTTTGACACACCAATCTTAAGCAATTCTCTTATTTTTCCTCTGAAGGTTAGGGCAGAATGAAAATCAGGTGAAGTAGGCCAATTTTGTCTAAGGGAATTTGATCATATTGTTTATCTTTCATGTTGGTGACTTGCTAGACTGGTGGAGGGTTCTTCAAGTCATTTTTTGCAGATCTTTTCTATTTATTTGAGGCAAATCTGAGCAATAATTTGGCCCTCATCTAGGCAAGAATTAGGCCTGGTACTAGGCTCTTTATCTGCTCTTCTGAGGTCAAAATTCTGAGGCACAACTGAGGACAAATTCACATCATCTCTGACGCTGATTTCAAGGAAGAACATACCTTTAATGGAGGTATAATTTCTGCATTCTAAACATAATCTGAGTTCTGTGCTGAAGCCTATTTTGGGCATGTTCTGAAGGTTCTTCTACAATGAATTTCAGCCTCTTTCTGTGGCAATATTTGGCCCTCTCAAGGCCTGTCCAATTCAATCCTATAACTTAATTTAAGGGGACATTACGAGGCAAAATCCTAGTTGTATCTTGAATTATTAGGGCCTCCTTCAAGCCACAGTTGGATCTTGTGAAAAAATACATAATAAGGGCCTTATTAAGGCCACAGATTTGTGGGAAACTCGAGTTTATCAGCACCAAATTCAACCAGATTTATCCACATAAGAGAGTTACTTACAACCGAATTTAAGGAGCAGTGTTTTGAGGCTTCTCTCCAGGGACGGCTAGGGGATAGCCTTGAAGTCCCCAAGTCCTGATGGAGTCCCCGGCAAATATGGAACATTTACGACGAGTTCCAAAGTCCCAGGAACGCCGGAATGGAGGGAATGGAATGAATTATGGTGGGGACGGGTCCCTGTGAAACATAGGTAATCTCTCTTGCATGTTGTGTTTGATCAACAAAAAATCTGAATAACAATGTATGTTTTAGCCAACAGGACTTAACAACAATGTCATGCCTACATCAATAGTACCTCTAAATCATAGGTATTTCTGACCATATGAAGATTCCGGGAGATGTGTTCTGAAATTTACCTTGCAATGATCTGAAGTATTCCTTAGAATTATTCAATATCTTTTGCCATATTCTAGATAGAAAAAAGAGAACCCAAACAATGCATATCGAATCAAGATATTTCAAGTTTCTTTTCTTCCACAGATTTTAAACTTTAGAACATAAGGTCATCTATATACTTAGAATATGTATGACTATTGATGTACTAGATTTCTTGATGTAGAATAATGTGGCAAATAGATAATGTACTTTGAATTGTTGATGAAAAACTAACTTCTTCCCTCAAGGAGCTTATACTGCCATTGGTTGATGGAGATGAAAACTGTGAACAATTGTTGTAGCCAGGATCGATGATACGGTGTTCACTTATTTCTCAACCAATGAAGGATCCAAACCAACTTTTATAGGTTTTCTGCCATATAATGTATGGTGAGCAGGAGAAGTGATTTTTGTCATAAGGAGGTCTGATCTTAAAACAATCTTCAGATTTCCACAAGTTTGAACATTTTCAGGACTCCTTCTTCTAGTGAGGTAACAACAACCTTGATTACAAAATATCAAATGCTCCCACTGCTTGATGCCTGAAGCTTTATATCTTTCCAATGTGATCACTATTGTCCAAGACTGAGAGTAGGGTAATGATTTGTTGTTTTATACATAGACTTTTCTTTCTTTATGATAGGGGCTTGGATGAAATTGTGTTAGGGCCACTGTCACATCTGCATTTGATTTGACCTATTACCATTGTTACTTGAAGGTCATCAAGGATAGTACGCAACAAGGTCAAGGTTATTGTAACACTATCATATCTCTATCATATCTATTTCCTTGATACAGAGGCAAACATGATTATTTTGATAAGAGAATATTCTAGAACTATGTCTTGAATTTACAATACCCCTTCATAAATTACAGCTCCAGATTATTTGTTTTCAAAAGACATGCAGCCACAACAAAATCTCTCCTTCAACTCTGCAACAAAGAAATTTCTCGGACTGCTAGAAAGTGCCTTAGGACAGTGTTGGTTATAATGGTTGATATTACTTCAACAAGATTCAGAGGTTATCCAAATAGATCAGCTCAATCCCAATTAGGATCTCAGTTATTACAATAGTGAGTATTATAATAATTTATTTTAGAAACTTTATGTAAACTTATATTTGATGCTTCAAATATGATTCTATCCATGAGATGTATGCCTTAATATTTATTGTATGAACGTGAGACCTCTTCATAAAAATAGCTACAGGTTATCATGAAATAGGTGAGTCATGATTTCAGGCCATACTTCAATTAAGGCTTTAAAGAAAATACTTAATAAAATCCTCAACTAAGTTTGCCTCAGATCTAGCTACAGATACAAATATTGAACTTCACAAAATGAGTGTGATAAGTTTCACGTAAGACTGATCATTTACAGAAATATATCTTCATAACAATATTGGTGTCCTTATGAAAGGAGGATGAAGAGAATTTAAGAAATTGGAATTGGATTTACCTATTGTTTCCTTACACACCTCTTGTGTAACATCTAAGCCCTAATACAAGGTCGAAGACATGCCAACAGGAATCTGTTGAGATTATTTTGGATTAGCCGAGCTAAATGCGAACAAACATCATGTTATAGAGATGTGAATAGCAAATATTAATCTCACTACAATATTTGAAAGGAACTTTATGGATCATATATAATTTCAGAGATGTCTTTCACATGAACCTACAACAGAAATTTCGAGCGAGATACCATCTCCCAAAACAAATTCAACTCAAAGAAATTTCAAAAATTTTGACCTTAAATTAAATGAAATAATGTACCAGAACTTCCTGGCTGAAGACATGCACTTGAGTCTATAGATATAATTCATTTGATGCCTATAATTTTGACAGGGAGCTTCGTCCTTGATCTTTAGTTTCCTCTATTCTTGCTAGGATCTGCAACTTATACTTTTGCAATATGAATTTGCAAGAGTGCCTTGCAAGAAGGTCATAGAGAATTGTCATCGAACATAGTGATTTCTCTTTCTCTTTCATGGGTTGTCCTCAACCTGGCTCTGATGCCATGTTAATTTAATTAACATGTTCTTTTCTTAGGATTATTTCTTCAATGTTTCATATAAGCCCATATTTCATTCCATTAAATTTGCATTAGCAATCACACATACCGTTATCACATTAATAGTAAGTTAGTAATTGATGATAGTAATTGATGAAAGAACATAAACATCAGATGTAGAAGACAAGCTAGAACAAGAGAACACTAGAGATTGGCTAATGCCAGGGAAAAACCCCAAGATGGTAAAACCCTTTGATCAATGCTTCTTATTATTATATCACATGTTCAACAGAGAGAGAGAGAGAGAGTACAATAGTATAAATCAAAATTGGCTTGTTGAATCACTGTTCAAAATAGCACTGAGAAGTCTACAATAATGATTGATGTATCCTGCTTCCTGGTAAGGATTTCGAATAGCCCCTGGTGCCTTTGTAGTATTTCCACTAAGCTGCATGGTAGAAAGAATGTCAAGAACCTTTTGTATAGCTTGTTTAGTGCCAACTAGGAACAAAAGAAACAAATAATATTTATAATGACCTGATAATGGTTATAACAACATTTTTGAAGTATATTATTGACTCTTTGAGTTTACAGGCTAATAGTTATAACCAAAGAAAATTATGATTTTATCCTTCCCATTTCGTTGTTACTGTTTCAGGATGATATTTGGGGGGTATTTAATGTTCGCCGACTTTTGTGGGGGTCAAGTGACCGATAGATCCCTGTGCCTGCAAGGTGAGTCGAGGGCAAAGCCCTTTTTCTTTTTTTTCTGTTGGGAATTTTCCACTGATTCCCCATGGTATGATTGAATCAATCCCCACTCCACAATAAAAACACTAATGCAATAAAATCACTTAGTTTCCCCTCCTTATCTTGATGGAATACATTAAATTTCTCATTTCTCTTTCTTAAGCCCTTTCTTATTCTCTTCAAAATGAGTGTAAAAGTCCCAAAAATCAGATTTTGTAGGTAGTTCTTCCTAGATTGGTTTGGTATGGAATCAGCTAATTCAGAATGGCTCCATGATGAAGTGGTTGGTTTAATACTGAACTGACTATTGTGGTATAGAATTGATCCTTGAATGAGTTTGATGCCCAGTTTGGTGCTATATTTTCTTGTTATAAGCGTTGTCCAATATCCATTTAGCAGCATCTAAGTTTCAAGATATCAGGTAATAGGTATACATTTCTAAAATGGAAGTGCACTGGAAACATGATCCCCCAACATTTTGGAAATGGGAAACAAGATACATACACACATACATATACAATGTGAAATTTTATAAATAGCCCATTATACGAAAACTGGAAACATGACCCCCCAACATTTTGGAAATGGGAAACAAGATACATAAACACATATATATACAATGTGATATTTTATAAATAGCACATTATATGAAAATTGGAAAGAAAGAATAATAAATAAATGAGCAAGTATATACAATTTACAATCATAAATGTCAAGCAATTTTCCACCATCCCTTATGTTTGGATCCTCATCTTTAGTATCATCCTTTTCCTCCACTGTAATCCTCAACAGATATCAGTAAACACCACCCAATTTTAATGAAACTATCTAATCTAGGCTTTAAAATGTGGTAAAAAAAACTTAACATGCTTTAACAATGGTTTTTTCTTGAGTGAAGGGTACATTTTTGCTAAGGCCCCAATAGAGGAGTCCAAGAATTAATATCACTAACATCAAGGTACACAAAGGGCTTGGTTCTCTTGATTAAATTCCAATCCCTTACCCTTAAACGCGATAGAATCTAATGAGAATGTTGTAATCCTACCAATCC
Organism: Pinus albicaulis; assembly: GCA_034641835.2. NCBI lineage: Eukaryota > Viridiplantae > Streptophyta > Pinopsida > Pinales > Pinaceae > Pinus > Pinus albicaulis. The sequence continues at coordinate 1,679,483,451 of CM076580.1, forward strand.
TGAAATCATGAAAACTGTTGAATTTTAAATGGGATAGGAAATTCTACTTTCTCCAGGGCTTGGTGCTCTTGATTAAATTCCAATCCAATACCCTTATACACGATAGAATCTAATGAAAATTTTACAATCCTACCAATCCTAAAATCATGAAAATTGTTGAATTTTAAATGAGATAGGAAATTCTACTTTCTCCAGGGCTTGGTTCTGTTGATTAAATGCCAATCCCATACCCTTATACACGATAATATCTAATGAAAATGTTGCAATTGTACAAATCATGAAATCCTGAAAACTATTGAATTTTAAATGGGATAATAAATTCTACCTTCTCCAAATGAAATCCGATGAGGTTGGAATCACTCTTAGACATATTGAAACAATTAATTGTAATTTTTTAACATTTCCTTTATTTTTTGTTATAAAATAAAGATAAAGGAAATGCTAAAACGTTACTGTTAATTGCTATCATTTTTGGTGCAAACTAATAGTAAAACCGTGTTTGTAATGCCATATGTCTTTGCATAGTTTACTATCTCCGATAATTTTATGAAGCTAAATAATAACTTGAGGCTGGAGACATGCCATAAATATTTTCACGAAGGATGGGAATCCAATGCTTTACATCTCACAGTAGTTTGGTTGACATGCTAACCCATATCATGTGAAAGAGCTGCCCAAACTTCACATCATCAAATCTACTTGAAGTACGGGAATGCTTTGTAGCACACATCGACATAATAAATTTATATAAATTGTTTGAAAATCAAACTAAAATCAAAATTAAAGAGATATAAAATTATCCTGACAGAAGCTTAGTTGTCTGAATACTCCATGGTGCTTTGTAAGTTAATTACAAATGATGAATCTTATTTAACGATTACAGACTTTGATGATGTCAGAGTATCCATTTTGTTGCCCAACTTCAGATTTTCCATTTTGTTAAATTTGTGAAGCCTCTTCTCCAAAATTCACCAAACTTTGGCTATGTCGGTAGAAGAGGGTTCTTCTGGTCCAGTATCTGGACCAATAGCTATTGGTAAAGAAGATATTTCTGAAAGTGTAGAAGTCTCCTCAGACACACAACTTTATTGATCAAGCAAAAATATTACATAGCAAATTACAGGAGTTTACACACGTAAACTCACACTCTCACATTCTCTCATTACACATTACAATGAAAATAGGAAACTAACCTATTTATAAGCTCTATGCTCTAGTTATGGATCACTTGAAAAATAAACAAATGTCCATTTACAATAAATGAGCTTCTAACCAAACTACTAACTTTACTCCTAACTTAGAGCCTAGGAAACGACTCTTTTCTAGAGTCCTAAATTTTAATAACAAATTTCTAATTCTAAATATCTCAAAGATTTATTAAATATTATAGAATAATTATTAATTTAATATCTTAAATTTGAAAGTGCAGAAGTGTCCTCAGACACACAACTTTATTGATCAAGCAAAAATATTACATAGCAAATTACAGGAGTTTACACACGTAAACTCACACTCTCACATTCTCTCATTACACATTACAATGAAAATAGGAAACTAACCTATTTATAAGCTCTATGTTCTAACCTAATCTAGTTATGGATCACTTGGAAAGTAAACAAGTGTCCATTTACAATAAATGAGCTTCTAACCAATCTACTAACTTCACTCCTAACTTAGAGCCTAGGAAACGACTCTTTTCTAGAGTCCTATTTTAATTAACATATTTCTATTTCTAAGTATCTCACAAATTTATTAAATATTCTAGAATAATTATTAATTTAATATCTTAAATTAATAATTATTTTATTCAAACTTTATATCCTATGATAAATTTTATTTTGGATCATCTAACAATTGCCAGGTAATTGTAACATTTTTTCCCCAATGACACATCACACGATTCTTATTTCTAAATTTAGGATATTCTCTTACACATTTTCTTACATCTACGACACTCCAATTTTCCAAGTGGGAATAGGTGAAGATTATTATAACTCTAATCTTACGTATGCACACAACACTCTCATGAACACATAAATACCACCTTATATTTTATGATCTATTTAATTACATGAACCAGACCAGTCATCGAAATGGTTAACCTCAAAAATGTGAATCGAATCGGAACTAGATAAAAAACAGATCAAAAGAATGGTTGACCAAAAAATACATAAATAATTCAAATTTAGGAAAAAACGCGTATATTAATGTGCATCCATATGACTCACAACCATTATACAAAAATATTTCCATTTAACTTTAGTTTTCCTGGACACATATTTGGAGGTCTCAACATCAAATTCCTAAAGAATATGTTGTCTTGAAGCCTAGCGTGAACCATATCATAGTTAAAATATAAAGTCTTTGGCACCCTTAAACCTGACACTAGTTTGAGAATCCACTACCATGCTAAGAGCATATCTATGCTAAGACAATTTACCATGCATTTACAACCACATTTTTTCTTAAGGGTGAAAGTGGTTTTGTGTCTCATAACTCTGTCTGAAGGAAAAATGTCCATATCATAAAATAGAGGCAAGCTTAAAATGTTTGTTCTATAGCTGGAAGTATTGTTATGAAATTGTTCCCAACTTTAAGCCCTTTTTTGAAGGACTTCAAAAGGATGTAAAAGTGATTTAGTGGGTCAAAATGTTGAATGCTAGGTATTCTTGTGAGATTATTTTCTCAGCATGCTCATAGTAAATTGAAAAGGGTTTTTTCTATTTATTGTTTAGGCCAAATATTGTAATAGCAGCACTAGTGCAATGATGCTAAAAGGTCACTTTCTTGTTAATTTGACCATGAATATCTCTTTTACAAAGAAATATTTCTTAGCTCTATTTACGCTAGTGGTTCACTAAAAAAATTTCTACAGTCTCTTCTTTAAAGGATACTAGCTCAATGGAAGAGCACCTTCTTTACAAGCAGGAGGTTGGTGGTTCGGTTCCATCGTGCCCTGATATTCATAGGGAATGGCAGCGATCAGTTTTTGGTGACAGATGCTCTTTTGACCATCACCAATGAGCTTATGGTGACATTTTTCGACCCTCACCAAAATATGAAATGGTGACAGTCAATGAATGCCACCATATATACGCATCAATAGTGACGACCATGAAAGGTGTGTCACCATAAATCATTGTTGTTGATATGAAATGGTGACTGTCACTGTTTGTTATTATAGTCATTATTTGTGATGAACCTTGATGTCACCAATGAGCTTACATGACAGTTTTTTACCCTCACTAAATATGAAATGGTGACAGTCAACGAACGTCGCCATATATATGCACCAATAGTGACGGCTATGAAAGGTCCATCATCGAAAATTTTTGTTGTTCATATGAAATGGTGATCGTCACTATCCGTCATTATAATCAATATTCATGATGGACCTTGAATGTCACCACAACACATACTTTCGGTGATGCCACCTTTGGTGACGTTTAGGTTTTTGGTGATGAAGGCTATGTCTGTCACCATTGCTCATATGAAATGGTGACAGTCACTATCCGTCATTATAAACCATTATTGGTGACGCACCTTGAATGTCACCACAACACCTTTACTCAGCGACGACACCTTTGGTGACATTCAGTTTTTGGTGACGAAGGCTCTTTTGACCCTCACTAATGAGCTTATGGTGACATTTTTCGCCCCTCACCAATGTCCTTTTTTATTGTAGTGTCAGTTTTTGGGATTTATCGTGTCTACAAAAGGGATTCAGGCAGATCCCTTCAAGGTTGAGGCAATATTTCAGTTCCCCCCCCCATATTCTATTCGTCAACTTCAAAGTCTGCAAGAAAAAACTAATTTTTTATGGAGATTCATCGTAAATTACGAAAGGATTTATGAGATTATTAAATAAAGGAGTTCCATTTTTTTGGGGTGACTTTGCTCAACACTCATTTAATGCTTTGAAAAAATAATTGTCCTCTGCTCCTTTAATGAGTCCACCCGATTATAGCAAGGATTTCCTCTTGTATCTCGCGGTAGTAGAATCTACCATTGGTATGGTTCTGGTTCAGGAATATGATGCTATTTCTGAGCATGTTATATACTACCTTAGTCGAGGCTTGGTAGGACCTGAACTCTGGTATTCTCTGATAGAGAAGCTTGCTTTAGCAGCCGTTCATGTTGTTAAGTGGCTCAAACATTACATTCTCTTTCAAAAAACTTATGTTTTGGTAGTGGTTAATCCATTTCAGTTTGTTCTCAGTAGGCAAGTGATTGGGGGCAAATATAATCGATGGATTGTGATTTTCCAGGAATTTGATCTTGATTTTATGTCTGCCAAGTCCAAGAAATCATTAGTTTTTGCAGAGTTAATTTCTGAGTTGCCCTATGGAGAAGAGATTGTTTATGACGAATCATTTCCTGATGAACATATTTTTCTCATTTCTTCACAAGATCCTTTGTATGGGGATCTCATAGTTTATCTCCAGACTGTGAAGTTTCCCTCTACTTTTTCGAAAGATGAGCATCGAAAGTTACATTACTTAGCCAAAATTTATTTGATTATTGGTGACACTTTATATCGTCGTAGGGTCGATTCGATCCTTAGACGCTACTTAACTCTCGAAGAAGATGAGGTTGTACTAAATGATTGCCACAGTGGAGCTTGTGGTGGTCATTTATCTGGGCTTGCTATAGCCCAAAAAATCTTGCGTGCAGGATACTTTTGGCCTTTGGTTTTCAAATATTGTATGGAATCGGTCAAAAGGTGTCATCCATGTCAATTTTATCTCGAAATATGTGCGCTCATCTAGCTCCGCTCTTTCCTGTCGTTACTATCAGACCATTTACAAATTTGGGTATTGATTTTACTACTTGTAACCTGCCTTTGGCTAAAGGTCACAAGTACATTATAGTAGCCCTAGAATACTTCACGAAGTGGGTTGAGGCTATGCCTACTTTTGGGAATGATAGTGAGACAATAGCTCTTTTCCTCTTCAATCAAGTCATTTCTCACTTTGGTATTCCCAATGAGATAGTCACTAATCATGGCAGTTACTTTTAGAATGGCATGATGGCTGAATTGGCTCTGGAATTAGGTTTCCGGTAGGAGCATTCGTCTCCTTATTATCCTTGGGCCAATGGGCAAGTTGAAGCTGTGAACAAATCCTTGAAGACAATTTTTCAATGGATGATTGATAAAGCTAGATCCAATTGGCATATTATGATGTAACCTACACTTTTGGCATACTAGATGTTAGTCAAAACTGTAACCGGTTTTACTTCGTTTCAACTGGCTTATGGGCTGGAATATATATTTCCTATTGAGTGCGAAATTCCCTCTCTTAAGTTATTTGTTGAGCTTCTTCCTGAAACTTTTGTTCTCGAAGAACGCCTCCTTCATCTGGAACATCTCGATGAGCACCGTCGAAATCTAGCTACAATGAATGGGGCACATAAGAAACGTGTAAATTTTCAGTACAATAAGGCAGTCAAACCTGGGGTTTTCTCTGAAGGTGACCTTGTATTGGTTTATGCCTAAGAGAAGGATGTCTTGGGGATAGGTAAGTTGAAATCTATGTGGTATGGCCCCTTCATCATCAAAAAAGCCCTGAAGAAAGGAGCTTATGCCTTGATTGACTTTGATGGAAATGAGTTGGCGGAGCCCAGAAATGGGCTATATCTGAAAAAGTATTATGCCTAGGCTTTGGCCTAGCATCTTTCTTTGTTGTATATATTTTGTTTTTTGTACAAATCTTGGTTTCCGATTTTCGATGTGATTTTGATGAATTTGATTTGCTTTGGCGGGTAATATTGGATGACATGAGTCACTTTGGTTTCGTCAATGGTGCTAGTAGACATACCTGGAACTTGGCTTCCGCGGCTTGGGTACTCCATTATCCATCTGGTAAGTTGTTAGTTTCAAGGGGTGTCTGCATTGGTCCTACTTAGACCAACGTAGCAGAATACACTGCAGTGATTAATCTACTCTCAGAGGCAATATCCTTGGGTGTTGATTCATTAGTAGTTTTCTTGGATTCACAGCTAGTGGTTTCGCAGTTAAACAACACATATCAGGTCTGAGACCCATTTTTACATCGGTTGTTTTTTAGGGTACGTTTGTTACAAATATCATTTCAATTTATAACATTCATTCATGTTCCTCAAGATGACAATTGGATGGAAGACTTATTGGCTAATCAAGCAATTGATTGGCATATTAATCATTCAATACTTTAACAAATATATATCAAATACATCATTCATTATCATAAATTTGAGTCATCACATCATATAAATCGTTGTATATATATATATATATATATATAGTCATACAAAATCTGGACCATCATGTCCTACAAAATTAGGGCTTATGCCCGATCATTTCTATCATAAAAAAATATTATAGTCATTTGATCATATCTATAAATCTACTCCTGAGGTCCCTGCCTAACATATGTGTTCCTATAGAACATAATGGCAGTCGCTACATGGCAGAACAACCGCGCCCAGTCTCGTGGTACTCCTACCACCCATCTCTGGATAGCCTTCGGTAGGTCCTCTATAGCGGCCATAGGCACTTGGTGAGTCAAGATCTCCAAGTTCCTCTGTACTGCATGGAGTGTCCTACCAGAGTCTTCAGCATCTACCTCACCTCTGCGGCGCTTGTGCCTTGAGTATCCCCCAGGCCTGACTGGTCCCATGTCTGCATCATGATCATAATAATTTTTTAAGTCATTTATTCCAATCAAAAACATTTTTTTTTCATTTTCATACATTGAATTTTTTTTTTAAAATCACATAATCAAAAATCAAAAAATGCAATCTCACTGATTGTGCCCCATGCTGCACTGGGTGGCAGGACTAGATCTGGATCTGCACAAAAGTCCATCCCATCATATGGATAATCTTCCAATGCAATGACTTTTTCTTCCCACCATTGGAAGAACTCGTCATCCCAAGTGGTCTGGGGAACTTCACTGCCCCCTAATCTCTTCAGCAGATCTGCCCATCGGGCTATTCTTGGATCTCTCGGGCTGCTAATAGTTGAGATGACCTTGGGCTGAAGCCTAGGACCCTCTCGAAGAAAAATGTCAACAAGATTGTACCATACCCAAAAATTTTATTCTTTTCTTTCCCGATTGAATTCAACTATTTTTTTATATTACTTAGCAAGGTTGTGCACCAATCAAAAAGATGAATCAGGAATTCTACTACTATGCTCATTTGTGTCTGTGAAGCCTGATGCAAAGAAGAAAATCCTGCTACTCTACCAATGGTAAATATAAGCATCTTCATGTATAAATCCTTCAGATCTCTGATAGGAATCTGAGTTCCTACCTTTTGTGCATCCTCTTCGCAGTATACTTGGACATAATCCTCTATGGTAAGCCCTCCAACAGGCTTTCCGTGTAAGTCTACTGAGTCTCCTCTCCAAGAGAGTCTAGTGATGAATAATATATCTTCCACTTCTATGCGTAGTGGAATCTAATCAATTATGAAGCAGTCTTCTTCTAGCTCCCAATGATCAACCAACATTTGAAGCAAACGTACATTTCTTTTCATATTGGACATTTTGAAAAATTTCAGCAATCCAAAATTTCAGAGAATATCTATCGAAGTTTGATCTTCCATCACCTCATTGTCAATTTTACTATGCTCACGCTCTCTCCAGTTGATGGGAATCTTGAGAAAAACCATTAAATTGTTGATTATATTCAAGTTCTAAATTCTCGCTCTGCGCATACGCGACCTTGCTTGTACACATTCGCATATGATACGCAGGTCCGTCCACACAAACCCACGTATGCGCAGAGGGTTTCATCAAAAAATATATTTTCTACGGTCAAATTTCCAAAAAATTTCCTTAAACAGGAACGAAATTGATGAAAAGGATGATTTTAGAGCTTACTTGACTGATTTGGCACAATTTGATGGCTGATTGCTCTGTATTTGAGAAGAGGGATTTTTTCCCCAAAATCTCCTTCTCCACTTCTACAATGTGAAAATGATCCAAATGTGAGTCAAATGGTGTATTTATGCCCAGAATTTGAAATTTTTTTGCAAATTTTCATTGTGCTTATTCTTCGAATTTGACCAAGGCTATATAACCATTTGGCTTGTAAGTGTTGGGCAAGGTATTTTTTAGGTACATGTTACTGAATTCGAGATTTTCCTAGTTTTTTCCTTCGAATCCATGACCACTAACCTGTCATGGCAATGTTACACAGTAATTTGTCACCGTCCCTGCAATTCCCTGTCCCACACATTGGAGGGCCTTTTTTCGTGACCTGTGAGCAGTGACATAACCTGAAATCACTTTCATGGCATCCCCCTTGACAAGGAAAATCATTCCTCTGAAGAAATTTTCCTTTCCAAAACCCTAAAAACTAATCTTTTTTCCTTGGCACGACTAGCCAGTTCAGCCCTCGCGCCAATGGGGGAAATCCACCAAAGAGGGTGCACCAACTGGCGTTCTGTCCCAGTGTTCTACTCATGCCAAGCTTAATAAGGATTGTTTTTTAAAAATAAGTGGCGAAAGTTTGATTCCAACAAACTCCTAAACGAGTCTCTAAAATGTGTTGGGAGGTTTGGCTCCAGATCTCCATGTATGGGAGGTGATTTTCCACCTATCATGGAAGCTTCCTTGAGGATAGGGCCAATCCCATGATTGTAGGGATCCCAACTCCCCTTCCACCATCTATATAAGCTTGCCATTTTCCCTTAGCAAGCTAGTAGTCCTGATAGCACTAGAGAAGAGCCGAACTTATAGCAAGGAGACTATCGCCAGACAACCTTTGAGAGCTAAGCCGAAGAGAGAGAGCTTTGTCCCTTTTCCGACGAGCTTCATTGAGACGTGCTCCGCTGTCAACCCCGCCAAAGGAAGATCTAGCGTCATAGCTTTGGGTTGTATCTTTCCTTTTTTATGTTAATGATAAGCGACTTTGATTATGGTTTCATTCATGTGTCTTTGTCTTTTGATGCAATGAATTACGTCCTCTCTGACTGATGTATGGTTACAAGATTTAGATTTTATGTTGTGTGCAGGTGTCCGGACATGTTAAGCAGAAGGATCATGATCTGCCAGAGCGAAGGATGGGAAGCTTCATCCTTTCTCCAACGACCATTGCGTAGGACCTGAGGTAGGCAACTTGTTATGTTTTATCATTTTGAAGCCTAGAGACCTACATCACTGCATGACTTATTGTTGCTAGACCTGATCTGGGCTAGTAGGGATCGCCTCTGTTCGCAGAGGGGATTTACCTCTCCAACAGCAGGTATCTAATTTAGAACTGGCATATAGGTTAGGGAATTCACTTTCCATTGCATTTTGCATACTAGCCTCCATTCTGCTTACTTGCCATAGGGTCAATCCCATCATGTCATGAGTACTTAACCCATTTCACTTGCCAATTTTTTAATCATGACTTGGTGGTAGAGCTTTTCTTTACATGGGCTTCCTAGTTAGTTCCTCACTAGAATTTCTCGCCCATGCTACAATTATTGTAGGCTCAAGAGTCCTATTTAGTCCCGCCATGCCTTATTCGGTGAAGCTTCATTCTTCTTCTTCTTCGCTATCATTTTTCTATCCATTACCCTAGAGGCTCCCTTATGTTGTCGAGTTGTATTACTGCATTGCATATTGACTACTTGTTTATCTTTGCCTTTAGCCTACTTCATATGGACTCGTGTTTAAGCCATCTTTTGACCATGTATTTCTATACAAGTTAACCATGCAATCACTTAGCTTCTGAAACTTAACACATTTACCCATGGATGGAACATTCCTATGAGTGTCACTTACCAGTTTTTGCCACCTTGCATTGAGCATAGGATTGTTCCTCTCCCAAGAACTAGAGCATCTGTGTCACTATCCATTGTACTATAGCATTCTTTTATTCTTTTTTAGGCTTTGAATATGAAAAAGAAAAAGAAAAAAAAATATTTTGAAAAAGAGCGGGATGGGATATTACTTCCATATTTGATGACAGCTACAGTGTTAGTTATGTCGCCCTTGAACAAAGCACACAAAAAAACTAAGTCTTTTCTCCATTTGGGATGATTTTAGTTTTTTACTTAGGAGAAGCGATAACCTTGTTTTATGAGTCACTACTCCCCCAGTTGGTTATATCTTCCAATCATCTGGAGGGTTTTTTTATGCCTCCTACATGACAAGCTTATACAAAGTTATCATTTGCTGCCATAAGCCAAACATGATTCATGCTTTTTTTCAAGGGAAGTTAACCTGAGTCGACCTTTCTACAGTGTCTCTTGACTCATTTTTCAGTCAGTCTTCCCGGTTTTGTCAGTATCTTGTTCTATCACATCAGATATTTGGTCCTTTGCTCATGATGGTTTGAGAAGGTCTCCACTGACTTCTTGCAGGCGAGTTTGTCTCTTATCAACTACGACATATTGCTCTGAGAGTAAACCTAGAGCTGCACCCTGGCCTTATTTACATCATTGATAGGTGACCTTGTACTCAGCATTTGATCATCATCATGGGTCTTTGACTGAGTGGTTTCCCTTGTGTTCGACATCAGCTTACATTATCACACTTGGGATTCGTGTAGTACCTTGATTTCCATTTGACCCTATTGGTGGATATCTCGCCTCTTTGTCAGTTTTCATTATTGGTTGGTTCAGAGGGTTTCTGTTGTGTGCTAGCTTCATCTTGTGCATGTTGGAAACGTACTTCAGGTTGGTTACTTCACTCTACTTCATCTGATTCCTTCCAAATCTTGGCCTGTGGGTTACACTCATGCTGGACTAATGTGGGATGCCTTAATTCCTTCCTTCCAGTAGATCTTTTCCCATCGAATCTGACTCATTTCTTTGGGAAAAAGTTCTAGAGTATTTTTGTCAGTACCTTAGGGTTTTCAGTCATCAGTGGCAGACTCTTCGCTATCGACAATGAGGATACATCATTGCCTCCTGATTGACAGATTCTTTCAAGTGTTCGACTTCAACTCATTCATTCACACTTGCTAGATTCTACTGGGGCACCTTGACACTCATTCTCATAATTGGTGGGTTGTCTCACATTTGTTAACGGTATACATCAATGACCGGTAATCAAACGATTTCTCACATGGTCGACTTCAACTCATTTATTCCCATTGTGTAGAATTGTGCCATGGTGATTGGTGAAGACCTCGGGTTTGCATCAGCATGCTTTGGTTCACTTTGATAGCTCCTTCAGTTTTCTGCCAGTGACACCATCCACCCTTATATGTTGCAGTTTCATCACAGCAGCATGTTATATGTTGGCTCTCGAGTTGCGTGTTGTACCATTTGTGCCATCACTTATGATTTGGTACTTGGAGATTCAATTGTGACTTTTGCGATCAGATATCTATTGCAGCATCATTGATCAGTCTTCTATATGTGATACTTGGACTTGATTTTGACTTGTACTTCCAGGCAGTGATCAGATGATTCACTATATACTTTACATTTCAGCTATACTTGTATACATATTGGATCCACTCTATACTTCATATGCGAACATGATTTTCTTTCACTGAGCATGGGTATGCCTGCCTTAGACATGAGCTATCTTTTTTATCTCTCTCACTAGTTTTTTGGCAGGTTGAAATCTGGTGAAGTCCTCTCTAGTCCTTGCAAGGTTCTTTCTATGCATATAATACATTTCGGCCATCATGTACCCCTTCTAACCTCATTTATTAGGGGGCATCTGTTATAGCATCATTTATCACCAGCTTATACTTGATGACTTATGCATTGGCCTTGGGAAACCCTTCCCTTCAGACTTAAACATATTTCTCAAAAAATAGTATCTTAAAACCCATACGCAACTCTGCCCAGACTTTTCCGTGTATATACGTGAGTCCATACATAGAGAATCGCGTATGCCACGACCTGGAAGTGACTGACACGACTCCAGAGGGGATGGTGGACAGTATGAATAGAGGTTAAAATGGGCGACACGATAGAGGTGCAAGGAAAAAATGAATGGAATACTATAACAGGAGGAAAAGGGACTCAGGACGGACTCCATGATGTGATGGTGACTCTGTTGGGGTTCCCATGTTTTGGCAAGGTTAGAAATACCAAAATATGAGACAACATCAAAACCACTTTCAGACCTCAGGATCTAGCCCTCCTGGGTCCAGAGTGGGATCTCTCTATGATTGCTAACGGTAATGTCTTTGAAGGTCAAGAGGTTTAAGATATTAGGCTAGTTATAAGGCTCGGGGTTTGTTTGTTTGATTGTTTGTTTGGTTGCTGGTTATTAGGAAAGAAGGGTTCAATGTAAGACAAGGATGAGCAAAGAGGAATAAGGAGCATTCAAACCATTGGGCAATGGAGTCAGGAAAGGATTTTCTTGCTAATCAATAGGCAGGCTTTCAATTGGGCTAGTCATCTAAAACATTGGATCTTAAAGATGATAGTGTAGAATGGAATGATAAGGGAAGAGGAACGATAAAGGTTCGAAGCACAAAGTTAAAGACCATCTGGTTGCACAAGGATCCTAGTGGACAATGCTAAATCTAATCCCCATTGTTCCCAAATCTTCCAACTAAATCCTAACAAGAACATCTAAGAACAGATTCATTTAACTCATACATCAGAGAGCAGGCAATAACATCCACTACACTGGTTAAATTAACTGAAATCAATTATTAGATCACACATATAGTAGAAAAACATCAAAGGCAAGGAGAGAAGAAACATAGGGTACCTAACAAGGGTAAATCCTATGCCAATATTCTGATGCAAGCCAGTAGAAACGAAATGAAATGAATTAAAACAAAAAGATAGGCAAACATCACCGCTACTTCAGATCAGGATCCAAAGAAATGTGCTTGTCATATTAAATAGCAATACCAATCGAGTACAACATTGCCAATAGCTGAATACTCAGTCTAAAAACATCTTCCTCAGCCTATATTACAACTTTACACAGAGACTGTGTCTCAAAAGAAACTACTTGGAATTCCTTGATAACTGATCAACAAACTTTATAATGAGCTTCTTCATGAATTTATAGATCTAGTGGAGCAGAGAAGGTAGGTGAAAAACTAAATGCAGCATTAAAAACTCAGAAGAGGAAGAAGGCCGAAGCCCACTCTGTATAAATTCTGTGTATTTATCTCTGGCACTCTTTTGGGTGAAAGAGTGGTCTTTTCCAGGCTTCCATTTACTCCGATATGTCTCTAATGTACTTTGGCTGTAGTACTATGTAGTACTTCTGGTGAATTAAACAAAAAACGTAGAATCATGACGCTAAGATCTGCCATACTGTGCAACAAATGCTGCTGATAGCGTAGGACTGTTGTAGGGAGGAAAACTTCACTTGGACATAACGTAGATTGAAACACTATGTGTACCATGTCCTTGCTCATGAAGAAACATTCTGCTGATGTGAAAACCCCGATGATATGGTTTTTTGCGTGTTGTACCCTCTGTGCAATCCATGACTTCGCTAATCTGATGCTTTGCCTCTAAACCACTGTATTAAGGCTCAAAGATCTTCAATATTGAACGTTGAACTCATTTATCACTAGCTGGTATTTCTCTGCCTCTTCATAAATGTCGTAATCTGCAAAATCTAGGCTTTAATGGCACCGGATAGGTTTCGCGGAGATTAAACTGTCCTTTGATAATATTTATGCTGCTGTCGTCTTTACGGACATTTCTTTTTAGTACCAGCTTCCAAATCCAACTTTCTCTGCGAAACGCGCCATTACAATAGTACATATGAACCATGGCGGTTTTCCGCCTCTTTGTAACCCTGCAAAAACACGAAAAATATTAAGAAAACAATGCATGGGGTCGGATGATGTGAGTGACTACGAGGATGATAGTGGGACGGTGGAGAAAAGGCGAAAAAATGCAGAGGAATGGTGGAGAAAAGCTCTGGTGAAGGTTGGCAAAGTGCATAGAAATTTAACGTAAAAAACAAATGTTTGACTGTGGAATGAACATACATAACGGGGGCGGGCGGATGTACGATGGAGACACGTGGAGTGGTGACGTGTTGGATCCGGGAGATGACGAGATGGTCAAACGGCGGGGGTAATAAAATCTGAACCGTCTGATCTCAAGAGGAGATCGATGGCTGAGGACGCGTCAGAGGGCAATGGATAGTGGGCCAAGGGTACGGTTTCCCCGTGCTAACTTCTGCGCGCTCTGCGGAGCGATCGTCGTTGGATTAAATTCTCTAGATCGGATGACGCACAGTGATATCTTGCCACGTTTGTTTCCGGACTTTAATGCGCAATGGAGTGGCGGTTTTCCAACCGTATCGGTGCCACGCATCGCTCGATGTATGGAATCGCTCCCAAAAAACAAATACCGCCTACTGCCCGAAGTCGGTGCGATAGAAACCGGTGGTTTTCGAAATAGTGCGCGGGCGGGGACCACAAGGGCAGGTGCATTTTGTACCATTAGATCAATGGCTAAAGGATGGCGATGGCGCGATCGGAGAGGTGGACTATGAACAGCGGGGTTGCGGGGGCCGCGATCGTCGTCCAATCTGTGTAGATCAACGGCAGAAACTGCTCCCGATAACCAAATGATATAAGCACTCTTTGGGCTAGTGCTCGGTTTCGGCGTTCGGTCATGTGGGGAAAAGGGTTAAGGGGCTAAGGCCGTAGGGGGCTAAGACCACAATGCGCCAGAGTATGGGTTTTTCGGCCCTTTTTTAATGAAATTTGAGGCTAAAAATGGGTAACGATAGAGGGAAGAAGGGGAAATTTGGCTAAACAAAGGGTGTAAGAATGGTTTTAAAGGGAATGGGTATGATTTAGAAAGGTCAGAGGGGAATTTTTGACAAGGGGGGATAAAGGGTTAAAATGGGGTATTCTGCAGGGATACAAGGGGCAAATGCAGGCCCTCGGAGCACACTCCTTTGCAAACAGAGAGGCTTTTTAGATGTAAATAGCAGAGGGAAATAATCGAAGGGAAGAGAGCATGAAGAGGCTTCAAGGATGATGTTTTTTCAAGGTAAATGCATTCCTTGAAGGCTCATAAAGAAAAATCAACCCCCTGCTTGCTTGTCAAGTAATTTATGGGGGGCTAACAGACTCGACTCAAATGCTCTGATCAAGGGAAAATCAATGAGGCTGCCACACAGAATAGGCCCGGTGGGGACCATAAAATCATGAGAAAGGGATGGTTACCCATGAAGAAAATTAGCACACACGTTGACAAGTATGAAGGCAAAGGGGTGCCCCAAATACAAGCAGCGCAAGTGAAGAAATCCGATTTTGAGAGGCAGCGAAGTGACCCTTCTTGAAAAAATGGCTTTTGGGTGAAGTATCAAATCAGCAAAAATAAAAGGATACTCGTTTTAGAGCTTGGTGAGAGCTTTCCAATGGTGTTGATGGTTAGTCAAACCAAGCTACAGTTTGGTCACAGTTGGCGAAAGAAAAATTAGGGTTTTTCTTTAAATATGGTGATTTCCCTCCAATTTGATTCATTTTCTAGTGGAACTGTGGTGAACATGGAGAGGAGGAAAAGGCACTAAATATTGTGGCGATCGTAGTGGACAAACCAACTATTGGAATCACGATCTGTCAGTTACATGTTGGTGGCCTCACCGTTCTCTACTTTTTCAATGGATCAGTTTTTTAGATTATGTGCCAAGATCATAGGAACAACACTTTTCCCTCCTCACGACCGGCTCGCACTTCTTGGGCCCTGTACTATGAGTTTGCTTGCATTTTCCAAAGGGGAAAACTGCGAGCTCGCAGGGACAGGGCTAGAAAAATGCGAGTTGGAAAAAAAGGTAGGTTTGTCCTGTTTTTTGGCTATGAACTAGGGCTTGATGATTTTGATGCAATTTTTCTTTCTTTGAGCTGAAAAACATGTTGGGTTTCTGCACGTATGTCAGAGCTAAAGATAAACTGGAGAGAGAGGGATTTGGATGCACTTTGTTCCAATATCCGGGGGGATCGGGTAGTCGGAGATGCACTTGTGAGGTACGGGGTTCTCATGTTAGCTGAGAACCCATTGATGAGGGAAGGGGAGTTCTTGTTTCCCGTGATTGTGGAGTACTGAAAAGGTATGATTTTGATGATTACTTTAATGACTTTTTTAATACAATTTGTGAACCTTTTGTATCATGGATTTAGAAAGTCATAGGGAACTATCACAAAACATGTGAAAATCGATATGTATAACTTAGCCACCGATAATGGTTACTTTCTATACAGGGAAAGAGGAAAACGAAGGGTTGTTGCTCTAAAGATAAGAACGAAGTGGAGATAACCGCTGTTCCTCTGGATGAGAACCAAACGTAAACATAGGGAGACAAGATCAAGGAGAATCGGCTCGGGCAAGAGAGAGAGGACACCAGCTCAGCGCAATAGCAAAGACTGGATGAAAGTTAACTGTTTGGCGAATCTCTCAGGATCGAAGATCCTGAGGGATCGCTGCTTTACTTATCTAATTGCTTGGACATCTCCGCCATCGTTTTTATAAAAAGAGACAAGTACTGTTAGTTTAGACACAGAGAATGGCGAGATAAGATACGTTTGATGTAATCTTTTGTAAAACATTCAATTTGGTTATTCAGCTTTGTTGAGAACTGGTTCGATGTATTTTTGATCAATGTATTAATGAAAGACTGGTGATTATTCCATCTTCACATCTGCGTTAACCTAAAGCGGTGTATCCTTGGAGGCTAAGGGCCCGGCCCCGAAGGACACTTGCTTCTGTACCATTACAGCTTCGTTTATGTGTGGTTTGTTCATTACTGTTAGTTGATTATTTGATATGCTTATACGTTCAGATTACATGCTCTGTTTAAGTTGAATAATTGAAGTTTCTACAGCCAGATTTGTGTGTTAACTCTGCATTGCGTTCTTATTCCTTTCTAGAGTTAATCGCATATCCCTTCTTGTCAACTCTGGTGTTCTGTTGACATAGTCTTTGTGCGTTTCTAATGCATCAGTTATCTCTCAATATCTAATATTAATCAATGCTATTTCATTGTGTAATTTATTGTCATTGCTAACTAGAATATAGTGTTCCTTGATTTAAAAGTGCATAGATTAAGTTTGAATCTCTAATAGCGAGACAAGTATTCATTGCTGTCCTATTTTAGAGTTACTTTGTTCCATTTCAGAATTATAGTTTAATCTTTTTTTTCGCTTCTTTATTCTATCTCTGCGCATTTAGTAGTTTCTTGTGAAGATGTCTGGGCGCAGGTAGGCATTCGATCCTTTGTTTAGCTCTCAGGCTTGTGATCTATGCTTGAGTTCTTTTTCTATCAGTTTCTAAAGGGATGGTTTATCATTACCGAACCCTTGACTGATGAGTTGTTGAGTTTCCTTGGGCACCCATTCCTACGGACTTGGACAAATTCACTTAAAAACAGTGGAAAATCCTTCATACGCGACTATGCCCGTGTTTTTCCGCGTGTATACGCGAGTACAGCTAGACTTTTCCGCGTATGCCATTTTTAATGATTAAAAAATATATAAAAATCCCTAATTTCGCGCTGGGTTGATGGTTACTCAGGTAGTTCAACCACCCCAGCCCGTGGCCAACTGTTTCCAACTGCTGAAACTACTTGGAGGGACTATAAAAGGACCTCATATGTATGGCCTAAGGGAGAGAGAGAATTATTATTATTATACTCTGTTGGTTCCCTATCCAAGTCTGATTCCCCGTGCCTCCTGCACTTTCCCAGTTCATTTCGGGAAACCCTTGTTTCCTTGAGATACACATCCCTTTATATGTTATCTCGTATGCACTCATTTGGAAGGAGTCTTAGCGAGGCAAGGGCTGGACGGATCCGGACGACGGTCTGCGAAGGCCTTGGAAGGATCAGGTGATCTCTCCACTTACTTTTGTACGTACTATTTTATAATACAGAAGTATCATGCTGTTCCCGAAGTAAACGTGTTAGTGTATGCTTTAATGTATGAAGAATATTTGTTATACAAGCATTTATGATGATTTATTTAATGTTTTATATGAATCTCGCTAACATATAGAGTAGAAATATACTGTACAACTTGTCCTTTGTGCTAGTTTCTTCTTGTATTTCAGGTGAAAGAGGAAGGACGGTTGCAGGGAGTTTGAACTCCACGTGGATCTACTTCAAACGTAGGACCAACGGGTAAACCTCTCATTCTACTCGATTTCGTTTTTATGAATGTGCATGATCGTGTGAGTCTTTGTTAAGTAGTACGCCCCTGCTCTGTGGAGGTTGAATCCCAACCAACCTCTAGGGTGTTAAATCCCCGAAACAGAACTGGCGACTCCACTGGGGATCACATTTTTGTGATTCTCCTGTTGGGTTGTTTCAGCTGTTTGGTAGGTTGCCAACAGTTTCTTCTGTCTTTTACAGTCCAGTTTGCTTTCTTGCAGTCGGTTTGAAGCTTTTATACCTTTCCCAGGCTTGTACTTTTTATTTTTTATTATCTTTCTTTGTATACGCAGTTTTTCTTGCACACAGTCGCGTATACCCGCGAGTTTGTGTAGAAGGATCCGCGTACACGCGGATTTCCCTCGACACAGACGCGTATACACGCCTGTTTCATAGCTGCAAGGTCGCGTATACCTAGGCTGAATTTGAAATTTCAAGATTCTGGTGTTTTGGGTCTTTTCTGGCTGTGGAAGCCTGTGTTTGCAGAGTCTTTGTACTTACTGGAGTGTGACAGAAGTGGTTTTAAGTCTTGGTTCTCTTTCGTTTGCCCGAAAACTGATCTTTTTGGCGAAGTGTTCTTGTTGGTGCTATCACTCCTGGATTGAGTTCCAAGATCGCTTTCTGAGCGTTCTTGGCTGTTCTGCTTTATCAGAACAGAGAGCTTTTGCTCATTGACTCGCTCCTGTCTTTGTGTTGTGCTTTGCATTGCGTTCTTGGCTTTGTTTTCGATTGGTTTTCTTGAGTTTCATAAGCTAGGGTTTTGTTGCATTTTTTCGAAGATCTTTTCTTGTTTCTTTGGAGTTTTGTATTGCAACGAATTTGCACTATTTCTCTTGGCTGTTTGATTGAGTTTTTAGTCTTCCGTTGCCCTTATTGATCTTGCTATCATTAGTTTTATAAGGTTTGGGGGCATAGTTGGAGTTTATGCTTCAAATTCGGTCTCGTTTTGGCTTGGATAGGGATAGTTGTTCTTGGTTTTCTTGAAGCTCTTGTTTTATAAAACTGAAAAGCCCAAAAACATTTGTTTTGCTTTTTGTTTTTTGCATATCAAAAACTCAAAAAACATTGTTTTTTGTTTTTGTTTTTGTTGTTGCCTTTTTCATTTTCGTTTGGCTTCATCTTTTGGGACTTTAGTGAATTTTCTTGCTTCTAGTTTCCCGCTTAATTGTGAAGGGAGGTTGTCTTTTGATTTCTTCTTTTTCTTGTTGAGTATTTTGGTGTCTTATATTAAGAGTTCTTGTTTGCAAGAATTAGCTTTCTGGATATCCAAAGATTAGTTGAAACTGAAGGAGCCTTTTGGGAAATTTCACCTTGTTTCAAGGGACTTTCTGCATCTTAGAATTTACATGTTAGTGGTCATTTGCATTAGGTGCATTGAATCATTTAGTTAGCTTCTTAATTTTTGTGCGTGTGAGTTTGTAATTCGAAAAGAAAAATACATTTTTAGCCTCGTAGAACTTACAGAGAAATTGCTCTTCATCGAAAGACTAAGAACTGCATGTGCATGTAGTCAGGTTTTTATTAATTTCTTTTGCGTCAGAACATCATTGGTTTCAACTCCATATCCTTGTGACTTAATACAACAGCCCTTAAAATAAGCGATTAAATCTAAAATCAACTAGCGAGTTTTATTTAGTGTCAATCACCAACTAGCTAGGTTGTAGGGCCTTGGAATAGGAGAGAGGAGAGTTAACTCTCCAAGGCCGCTCAAACAGACATAGAAGTTTACTAATTGAGCGAAATCCAACTCCGGGAGGTGGACTGGGAAAGCTCTCATCCGAGAGTCAAGCGCGAGGGGAAGTGAAGGTTAAGAAGAGGGATACCCCCCCTCCGATTAGCTGAATCTAAACTCAAGACCGTTCCGCCCAGCTTCTGATACGGATTGGTGTCCATAGTTGCTGTTCCTAGGTTCCACACAGGTGACTGCGGGGGGGAATACCCGTGGTACCTGAGGCAGACGTCGCATCACTTCCAGCAGTACTTCTGGGGGGTGCCCTTGCGAAGCTTGGGTGCTTGAGCCGACAAAGGCTGTTGTTAGGAGGTCGGCGTAACTGCTTCTGATACCTTCGCTAGTTGTTCTGGGCCCTAATCATCCCAGACTGCTTTCGGAAGGTCCTATACTTCGCTTTCCTGTATTTTGGTGTCCGGTCCTCATCAACCGGAGCGGAAATACTTGGAGGCTGTTTGCTTGCTGTTTCTCAGGGTTTTGATTTTAGTGAGTGCTCTTTGCTCCTAGCTTGCCTAGCTTTTCACTTTTGTTGAGTCTAATATAATAAATTTGTAAAAGTGGCTGATCAAGCGCCTCGACGTTCGAGGAGAGTCCGGGGGTTATCTCCCGAGAGTGCAGAGCCTTCTTCGAGAAGGCGTAAGAGCGATCTAGCAGGTGGTTTTCACCCTGTAGAGTCTGACGCTGTGGAGAGAGATCCTCCACTAAGGTGTGAAGGTTTCATTGCTGATTCCGGTGTCGGTTCCGAGAGGAGCGTTTCGCTCACCTCGAGGGTATTGTTTCCTTAGGAGGAAGATTTTCGGATAGAAGATATACCTGAGCCTGCAGCTACAGGTCCATCTCCTCTTCCTCTTAATCATCCGTTTGTTATAGAGTACATCGGACCGGAGTCTGAGAGACCGCCGGATCTTCCTTATCTTTCTTATCTTTCGATGGCCACGACTGGGAACGCGGCTTCCACCGTGAGTGCTGCGGGCATTCAGACCCCTGCTTCTGTCGAGGCAGGGGGCACTCTTGCTCTATCTTCGAGTGCTTCTAGCACTGCTATGTTTGGCTCTGGGTTCACCCAAGCATATGCTTCTCAATCTGGTCCCTTTGTTTCAGGGATGTCCATTGCTGGAAATCCCTCTTTTTCCTTTACCGCCGGTGCAGTTGGATCTACGCCCATGTCCAACATGGCTAGTGGATCAGCTTCTTTTCAGGGTTTCCCCTTTGGGACTGGGCATATTCCTAGTCCCAATCCTTCTTTAGGGTCGTTTCCTTTTACGTCCCAGACCCAAAGTTTCAATCCTTGGGCTCAGGGGCCAAGTTCGACTGCTTTTATGGGGTGGAATCCTATGTTTGCAACGTCGGAGGCAGGGAATCAGTTCATCGCGAGTCATCCAGGGAATGCTTCTTTCCTTGCATCGAGTGCTTATCAGTCTTTTTCTCCTCTATCTAATGCATGGAACCCCTGCCAGGGGCTTACATCTTCAGTCAATACTTCAGCGGGGGGAACTAGTCTGGGTCTTGGTAACTCGGCGTGGGGAGGAGGTTCTTCTCCGTTTTCTACGGGTCCTTTCTGGCAGCCTGGTGCCTCATCAAATCCAGGCTATTCTTTTCAGAATGTGGGGAATCCATCCCATCAAGGATGGAATTCTCAGGCTCCGCCGCGATTACCATTTCTGGCAACGTTAAACTTGCCAGACTTGGCGAAGTTAACTAATGACCCGATTCGATATAGTCCGGGTTGGCCTCCGGTTCCAACCAAACTTCCTTCGGACATTCCTAAGTTTGAAGGTAAGAATGGTGAAGATCCGGCAGACCACGTCACCACATTCCACTTATGGTGTTCATCCAACTCTCTGATCGACGATTCGATTAGATTGAGATTATTTCAGCGCACCTTAACTGGAAACGCCGCGAAGTGGTATATAGAGCTCACTGGAGGCAGTTTCGCCACATTTGGAGAACTGGCTGTCACTTTTCTTAACCATTTCCAGTTGCCTGTCAGATATGAGGCTGGGACCGAACTCCTGGCTAATTTTAAGCAGGATGAGGCAACTCACATTTCTGATCATATTCAGGAATGGAGGAGAAGGAAGAGGCTAATTAAAGCCCATATTCCAGGTGAGTTCCTTCTCTAGTGGTTTTTGAAATCGCTTCAGTCAGATATTTCAAAGGATGTATCCATGTCAGGGGTATATTCCGAGGAGCAGGCCATCTTTAGGGCCCAGCAGTTAGAGTTGATCTATTCTCAGTCTGGCATGCTTTACAAGTATTTGCCTAATGCTCCTCGCTCCAAATTGGATCTCTCGAAACCCAAACCTGGTCCACATGGTGACGGACTTGTCGGATCGGTCGGTAGTAGTGCAGCCAGCCTGCTTTCTCAATTGCAGCAGTTGTCTTTACAATCTGCTTCTTCTGGTCAGGCTGTGCCTGCTGATTCATCACCTTCCCAGTCTTTGTCCATTAATGCTGTCCAATCTTCTGAACCCAAAGGAAATCAACAGTCCGATGGGAAGAAGAAGGGACGTAATAACAAAAAGAAGGGCAAGAATGGGAAGGGCAATGCAAATAAGACCAACGAGCGTGTTGGTGAAGGGAAAAAGGAGAAAAAGAAAGTTAAGTTTCCGTGCAAGCTTTGTGCTGGAGACCATCTCACGCATCTTTGCCCGAAAATTCAGGATGCTCAGCGCCTGTTATCTCAGCAGGGTTCTTCTAGTTCCCAGGCTGTGCTAACAAACCCTTTTTCCCAAGGGCAGCAATTAATTGCTGGCGCGAATCAAAATCCTGGGGCTTCCTCTGGAGGTCCTCAGGAAGGGGAAATTCCATCGAATATCTTTATGATGAGTGCTCACGTGGATGTCGCTACGAGATCCCGTGATTATGGCGGAGAGGAATCTTCGAAAGCTAAAGAAGTTCCTGATGCTACTGAGCCGCTTCATATCACGAAGCCAACTGTCGAGTCTATGCCTCGGATACCGAAGGCATCCTCTAAGCGGTCAACGATTAATCCAAATGCGAGGGCTGCCCAGAACTACTCGATTGTAGAAGATCTGGCACAGAGTCCTTGTGCTATGTCGGCTTTAGAGGTACTCCAGTCTTGTCCGGCTCAGCGCAGTGCTTTGCTCACTGCCATTGGGGCTATTGATCCGAAAAATTCTCTTCTGATTACCTTTGATATGAAGAGTTTTAAGAAGAGACTTCCTCATCATATGGCCTTCCATATTAAATCATCGTATCGGAAGACTAATATCTTTCGCACGGTCGTTGATGAGGGTGCTTCTACTTGCGTGATGTCTCTCGCATGCTGGAAGACACTAGGATCTCCCAAAGCTGTTCCATCTAGCACTATTCTTACTTCATTCGATGGCCATTCTCATAGGCCCCATGGTATTGTCCCGGCTTTGCCCATCTGTGTTGGGGGCAAAACCGTTAACATAGAGGTTGAGGTAGTAGATGCGGCCTTGGACTACAACCTTCTGTTGGGGAGGAACTGGATATATGATATGGATGCCATTGCATCTTCACTATTTCGGATAGTATGTTTCCCCCACGAAGGGAGGATAGTTACGGTGGATCAACTGGACTGTCCTCCTGTAGACCTAGATGCGCCTCCTGACTCATCTGTCCCTAAGTTGGACAATACTAAGGCACCTATCGAGAATCTGGGAGTTGGAATGTATTCTTCCCTGATGGGATCTTTTGATCTTCCTCCTCCTAAGATGTCTATCAATGCTATTTCATCCTCCAAGGCTCCCCTTCGAAGAGAGTTCTTTCAAACTCATTATTTTTCGGATCCTTGGACCTTACCTTCCCCAACTGCCACTTTGGAGGAAGGGCAAGTGGGTGGAATGGCATTCCCAATTTCTGCAGCTGAGATTGCATATCAGTCTGTTGTTGACACTGCAAAGTCTGATCCAGCTCCTCTTTCGCCGGAAGAGTTGGATGGTGATGTGGCTCCGGCTTGGACGCTTACTTCTTCTTCTGCCCAGGATTGTCTAGATACCACTCTTCCATCTGAAGAGGCCATCCTGGAAGCAATGACGGGTATAGAGAGACCGTGGGATGACTTGCATCATCGGTCTTACTTCCTACCTGACTTGAGCGAAGTCGAAGCTAGCTTTCCAAGTCCTCAGTCTCCTGGACCTGTTCACCCAGTCTTGAGCCCCTTAGCACCAGCACAGGTTTATGCTGAAGGGAACATGGCTGTGATCTCTCCGACTATCCCGGTGAACATCTCCGGGAATCCCAACATTATTGAGAACGTTTTCATTGGAGCTGAATGTTCCCGTGAAGAAGTTCAAATCTATACCGAGCTCTTCAAAGAGTATAGGGATGTTTTTGCTTGGTCTTATGAGGAAATGCCTGGCATAGATCCATCTATTGTCCAGCATGACATCAAGACGTATGAAAACGCTAAGCCGGTCAGGCAAAAACTTCGTCCGGTTAATCCTAGGAAGGCAGCAGCTATCAAAGCTGAAGTTGAAAAGCTGCTTTAGGCGGGATTCATTTTCCCAGTTCCTCTGACTGAATGGGTTTCAAACCCCGTTCCTGTTGATAAAAAGCAAGGAACAATTCGAGTGTGCATCGATTTCAGAGACCTGAATAAGGCGTGTCCTAAAGATAATTACCCCACACCCTTCATTGATCAGATTATTGATGAGTGTGCCGGTAACAAATTTTTTTCCTTCATGGACGGTTTTTCTGGTTACAATCAAATTACTATCCGTCCAGAAGATCAACATAAGACCGCATTTATTTGTCCCTGGGGTACGTTTGCATATAAGAAAATGCCTTTTGGTCTGAAAAATGCTGGAGCCACTTTTCAGCGGGCCATGTCCTACGCCTTCCACGACATCAAGAAAATTATCGAGGCATACTTAGATGATCTAGCTGCTCATTCTCGAAAGAGGATGGATCATCCGGGACACCTCCGGCAAATATTTGAGAGATGTCGTTTTTATAAAATTCGTTTGAATCCGAACAAGTGCGTTTTCGCGGTAACATCCGGTCGGCTGTTGGGATTCATCGTGTCTAGTGAAGGGATAAGGGTAGATCCCTTCAAGGTTGAGGCAATACTTCGGTTGCCTCCCCCGTCTTCAATCCGTCAACTTCAAAGTCTCCAAGGGAGGTCTAACTTTCTTCGGAGGTTTATCGTTAACTATGCTGAGATTACAAAAGGATATATGAGACTGTTGAAGAAAGGAGTCCCTTTTCTTTGGGACGACTATGCTCAACGCTCATTCGATGCCTTGAAAAAGGCATTGACCTCTGCTCCTTTACTGAGTCCACCCGATTATAGCAGAGATTTTCTTTTGTATCTGTCTACAGCAGAATCTACCATTGGTATGGTTCTGGTTCAGGAGGATGATGCTCTGGCTGAGCATGTTATTTACTACCTTAGTCGAGGACTGGTAGGACCTGAACTACGATACACCCCGATAGAAAAATTAGCCTTAGCAGCAGTTCATGCGGTGCAGCGACTCCGGCATTATATTATTCTTCGCAAAACTTATGTCTTGGCAGCTGCCAATCCATTTCAGTTTGTCCTCAGCAGGCGAGTGATTGGGGGCAAATATAATAGATGGATTGTGATTTTACAAGAATTTGATCTAGAATTCATGTCTGCCAATTCCAAGAAGTCGTTAGTTTTTGCGGAATTGATCTCCGAGTTGCCTTGTGGAGAGGTGATGATCTATGATGAGTCCTTTCCGGACGAACACTTGTTTCTAATCTCTCCACAAGATCCTTGGTATGGGGACATCATTGTATATCTCCAGACTCCGAAGTTTCCCTCTTCTTTTTCGAAAGATGAGCGTCGTAAGCTGCGTCACTTAGCTAAAAGTTATCTGATTATTGGTGATGCTTTGTACCGTCGAGGGGTTGATTCAATCCTAAGACGCTGCTTAACTTTCGAAGAAGCTGAGGCCGTGCTTAATGATTCTCACGGTGGAGCTTGTGGGGGTCATTTATCAGGGCTTGCTACAGCCCAAAATATTTTGCGTGCTGGCTACTTCTGGCCCTCGATTTTCAAAGATTGTATTGAATCGGTCAAGAAGTGTCATCCTTGTCAGGTGTATACTCGGAAAATGCGCGCTCATCCAGCTCCGCTTTTTCCAGTCGTTACTGTCGGACCCTTTACAAAGTGGGGTATGGATTATACTACTTGTAACCCGCCTTCGGCAAAAGGTCACGAGTACATTATCGTAGCAGTAGACTACTTTACGAAGTGGGTCGAAGCTATGCCTACTTTTGGGAACGATGGTGAGACTGCAGCTCTTTTCTTCTTCAATCGAGTCATTGCTCGTTTCGGTATACCTAGAGAGATTGTCACTGACCATGGCAGTCACTTTTTAAACGATATGATAGGCTGATTGGCTCTTAAATTGGGTTCCAGCCAGAACATGCATCTCAGCGTATCCTCGAGGTACATCTGTGACCGTGAATAAGTCCTTGAAGACAATTCTTCGGTGGATGACTGAATCCAGCGGCATTATCTTGCATATCCTGCCACTGCGGGCATACCCGAGTCGTGCTTCTGTGACTTTACTCCGTTTCAGTTAGTCCACGGGGTGGAATCCGTATTTCCCAGTGAATGCGAGATTCCTTCCCTTAAACTGGCTGTTGAGCTTCTTCCTGACACTTCTAGTCTGGCAGAGCGGCTTCTTCATCTGGAACATCTTGATGAGCAGCGTCGAGATGCCGCCACATTGAACGAAGCGCATAAAAACCGAGTCAAAGTCCAGTACGATAAGGCGGTTAAGCCTAGGGTCTTTTCCGAAGGCGACCTTGTTTTGGTCTATGCCCAAGAAAAGGATGCCTTGGGGGCAGGAAATTTTAAGTCGATGTGGTATGGCCCCTATATCGTCAAAAAGGTCCTTAAGAAAGGAGCGTATACCTTGGTTGACTTCGAAGGAAACGAGTTGTCGGAGCCCAGAAATGGGCTCTATCTGAAGAAGTATTATGCCTAGGCTTTGGCCTGGCATTTTGCTTTGTATATAGTAGTTTTTGTCTTGTACATATCTGTTTGATTTTCGATTTTTGATGGGATGGTGATGTTTTTTGATCTGCTTTGGCAGGTTGTGTTGATGTCATGAGTCATTATGGTTTCGCCGATGGTGCTAGTAGACACACCCGGAACTTAGCTTCCGCGGCTTGGGTGCTTCATTATCCTTCCGGTCAGCTGTTGGTATCAAGAGGGGTCTGCATTGGTCCTACTTCCAATAACGTAGCAGAATACACTGCAGTCGTTCATCTACTCTCGGAGGCAATATCCTTGGGTGTTGATTCGTTGGTAGTTTTCTTGGACTCCCAGCTGGTGGTGTCGCAGTTGAACAACACTTATCGGGTATGAGATCCAATTTTATTACGATTGTTCTTGAGGGTACGTTTGTTACAAAGGTCATTTCAATTTTTAACATTCATTCATATTCCTCGAGCTGACAATTGGTTTGCTGACTCATTAGCTAATCAAGCTTTAGATTGGCATATTAATCATTCAATACAATAAAATCTAAATCATCAAAAACACCATACATTTGATACATTTATCACGTCACATCAAAATATCGCTGTATATATATCATCAGTATGTCAAAAAACTTCACAAAATTTTGGATCCATCAATGCCGTACAAAACTTGGGCTTATGCCCCATCATGTTCAGTCTCAAAAATATACAGTCATCCAATATGAAAATCTGTCTAATCCTGAGGACCCTGCCCAGTGTTCCTATAGAACATCACTGCAGTGGCCACACGGCGGAACAGTCTAACCCAGTCCCGGGGTACTCCTACAACCCGTCTCTGGACGGCTTCTGGCAAGTCCTCCACAGCAGCCAAAGGGATTTGGCGGGTTAGTCCCTCCAAGTTTCTCTGCACGGCTTGGAGGGTCCTGTCAGAATCCGCTGTCTCTGCTTCACCTCTGCGGCGCTTGTGACGTGCTAGGCCCTCAGGACGCACTGGTCCAACATCTGAAACATGATCATTTTTTATTTTGTCAGTCATTATGAATCCAATCCAAAAACATGTTTGTTTTCATTTTTCATACATATTTGAAAAATCCAAAAAATCATATAAGTTAAAATTTTTGAAAAAAAAACTTACCGACTGCTCCCCATGCTACACTGGGTGGAAGTACTAGATCTGGATCTCCTCGGAAATCCATCCCGGCATAGGGGTAGTCATCTACTGCGATGATCTGTTCTCTCCACCATAAGAAGAACTCATCGTCCCAGGTAGTTCGGGGTACCTCGCTGCCCCCCAGTCTCTTCATCATGTCTGCCCAACGGGCAATTCTTGGGTCCCGAAAGCTGCTGATAGTTGAGATGACTTTGGGTCTCAAAGCTGGAACTCTCTCGAAGAAGAATGTAGTCAAAATGGTTCCATAGCCAAAGTGTTTTGTATGTGTTTTGCGAATGGAGGTCAGTTGTTGTTTCATGTTCAGTAGCAGGGCAGTGCACCAATCATACACGTGAATTAAGCACTCTACAGCTATGCTCATGTGCGTCCTGGACGCCTGATGCAGTGAGGCAGATCCTGCCACTCTGCCGATGGTGAATAGGAGGATCTTCATGTGCAAGTCCCTGATATCTCTGATTGCAATCTGTGTGCCAACTTTCTTGGAATTTTCTATGCAATAGAGTTGGACATAGTCCTCCACGGTTAACCCTCCCAGGGGCCTTCCGTGCAGATCCACTGGGTCTCCCCTTCTGGAGAGTCCAGTGATGAAGTATATATCTTCCACCTCTATGCGTAGTGGCATTTGATCAATGATGAAACAATCCTGATCCGGTTCCCAATAATTTACCAGCATTTCAAGCAATCTCACATTACTTTTCATATTGGGCATTTTGAAAAATTTGAATAATCCACAGTTTCGGAGGACATTTTGTGCTGCGCGGTCTTCCATGACCTCTTGGTCCACTACACTATGCTCGCGTTCCCTCCATGAAATTGTCATCCTGAAGAAATTCATTAAAATTTGCATTAGAAACTCATTTTTAAAATTCGGACTTGCGCATACGCTAGTTTCGCTGTGCACAGTCGCGTGTACACGCGACTTTCCTTCTTTGAACCCGCGTATGCGCAGGTACGCGTTTTTTAATAAGGGTTTCCAGGTAAAAATCCACTTAATTTTAAATTTTAAACGGACAAAATGAATCAGCAGGATGAATAAGGAGCCTACCTGAAGTTTCGCTGAATTCCGACGGTCGGTTGTTGCTGGTTTGACGAAACAAGTTTTTAGCTCCAGAGCTCTTTTTCCAAATCAGCTATGAAATAATGAACCATTTGAGAGGTAATTTGTGTATTTATGGCTAAAAAATTGAAAATTTTTGCAAAAATTTCCTTGTGCTTATTTTTTCGATCTGTCTTATGCTGTATAACTCGATTGCTTGGAAGTGCCGAGTTTGGTATATTTCAGGTACATTTTGACATTTTCGAGATTTTTCCCGGTTTTTGGCCCATGTGTTCAGACTCTTCACGGCAGGTATATGATCATCACTGGCATATAGGTTAGGGAATCACTTTCCGTTGCATCTTGCATTCTAGCCTCCATACTGATCACTTGCCTTAGGGTCGATCCCATCAGGTCATGAGTATTATACCATTTTCACTCGCCGATTTTTAAAATCATGACTTGATGGTAGAGCCTTCCTTTACATGGGCTTCCTAGTTAGTTCCTCGCTATCGCTTGTTGCCCATGCTGCTTTTTATGTAGGCTCGGGAGTCCTCTTTAGTCCCGCCATGTCTTTCGTGTTGAAGCTTCATTCTTCTCCTTCAGCACTTATCATTTTTCTGGCTTATACCCTAGAGGCTCCCTGGTGTCGTTAAGTTGTATTACTGCATTGCATATTGGCTACTTGTTTATCCTGGCCTTTAGCCGACTTCATTTGGACTCGATGTTTAAGCCAACTTTTGACCTTGACTTTCTGTACAAGTTAACCGTTGCATGCACTTAGCTATCACGACTTGACACCTTTGTACCCATGGATGGAACGTTCCTCTGAGTATCACTGACCAGTTTTCGCCACCTTGCATTGAGCATAGGATTGTTCCAAACCCCGGAACTAGTGCATCTGCTTTTTTCGATACTCGTTCTATCCATTGTATCATAGCATTCTTTTATTCTTTTTCGGGCTTATTATGAAAAAGACAAAAAAATTAAATATAACAAAAAGAGCGGGAACGGGATGTATCTTCGTTATTTCGATGGCAGTACAGAGTCAGTTTGTCGCCCTTGAACAAAGCACATATACTTATATATATTTCCTTCATTTGGGATGGTTTTAGTTTTGACCTAGGTTCAGCCTTTACCATGTTTCACTTGTCAGTTCTCCCCAGGTTGGTTATCTCTTCCAATCATATGGAGAGTTTGTTCTGCCTCCTGCATAACAGACTTATACAGTGTCACTTTTTACTGCCATGGTCATCACGAGTCATGCTTTTGTTCAAGGGAAGTCTAACCAGAGTCGGCCATTCTGCGGTGTCTCTTGACTCATTATTCAGTCGGCCTTCCCGGTCTTGTCAGCATCATGTTCTATCACATCAGATGTTTTGATCTTCTGCTCGTGCTGGTTTGAGAAGGTCTCCATTGACTTCTTGCCGGCGGGTTTTGTCTCTTATCGACTACGACACATTGCTCTGAGAGCAAACCTAGAGCCGCACCTTGGGCCTATTTCCATCATTGATAGGTGACCTCGTGCTCAGCATTTGATCATCATCATGGGTCTTTGACTGAGTGGTTTCCCCTGTGTTCGACGTCGGCACACATTATCACACTTGGGATTCGTGCAGTACCTGGATTTCCATTTGACCCTATCGGTGGATTTCTCGCCTCTGTGTCAGCTTTCATTATTGGTTGGTTCAGAGGGTTTCTCCCGTGCGCTAGCTTCATCTTGTGCACGTCGGAAACGTACTTCGGTTTTGGTTCCATCACTCTCCTTCGTCCGATTCCTTCCAAATCTTGGCCTGCGGGTTACACTCGCGCTGGACTGATGTGGGATGCCTTAATGCCTTCTTTCCAGCAGATCTTTTCCCATCGACTCCAACTCATTGCTCTGGGAACAAGATCTAGAGTCTTTTTGTCAGTACCTTAGGGTTTGCAGTCATCAGTGGCAGACTCTTCGCTATCGACAGTGGGGATTCATTATTGCCTCTTGATTGGTAGATTCTTTCAAGTGTTCGACTTCAACTCATTCATTCACACTTGTCAGATTGTACTGGGGCACCTTGACACTCATTATCATTATCGGTGGGTCGTCTCGCGTTGGTTAACGGGAAACATCATTGCCCGGTAATCCAACGATTTCTCACATGGTCGACTTCAGCTCATTTATTCCGAGTGTGTAGAATTGTGCCGTTGTGATCGGTGAAGACCTCGGGTTGCATCAGCATTTCTCGGTTCACTGTTGACAGTTCTCTCAGTTTCTGCCAGTGTTGCCGTCCACCCTTATATGTTGCAGTTCAGCACAGCAGCATCTTATATGTTGATCCCCAAGTTGCGTGATTGTACCGTTTGATCCGCCTCTTATGATCCGGTACTTGGAGATTCAGTTACTTGATCAGATATCCAGTTG
This sequence comes from Pinus albicaulis, assembly GCA_034641835.2. NCBI lineage: Eukaryota > Viridiplantae > Streptophyta > Pinopsida > Pinales > Pinaceae > Pinus > Pinus albicaulis. The sequence continues at coordinate 1,679,514,821 of CM076580.1, forward strand.
CACTATCTTTGCTCAGCTTTCTATATGTGATACTTGGACATTGATACAGACTTGTCTTTCCGGGCCCTGCTCAAATGATTCACTATGTACTTTCAGTTCAGTTATACTTGTATACATGTTGGATATATTCAGTACTTTCTATATATGATGTATTTTTGGCTGAGCATGGGTATGCCCGCCTCAGCATGTGTTGACTCTCTGATTTCTTTCATTGGTTTTTGGCAGGCTGAAATCTGGTGAAGTCCTCTCTTGTCCTTGCGAAGTTCTTTCTATGTGCATAATACATTTCGGCCATCATGTACCCCTTCTGACCTCATATATTAGGGGGTATCTGTTATAGCATCATTTCTCACCTTGACATGATTCATGATTGCTACATGGCTTTATGGGCACCCATTCCTACAGACTTGGACAAATTCACTTAAAAACAGTGGAAAATCCTTCATACGCGACTATGCCCGTGTTTTTCCGCGTGTATACGCTAGTACAGCTAGACTTTTTCGCGTATGCCATTTTAATGATTAAAAAATATATAAAAATCCCTAATTTCGCGCTGGGTTGATAGTTACTCAGGTAGTTCAACTACCCCAGCCCGTGGCCAACTGTTTCCAACTGCTGAAACTACTTGGAGGGACTAAAAAAGGACCTCATATGTATGGCCTAAGGGAGAGAGAGAATTATTATTATTATACTCTGTTGGTTCCCTATCCAAGTCTGATTCCCCGTGCCTCCTGCACTTTCCCAGTTCATTTCAGGAAACCCTTGTTTCCTTGAGATACACATCCCTTTATATGTTATCTCGTATGCACTCATTGGGAAGGAGTCTTAGCGAGGCAAGGGCTGGACGGATCCGGACGACGGTCTGCGAAGGCCTTGGAAGGATCGGGTGATCTCTCCACTTACTTTTGTACGTACTATTTTTATAATACAGAAGTATCATGCTGTTCCCGAAGTAAATGTGTTAGTGTATGCTTTAATGTATGAAGAATATTTGTTATACAAGCATTTATGATGATTTATTTAATATTTTATATGAATCT
>CM076580.1:1680147089-1680246123 GCA_034641835.2 Pinus albicaulis
ACTGTTTTTGACCACTTTCGGGCCGAGAGAACTGCTTTGTTGTGTCCAGAGCCTCTGTTCAAGTTATGAACCCGTCTCGTTTCATGCGTGTTATCGCTTGCCGCCTACACCTACCTACAGTTAGTGGGAAAAGCCTTCAACCCCACAGGTGTGGTTGGTGGCAAGGAACTCAGAGAAGGGGCTGTCACATATTCCCAACTCTCTCCGTTTAAGCTATCTCCTAGGTTAGCTAAGGGGGGTGGTCCCTAAAGGAAAACTAAGTTAAAGATGTGAGATTTCTAGGAGAATTGATTAGAAGGAATTACTTATCAAAGATAACTCGATTTCCAATATGTAAACAAGCATATAAGTATATGAGAAATATTCAATGACCTGTTCAAAACATAGACCAGTGCTTTAAAGTAGATAACAAATGCTTGCTCAAAAATGAAATTCAAGATATAATGACAATAATCCCACAAAAGAAGTGTTAGACCAAGATCACAATATGAAATTAAATTTGCAACACCAAATAAGGGTATTTGCCAATGAAACGAGATATATCAATCATCCATAAGCATAATGATCATTAAAATGACAACATGCAATGAAGTAGTATGTAGAAGCAAATTTCCAAGTACCATAGAATTAAGCTTGTCGCAAAATTTAAGGAATTAAAATGCTTGCATCCAAAGTGCTTCTTGAGATAATATTTGCATGTGAATCTTTAAACCATCAAGATAGCAAAAAATTTGGGAACTTTGCAAGTAAATGTGATGAGATAGTGCTCTTGGTTTATTTTATTTATTAGTTCTACAACAAGGTTACAATTGAACTCTAATCCTCAGACCTCACCCTCGCCCAAATATTTGGATCTCACAGTGAGGAGTCCATAGAGGTAGAGTGTCCCTAAAACGTTTATTCAACCAACTTAAGTTGGAGGTAAATTTTAGAGATGCAAGTCTAGTATGAAAAGTGAAATGCCTAAATGATATAAAAGTGAGTTTGCAAGTGCTATTGAAAAGATGGAGATGATTCAATTAAATATGCTTCATAGTTAGAACATAACTCAAGTTGCCATAAATTGAAAGTGCTATGCTTCTTTACTTGTAGTATATTGTGAAACTTATCCAAATGAGAAATAGATCACAAAACATAAGTAAGTGATGGCAAATGAGATTGCAAATTAAGAAATTAAATGACTATGCGATTTGTGTTGCTTTCCACTTAGAGCATGCATATGTGATGTGAAAAAAAAAAACGGAAACGTCAAAACCACTAAGTCAATCCATCTACAAATTCTCTCCTTTGGAATGGAGAGATAAGGATGCCAATGGGTAAAACCCACGCTCCCACAACAAAAACAGAAATTTTTATTAATTTTACAAGAATGAAATGACCATGAGGGTTTTTCTAAACCAAGGAAAGTCTTTACAAATAAAAATTGAGATCATAGACTTTTCTTCGGTGAGAATTTCTAAGAACTCAAAATAAATTCAGATTTTACAATAGGAGAAGAGAAGCTAAGCCTCTTCTATGCCCACAACCAAAGAAAGAGTTATCTTTCTCATTTGAAATTCAGCCCAAAGGTCCTGCAACAACTTGTTAGTAATTTTTTGCAGTTGTCTACTCAAGCTGTCACAAGAAAAAATTCGAAAGAGGGCTACAAAACCAATCAAATATTAGATAGATAAAATTACAAAATATTGCACAACAATTTACAAAGAGCTAAGCCAAAGAGTTCGAGTAAACTCTCCTCTTTGCTAGTCATATTCAAGCTCTTAGATATCAAATGAAAGCAATGAAGTATAATGTTTTAAAAGATATTCAAATTTAGAAGTATTTGGCTTGTATACAAGCTATGTCTCAAAACCCCTGCAAAACCACTTTGTAAGATAAGACTCTGAAGGTTCAAAGAACAAATGAGAGCTCCTTTGAGAATGTATCAAGAGTGGGTTGGTCTCTCCAAAGACTTCCCCCAACACTTGATTCTTTGATCCCAACAAGATGTTCCCTCTACAAAACTTCAATCAAGAATTAGTTCCATATAGATCTAGCAATAAACGATGATAAGAAACTCTAGAGATTTATTTGAAACCAACTAGAGCATTCTATACCTAGAGCATACTCCTAAATCAAATGTCAATGTAAGATAACTCTACATTAACAAATCTACAAGAGCATATGAAAACAAATTAGATCAAAGCATGAGTAAAAGGAATTATACCAATGATCAACAATTCATCACACTCCAAAAGGAGGAACACCTCATGAATGAAACCCCAAAGTTTTTATTGATATTTCTGAAAGTGTACAAGGCAGCAGCGCTTCCGCAAGCACAATAGCTAGTAAACAATGATTACAATATGAGAGCCCATGGCTCTATTATATAGAAAGTTGGGAGCAAATCCCAATGAAGAACCATATGCCAAGTGGTGAAAGGGAGGAGATCTCAAGGCAAATTCGAATTTGGTAAGTGGAGCTCCAATGCCAAGTGTAAAAATCGAATTCTGGCAAGTGGGCATCATTTTCTCTTCCCTTATGTGTCAAATTCGAATTTTATGATGAAATGACATGTGTATATGGTTGGTAACCCATGTGGGAACAATTTCCCACCAAAATCTCCACCAAATATTCTCCCAAATCCTCCCAAATATGCATTAATTTCACAAATTCGAATTTCCAAGTAAGCAACTCTCATTTAATGCCGGAAATTCAATTTTTATTTGAGCACATGTCTTTTCCTTGATTTTAGGAGTCCATATCACCTTGGGACTTCACTTTAACTCCTCCATAATTTTCCACCTCATTTCCACCTCATTTAGCATGTGTGGATATTTATTTTTCTCTATTTATTTAATTTCTGGCTTAATTTATTGCCAGATTTCCCACTAAACTTAGGAAAAGTGGGTTTTGAGGGCTCAAAATACATTTTTAACCCCTCAAAGTGTGTCATAGTAGAAAGTTGAGCGTGAGAGGTGTAATTTTGATTACTCATACCCCATACAACATCTCTAGACAACACTTATTACAATTCAATTACAATTTTTATTGCAATTTTCGACTTGCGGGAAATCTAAAAAATTAAAAAATCACTACCTAGACCTAACCAAATTCCATGAAATTTTTTGTGTAATCTAGTATGGTAATATACATTGACTCTAGACACTAGGAGTCACCCAAGGCCTCACCATCAAGCCGTACTCTGGCTTTGGGGTAAAATTGAAGGAAAAAACTCAATTAATTATTAACTCCTAGTAGGGAGATGATAATTAACCAAGTAAAAAAAACCTCCCAGAGTAATACTCACTTGTTGGAAAGGTCCCAAACTACCTAGGCCTGTTACAGACTCAATACTGACTCAAAACTCATCATTACTAGCATCACTTATTACAATTCCCCGTAGGGCGTGGAATCTGGGTACAAGAGAAAATGATAAGAAGTAGAAATAGAGTTTAAAAACTCTGTTGAACTGATGATATCTGATGGTACAAATGTCTCCTGGTTCATCCTTGGGCATGGAGTCTTCTCATTATCATCAAGTGCCACTCCAGTGGTCAACAATAAAGGTTTCCGATTGCCCTAGTTATGTCATTTTAGATCTGGAGGTATAAAGTATTTTTGCAGTTATATTTATTTATCTCTCTGTTTATTTCAGTTTATAGTAATTTTTTTATTATCGGATCTATACCCTCTTCTCTGCGTATGCTATTTGATTTGCACTCTGTGCGATCTGGCAAACCAGAAACAAAAAGATGGGATTTATCTCCTACGTATGCTCTTTCCCCGTGACTTTGTACGATCTCTGGAAATCATAAATAGTGAGAAAAATATTTAGATTCTGGGTGGACTAACCAAAAATCTAACATTTTGATGCAAGGCATGCATATTTCTTGTTTGTTTTTTGCATGGTTTTTTTTTGCAGGAAAAAGAGCACGCACCCCAAAGACCAAAAAAAAACCCCCTTCCTCCTTTCCAACAATTACTAAACCTTTTAACTAGCTCACTGGGTATAAAGATATTTTATGAGAATAAAAGTCTTGGGTTCAAGCTTTTTGTCAAGTTAATTTTTTCTAAAAATCTTTTTGTCAAGTTAAAAAAAAGCACATGTAACTTATGTTTTAAAGTTACTTTATGTAATAGTGTTTCTCACCCATTATAAAAAGTGAGTCACTTACAGTCTAAAGTCACTTTATCTTTTATTTAAGTTACAGTCTTCTTGGTCATTAGTTCATAAAGTAACATTGTAAAAAATGACTTTCACTTATTTATAAAAGTGGGTCATATAAAGTAGTTTTAAAAAAAAAAGGTGAGCTTATTATATTAAGTTTGGAAAAGGGGGGAATTTGAAAAAAAAAGGTACAACTTAATCATCAACTTTCAACCTATCATGTGACTACTTGGCATCTACTACAACTTTTCTTAAAAAATGCATAACTTCTTCATCTTGAAGCATGTTTTCAGAGTCGTTTTTTTAGAACCGGTCTGATTTTTCGACATCTTTCCATTGGAGCAGTTAGTTTCAACCTTTACAACTTCAATTTTAAAAAATGGAAAGTGCATGCCCGGTTATTCTTAACAACACCAATTATTTCCAATGGCTATCCTACATGGTAGACTTACTTAGAAGTAAAGGGCTTTATAGAATAGCCTCAGGACTGGAATCTAAACCAACCAATGAAGATAGAAAGGCTAAATGGGATTTATGTGGTCCACTTCCAGTTGTTTCCTTCTCTGGCTACAAGTACTTCTTAACTTTCATTGATGATTTTTCCAGACGCACTTGGGTATACTTCTTAAAACTCAAGAGAAGTTTTTAACATGTTCTTGGCCTTTAATGCCTTTGTTGAGAAACAATATGGACATCAAATTCTTAAGTTAAGATTTGACAATGGAGGAGAATATGTTAATAACAAATTTATCAACTTTTGCACTGAGCATGGCATTCAATTGCAACATATTGTTCCGTATACTCCACAACAAAATGGCGTAGCTGAAAGGAAGAAATGGCTAATTGTATGCTTCAATCTAAAGGACTTAGTCTTAATTTTTGGGCAGAAGCAATTAACTGTGTAAATTACATAGTAAATTGCACTCCTACTAAGTTAATAAGGAATATCACTCCAGAAGAGGCTTGAAGCTCAATCAAACCAGATGTAAGTCGCTTTTGTGTTTTTGGAAGTGAAGCTTGGGCCCATATTCCAGATGAGAAAAATAAAGCCGTAGAACCTAAGAGTGGAAAATGTATTTTTGTTGGATATTTTGAAGATGTGAAAGGATATAGACTTCTTCAACCCAAATCCAAAAATGTAATCATTAGAAGAGATGTAAAATTTGATGAAGATATATCGGCCTGCGAGCCTAGTTCGACGGGTGTGCCACCTTTGGCTTGTGAGCCTGATTCGGCATATGTGCCACCTCTCTCTATCTCTTCTACTTCTGACAACATTCCTTTTACTTCGGATGATGACAACAAGGATGACAATCCTCCTCCACCTCCTCATGATCTTCCTTCAGCTCCACAAATTCCTAAATGGGTCCGCTTTACTCGGGATGCAGCAGGTTCTCTTGCAGGCGACCCTGCAGATCAACGTCGTACATGTTCTCAGTTTGACAGAGCCTCTTCCTTATTGGCTCAAGTTCCAGAAAATCATGATCCAGATACCTTTGTAGAAGCTTCAGGTTATCCAAATTGGGTTGCAGCTATGAATGAAGAATATCGTTCCTTATTGGCAAACGATACTTGGGATCTTGTTCCTCTTCCAAAGGGAAGAAAACTTGTTAGATGCAAATGGGTTTACAAAACAAAGTTTGTACCAGATGGGAAAGTAGATAAACATAAAGCTCATCTTGTTGCTAAATGATTTTCACAAGTTGAAGGCATTGACTATACTGAAACCTTCTCTCCTATTCTTTCCCTTGCTGCCTCCTTTAAATGGGAAATCCATCAGATGGATGTTAAATCCGCCTTCTTACATGGGGACTTGCCTGAAGAAATCTACATGGAACAACCCCCTAGCTTTATCCCAAAAGACTTTAGCCTTATTTGTCGTGTTAGGAAGTCTTTCTATGGTCTTAAACAAGCCCCTCGGGCTTGGTATGCCAAAATGGATAGCTTTCTCTTGGATAATGGCTTTTCTAGATGTCATTTCGACAACGCTGTCTACACCAAGAAAGTGGGTAAGTCCTTAATCATCCTTGTTCTTTATGTTGATGATGTTATCCTTACTGGTAGTGATACCAACCATATAAACCACGTGAAGTCTAGCCTAAAAAAGAAGTTTGAAATGACATACTTAGGACACTTGCATTATTTCCTTGGTCTTCAAGTCTCTCAGTCCAAGTATTCCTGTGATCATCTACGCCACTTTCACATGGAAGACTGTAAGCCAACCCATTTTCCCTTTCAGTTTGGAGTCAAGCTTTCAGTCATTTGTACTTCCCCTAAAGTTGATGCTACCTTATACCGTCAACTTGTTGGGAAACTTCTGTATCTAACCCATACCCGTCTTGACCTTTCCTTTCCTTTGTCGTTGTTCTTGTTGCTCAGTTTATGCAAAAACCTCATGAAAGTCACTGGAAAGCAGCTAAAAGAATACATCGATATGTTCGAGGTACAATTCAATTCGGGATTCATTACAGTGCAGGAGCATCTCCATTATTGGTTGGTTTCACTGATTTTGCTTGGGATGGTGACCCTGATGATCGAAAGTCTATTGCAGGTTATGTATTCACTCTTGGTTCAGGACCTATTACATGGTCTTGTCAGAAACAAAGTGCCATCTCTCTTTCCTCGCCAGAAGCAGAGTATCGTGGTGTTGTTGAAGCCAACAAGGAAGCCCTGTGGTTTCGTGAGATCCTGTCCGAATTTGGTCTTCATCGGCAACATCCAACTACACTTTGGTGTGATAATTAGAGTGCCATTCAACTATGCAAAAATCCAGTTCAGCATCAGTGTGACAAACACATTAAGCTACAGATGCACTTCATTAGAAAGCTCATTCATGATCATATTCTTGAAGTGCACTATTGTTCAACCAATGTTCAAGTTGTTGATATCTTTACAAAGGCTCTCATAGAAGCGAAGTTTACCAAACTTCGATCTATGCTTGGGGTTTAGGAAAGTTATCATTAAGGGGGGGTGGGGGGGTAGGCTCTAATGCCTCCTTCCTTCTCCTATTGTGTCACCTTTGTAAATCCTTCAATTCTATCCCAAGTTGTTCTTAAGGGGGGATGTTACGATATTCCGACACATAGGAAATAGTTAAGTATAACTTGGTCTAACGTAAAGTCAGGTAAAGTGTGTTTCTTTAGTATGTACTTTTGTAACTTATAATCCGACGATCACGATATGTAGTGAGCCGTCGGTTCATTCTCTCCTTGTTATTACTGACACTTGATCTGTGGCTTAACACTCGATTGGTCCATGATCTCTATTTAAAGAGCATGGAGGGTCATTTGTCCGGTGACCATTTATGAGAGAAGATTATGTAAATTTTATTTCTTTATATTAATAAAGTGCTTGAAGTGGCCGCGTTGGCTCAGGCCGTGGACTGTTTCCCTCTTCGAGGGTTTTAACCACGTCAAATACTGATGTATTGATCTGTGATCTGTTTGTGAGCGGTGACCTTTGGTGTTTGATCTAAGGAACTTACCCTGTAAATTCCTACACTGATTAGTAGAGTAATGAAGCATAACCCATACTCAGACATATTATGCAATATAGGTGTTTTAATGTTGATAAGAATATTAAAAGGATGGTTACTATGGGTGTGGAATAATAGGGATGATTATGGTTGATAGGTGATGTGAATGAAGGATTGGATCAATAGAAAGATTGTTCTTATTATAAACTTTTGGGGTTACTCCGAAAGTGTTTACACCATGCTTGGAGTACTTCATGAGATTTGGGATACATGGTGTATGTTCAACCCCTAGATAGTGAAAAATGGATTGGCACAAGAGATATAGTCCTTGATGGATTTGTAGTTGAGATAGCTTGTTCAATGGATCCTTGACATTAAATGGTTGCTTTGCTAGCTTAGTGTTTTTCCCTTATGCATTGGAATTCTCTTAATAGTTTGGTGTTCACTCTTCACTGGGGCCCCATGAAGGATCCAGTCTCTTTGAGAGCACCATACATGGGAAGAGGAAAATTATGCAACTCGAAGGGCAACAAGCCCTGGTTATCATGTGGCCGTTTGGATTCTACTTTGGAGGATAGGAGATGGCTCAAGGACACCTAGGGCTTCAACAATATTCTTGTAGGGACGACTCACCCAATGGAGTACATTGCTTAGGAGGATCAATGTAGTTCATGGAGGCTTGTGATGGAGGGATGCAGATTTTCCTTTTGGAGCTAGATCATATTAGAGCCATTATTTATGTTCAACATCACCTTGGAGCATGACACATGTACTTTGAAGTGTAGCATCTCAGTTTTTGGCTTGTAAGTGCTCATTGGAGGTTGTTTGCAATGGCTAAGGCCCACATTGTATTGTTGGTCTCTTTTACCTCATATAAATAGAGAAAGGCAAGAGTCATTCTGTTCACAAATGTTCATTCACTCAATTGTATTCAAACTTGTGATAAGATGTCACCTAGAGAAAAGTGTGCATTGGCCTCTATCTTTCTATAGTCTTCACATGTGCTTGATCTCTCTCTCCCTCTCTTGAGTTATCAAGGTTTCTTGCTCTTCTTGGAGTATCTTGGAGCAAGTTGGAGGGGTCTAGGGTGAGGGTCTTGTTATTGCTTGCCGCCTACACCTACCTACAGTTAGTGGGAAAAGCCTTTAACCCCACAAGGTGTGGTTGGTGGCAAGGAACTCAGAGAAGGGGCTGTCACACTAATCCCAACTCTCTCCGTTTAAGCTATCTCCTAGGTTAGCTATGGGGGGTGGTCCCTAAATGGAAAACTAAGTTAAAGATTTGAGTTTCTAGGAGAATATTAGAGTGAAATTGGATTACTTTTGAAGATTCATGAGCATTTATGAGCAACTTTGAAATAATGACAAACCATTTAACCAATGCCTTTGCAAATAACGTGCTCAAAAGTAAAAGAAATGCTCAAAGAGATGAGAACACAATAATCCTGAAATGGAAACAAAAGACTATTTAGCACAAGATATCATAAATGCTCTCAAGTTAAATAGATTTATGAATCAAAGCATGAGAAACTATCTTGCTCAAAAGGAAACAATTAGTGTTCTACTTTGGAGAATGTAAATGAGATGATAGAAAAACTCAAATGTTAGACCAAGATAACATGCAATTAAATTTGCGACACCAAATAAGGGTATTTGCCAATGAAACAAGATATATCAATCATCCATAAGCATAGTGATTATTAAAATGACAACATGCAATGAAGTTGCAAAAGTAAGCAAATTTCCAAGTACCATAGAATTAAATTTGTTGCAAAATTTAAGGAATTAAAATGCTTGCATCCAAAGTGCTTTTTGAGATAATATTTGCATGTGAATCTTTAAACCATCAAGATAGCACAAAATTTGGGAAATTTGCAAGTAAATGTGATGAGATAGTGCTCTTGGTTTATTTTATTAATTAGTTTTAAAGCAAGGTTATAATTGAACTCTAATCTTCAGACCTCTCCCTCACCCAAATATTTGGATCTCACAGTGAGGAGTCCATAGAGGTAGAGGGTCCCTAAAACGTCTATTCAACCAACTTAAGTTGGAGGTAAATTTTAGTGATGTTTGGGGCATGTAAGATCTAAAAGTAAATTAACATGAAAATGAAAATTCAACTTCAACTTGAAATATATTTGCTTGTCATGAAATAAAATGTAGTTTTATTTGATGCATCAAACTTAATATTGTAGAGTGTGCTCAATGGTGAAGCATAAGCAAATTTGAAGTATGATTTCAAGCTAAATAAACTCAAGTAAAGATGCTTGCATATAAAAAAAATCCGAATTTGCTATGAAAGTAAATGCTCTTAAAACTTGTAGCAAATCAAAGTGAATAGTTAGTGAAATGAATGAAATGCATGGCCGTGTTAATTGACCAATTAAATGAGATGCATGCAATTTAAAGAGATCAACAAATCACCCCACAAGTTCTCTAAAAAAATGGAGAGATTGAGATGCCAATGGGTAAAACCCACGGTCCCAAAATCAAAAATTTTATTAGTTGTTAGAAGTAAGAGACTATGAAGCCTCCTACAAGCTCAAGGAAAACCTTTACAAATGAAACTTGAGGTCTTAGACTTATCCTTAATGATAAATTGATGCAATATAAAGGCTCAATAGAAAACAGATTTTTACAAGTGAAGAATAAAGGCCAAGCCTTCTCAATGCTCATGGCAAGAGAGAGGGAAGAAGCCACAAAATGAACTCAACCTTCCTCAAGGAAGCTCCTTAACTGCCCACGACCAAAGGAAAAAGAGAGAGCCCTCCTCGTTTGACATTAGAGCTCAAAGGTCCTACAACAATTTGTTAGTAGTTTCTTGAAGGTGAATCCCACAAGTTGCTACAAGAAAACAAGTTAGAAAAAGAAGGCTACAAAAAACCAACCAAGTGTTAGACAAAGAAAATCACAAAATATTGCACAATAATCTACAAAGGGCTAAGCCGAAGAAGATGAGTAAACTCTACTCTTTGTCTAGTCATGCTTAAGCTCTTTAGATAGCAAAATATGATCCACTGACGCACAATGAAAAGCAAAATATTTTTAGATGATTGCATGCATACAAACTATGTCCAAATGAATCCCTGCAAGACACTTTTTCGTAAGATAAACAATGACAATCCAAATAACAAATGAGAGTTCTTTTGAAGGTGCTTTAAGAGTGGGTTGGTCTCCCAAAGACTTCCCCTCACGCTTGATCTAAAAAGAATTCTTCTACAATACTCAAGTCACAAATTAGTCCATGTAGATTTAGATAAACAAACAATGAATGAAACTTCTAGAAATTTATTTGAAAATAAACTAGAACTTTCAACCTCTAGGGCTTACTTTCAAATCAGATGGTAATACAAGATAGTTGTGCACTAGCAAATTCACAAGAATACATGGAAAATGAAATAACTCAAAGCATATAAAAGATTATACCAGTAGCTCCAAATGCACCATGCTCCAAAGGAAGAACACCCATGAATGGACCCCCAAAGTCTTTTTATTGATATTCTTGAAAAGTGTACAAAGTAGCAGCGCTTCCGCGAGTACAATAACTCGTATCCAATGATACCATATGAGAGCCCATGACTCCATTATATAGGAATTTGGGAGCAAATCCCAATGAAGAACCATATGCCAAGTGGTGAGAGGGAGGAGATCTCAAGGCAAATTCGAATTTGGTAAGTGGAGCTCCAATGTCAAGTGTAAAAATTGAATTCTGGCAAGTGGACATTATTTTCTTCTTCGGTTATGGGCCAATTTCAAATTTTATGATGGAATGACATGTGTATATGGTTGGTAACCCATGTGGGGACAATTTTCCACAAAAATCTCCACCAAATATTCTTCCAAATCCTCCCAAATATGCACTAACTTCACAAATTCGAATTTCCAAGTAAGCAAATCTTATTTAATGCCGGAAATTCAATTTTATTTGAGCACATGTCTTTTCCTTGATTTTAGGAGTCCACATCACCTTGGGACTTCACTTTAACTCCTCCATAATTTTCCACCTCATTTCCACCTCATTTAGCATGTGGATATTTATTTTTCTCCATTTATTTAATTTCTGGCTTAATTAATTGCCAGATTTCCCACTAAACTTAGGAAAAGTGGATATTGAGGGTTCAAAACACATTTTCAACCCCTCAAAGTGTGTCATAGTAGAAAGTTGAGCGTGAGAGGTGTAATTTTGATTACTCATACCCCATACAACTTCTCTAGGCAACACTTATTACAATTCAATTACAATTTTTATTGCAAATTTTGACTTGCGGGAAATCTAAAAAATTAAAAAATCACTACCTAGACCTAACCAAATTCCACGAAATTTTGTGTGATCTAGTATGGTAATATACATTGACTCTAGACACTAGGACTCACTTAAGGCCTCACCATCAAGCCGTTCTCCGGCTTTGGGGTAAAATTGGAGGAAAAAACTCAATTAATTATTAACTCCTAGTAGGGAAATGATAATTAACCGAGTAAAAAAAACCTCCTAGAGCAATACTCACTTGTTGGCAAGGTCCCAAGCAACCTAGGCTTGTTACAGACTCAATACTGACTCAAATTCATCATTACTGGCAACACTTATTACAATTCCCTGTAGGGCGTGGAATCTGGGTTCAAGAGAAAATGATAAGAAGTAGAAGTAGAGTTTAAAAAATCCGTTGAACTGATGATATCTGATGGTATATGTGTCCTCTGGTTCATCCTTGGGCATGGAGTCTTCTCATTATCATTAGGTGCCACTCCAGTGGTCAACATTTGGCTCCATATGGGGATGCATGTTAGATATGAAGTGATAGTGTGCAAGAACCTGGAATCTGCTTCCACCGACCAAAGATATATATATATATATATATATATATATATATATATATATATATATATTAGCAATATCCATTTAAAATAACATCAAATAAAATCAAATACAAAAATGAAAATTTATTCTAGGAAACATAGATAACAATTTATTCATGAAATAAAACTACTTAAACAAAATTTACAAGAGATAGGGTTAGGAATATGATACACAGGATGCCCCATGGCATCAAATGTCTTCGGTGAAATCCATATTGAGAACCTGCCTACTCACAAGCAAATCCATAGGCTCTTTCTCTGATGTGCCTTGTCCAATTATGACTATCTTGGGACTATGACTTGCCCCAATGTTAACATGTTTGTGGCCATTAGATATACCAAACCTCTTCCTGTTCCTTTTTTGACTTTTGACGTGTTGAGGCTTGATCCTGCTCAAAACTGGTGCATTTTTTATATCCTTTTTCTTTTTTCATTTTTTTATTTTCTTCCTGGTTAGTTGCGATGGTGATGATGATGTAATTATTGTCAATCTTACAGCTCTATCTTGAAAGTGCTTTGATGGAAGATTTGAAGTACCCAAGCCTTTTGAGCTATGCCTAATCTCTTCATTTTGAATCCGTTTTGTTAAGGGGGGAAGAAAATTTGTCATCACAACATCACTTCCTGTCTGGCACGATCTACAGAATAATCTCATTGTTGGGTCTCCTTGGATCCTCAACATAATATCTTTTCTCTAACTCCTGATCAAGTCTGACAAAGTTATTATCTGGCATGGGAATGGTGGCATATGATAAATCCATTTGAAGGCTACCACATAAATCTGATGCCCATTTTCTTGATAGGAGCATTCCCCATGAATCAGGAACAGCTATCACAACAATATCCATAGTCATTATTATGTCTGGGTATGCAGCTAGGAAAACCTGTAAATCTTTAATTATCTCACACACTTCAATTCTTTTAGAATCTATTGAACATATGTTGTGATAGGGCCTAAATACCTTTAAATTCAGTTGCTCCATGACTTTCTTGGTCATGACATTTGATGAAGCCCCTGAATCAAGCATGCAATTGTGTAAAAGACGATCATTCATTATCAAAGAAACATTAAATGGTAGATGATCTTCGTTCCCCACATAACAGTTCATACTTTTCAATAAAATTTCTTCATCTTCTTGTTCATTATTAGGCTTTTCTTTCCTTTGAGTAACTTCAATTGCACTTAGTAACTTGGCCCTTTGAGATGGTATCTTTAAAAGCTCTATTACTGGGATAGAAACCTTTGCATTATTCACCCAATTGCCCAAGTCAAAATTTAATTCTGAAGTAGGAGGAGAATTTTTTTTGTGATTATTCCGGTCTTGAATATCCCTTCTCTGATAAGTCATCCCTTTCTGTTTTGCCATAGCAAGAATTTGTCCAGATGTAGGCTTTTCCCCAAAAATCTTAGTGACTTTGTCAAAATTTGCAATCATATTATCAACCCCCAAATTATTAGGACTATGGTCAATCTCTTGATTTCTTTCAATGGTGTATATTTGATCTTCCATGGAGAACATATTGATTTGACCACTAGTTCCTACATGTTCAACTCCCAACATGCTACCTTCCATAATTCTCTTTACATATGGGCATGTGGCTTCTTCATGGAACTCATTACATGGCCTACAAAAAGGGGGAATTTGATCTACCATGTTGGTGGATTCCAATGGATTTGGAGGCCTATAATCTTGTTGAGGGCCTTTATTATTTTGCCATCCATTATTTGGCCTAGGTTGGAATCTTTGCACTTGCGATCTTTCCATGGCCACCAACCTACTTTGCATGGCTTGCATTTCTTTAGTGTGGTTTGCTTCCATGCTCTTGATGAGTTGAGTTAATTCCTTAATAGGATCATGGGTAGCCTCTTCCTTGGCCTTGCCTTTGGAATCATTCGATTTTGATGGCCCTCTAGTGAAACCAGGAATCTCAGATTTTCCTGATTGCTTTCTGGCCCTCTCCATTTTCAAGGCTTCAGTTTGAGCTACACCCAAAGTTGCAGGCTCCTTTCTTCTCAACTCATAAGCAGTGTCAACACCAAAAGAATCTAGATAGGAACATAAGAGAAATTCATCAGGAGGTTTAACAGTAGTAGGCATGCTTTTAACCAATTCATTGAATCTCTTGTTAAACTCCTCCATGGTTTCATTCTCATTTTTCTTCATGGTGCTAATGGCACTGATCAAATGACCATTCTCTCTTTTCTCTCCATACTTTCCCATGAAAGCATTAACAATCGTTTGTAAAGAATCATACGAGTTAGCAGGTTGCTCAGTGAACCAATCAAGAGCATCCTCTTCCAAAGAGAGAACGGAAAGCCTCATCTTTACATCCTCATAGTTAGCAACGTTACACCACTTAAAGATGCAAACGTTAAAGTTTTTCACATGTGATGCAACACTAATGTCATTGTTACCTTGAAAAGAAGGCAACCTTTGAATAGCCTTGTCAGGGATATTGTGAGGATAGCCATTAATGTTAGTAAAGTTACAAGGAGCAAAAATATCATTCATGATGTTAGGCTCAACTTGTTCTTGAAACAACAAATGAATGTCAAAAATAGCCTCTTGCCCAAGACTAGCAAGAGCTCTATTATGAGAAAGTCTATTTAACCTCTCTCTATAAACCCTTTCAGGATCAGGAGAGGGGCTAACTAAACCACTTGAATTTCTCCTAGTAGAGACTCTTGCAAAATTAGGATTGAGTGGAGTTGCCACTTGAGCAAGAATCTAAATCTAAAAATTCAAATATGCCAAAACCAAAAGTTAGTCGATTTCCCAGGTACAAGGAGACACGTCCCCGACAATGGCACCAAAAATGTTATCGCTTGCCTCCTACACCTACTTACAGTTAGCGGGAAAAGTCTTTAACTCCACAAGGTGTGGTTGGTGGCAAGGAACTCTGAGAAGGGGCTGTCACACTAATCCCAACTCTCTCCGTTTAAGCTATCTCCTAAGTTAGCTATGGGGGGTGGTTCCTAAATGGAAAACTAAGTTAAAGATTTGAGTTTCTAGGAGAATATTAGAGTGAAATTGGATTAATTTTGAAGATTCCTGAGCATTTATGAACAACTTTGAAATAATGACAAACCATTTAACCAGTGCCTTTACAAATAACGTGCTCAAAAGTAAAAGAAATGCTCAAAGAGATGAAAACACAATAATCTTGAAAGGGAAACAAAAGACTATTTAGCACAAGATATCAGAAATGCTCTCAAGATAAATAGATTTATGAATCAAAGCATGAGAAACTATCTTGCTCAAAAGGAAACAATTAGTGTTCTACTTTAGAGAATGTAAATGAAATGATAGAAAAACTCAAATGTTAGACCAAGATAACAACATGCAATTAAATTTGCAACACCAAATAAGGGTATTTGCCAATGAAACAAGATATATCAGATATCCATATGCATAATGATCATTAAAATGACAACATGCAATGAAGTTGCAAAAGTAAGCAAATTTCCAAGTACCATAGAATTAAACTTGTTGCAAAATTGAAGGAATTAAAATGCTTGCATCCAAAATGCTTCTTGAGATAATATTTGCATGTGAATCTTTAAACCATCAAGATAGCAAAAAATTTGGGAAATTTGCAAGTAATGTGATGAGATAGTACTCTTGGTTTATTTTATTAATTAGTTCTAAAGCAAGGTTACAATTGAACTCTAATCCTCAGACCTCACCCTCGCCCAAATATTTGGATCTCACAGTGAGGAGTCCATTGAGGTAGAGGGTCCCTAAAATGTCTATTCAACCAACTTAAGTTGGAGGTAAATTTTAGTGATGCTTGGGACATGTAAGATCTAAAAGCAAATTAACATGAAAATGAAATTTCAACTTCAACTTGAAATATATTTGCTTGTCATGAAATAAAATGTAGTTTTACTTGATGCATCAAACTTAATATTGTAGAGTGTGCTCAATGGTGAAGCATAAGCAAATTTGAAGTATGATTTCAAGCTAAATAAACTCAAGTAAAGATGTTTGCATATAAAAAAATCTGAATATGCTATGAAAGTAAATGCTCTTAAAAATTGTAGCAAATCAAAGTGAATAGTTAGTGAAATGAATGAAATGCATGGCTGTGTTAATTGACCAATTAAATGAGATACATGCAATTTAAAGAGATCAACAAATCACACCACAAGTCCTCTAAAAAAATGGAGAGATTGAGATACCAATGGGTAAAACCCACGCTCCCAAAATCAGAAATTTTATTAGTTGTTAGAAGTAAGAGACTATGAAGCCTCCTACAAGCTCAAGGAAAACCTTTACAAATGAAACTTGAGGTTTTAGACTTATCCTTGATGATAAATTTATGCAATATAAAGGCTCAATAGAAATCAGATGTTTACAAGTGAAGAAGAGAGGCCAAGCCTCCTCAATGCTCACGGCCAAGACAGAGGGAAGAAGCCACAAAAGGAACTCAACCTTCCTCAAGGAAGCTCCTTAACTGCCCACGACCAAAGGAAAAAGAGAGAGTCCTCCTCGTTTGACATTAGAGCTCAAAGGTCCTACAACAATTTGTTAGTAGTTCCTTGAAGGTGAATCCCACAAGTTGCTACAAGAAAACAAGTTAGAAAAAGAAGGCTACAAAAAACCAACAAAGTGTTAGACAAAGAAAATCACAAAATATTGCACAATAATCTACAAAGGGCTAAGCCAAAGAAGATGAGTAAACTCTCCTTTTTTTCTAGCCATGCTTAAGCTCTTTAAATAGAAAAATACGATCCACTGACGCACAATGAAAAGTAAAATATTTTTAGATGATTGCATGCATACAAACTATGTCCAAACGAATCCCTGCAAGACACTTTTTCGTAAGATAAACAATGACAATCCAAATAACAAATGAGAGTTCCTTTGAAGGTGCTTGGGTTGGTCTCCCAAAGACTTCCCTTCACGCTTATCCAAAAAGAATTCTTCTACAATACTCAAGTCACAAATTATCCATGTAGATTTAGATAAGCAAACAATGAATTGAAACTTCTAGAAATTTATTTGAAAATAAACTAGAACTTTCAACCTCTAGGACCTACTTTCAAATCAAATGCTAATACAAGATAGCTGTGCACTAGCGAATTCACAAGAATACATTGAAAATGAAATAACTCAAAGCATAGAAAATATTATACCAATAGCTCCAAATGCACCATGCTCCAAAGGAAGAACACCCATGAATGGATCCCTAAAGTCTTTTTATTGATATTCTTGAAAAGTGTACAAAGTAGTAGCGTTTCCGCAAACACAATTGCTCGTATCCAATGATACCATATGAGAGCCCATGGCTCCATTATATAGGAAGTTGGGAGCAAATGCCAATGAAGAACCATATGCCAAGTGGTGAGAGGGAGGAGATCTCAAGGCAAATTCGAATTTGGTAAGTGGAGCTCCAATGCCAAGTGTAAAAATCGAATTCTGACAAGTGGACATCATTTTCTTCTTCCCTTATGTGCAAAATTCGAATTTTATAATGGAATGACATGTGTATATGGTTGGTAATCCATGTGGGGAGAATTTCCCACAAAAATCTCCACCAAATATTCTCCCAAATCCTCCCAAGTATACACTAACTTCACAAATTCGAATTTCCAAGTAAGCAGCTCTCATTTAATGCCGGAAATTCAATTTTATTTGAGCACGTCTTTTCCTTGATTTTAGGAGTCCACAACACCTTGGGACTTCACTTTAACTCCTCACTAATTTTCCATCTCATTTCCACCTCATTTATCATGTGTGGATATTTATTTTTCTCCATTTATTTAATTTCTGGCTTAATTAATTGCCAGATTTCCCACTAAACTTAGGAAAAGTGGATTTTGAGGGTTCAAAACACATTTTTAACCCCTCAAAGTGTGTCATAGTAGAAAGTTGAGCGTGAGAGGTGTAATTTTGATTACTCATACCCCATACAACTTCTCTAAGCAACACTTATTACAATTCATTTACGATTTTTATTGCAATTTTCGACTTGCGGGAAATCTAAAAATTTAAAAAATCACTACCTAGACCTAACCAAATTATACGAAATTTTATGTGTGATCTAGTATGGTAATATACATTGACTCTAGACACTAGGACTCACCTAAGGCTTCACCATCAAGCCGTACTCCGGCTTTGGGGTAAAATTGGAGGAAAAAACTCAATTAATTATGAACTCCTGGTAGGGAGATGATAATTAATCGAGTAAAAAAAACCTCCTAGAGTAATACTCACTTGTTGGCAAGGTTCCAAGCAACCTAGGCCTGTTACAGATTCAATACTGACTCAAATTCATCATTACTAGCATCACTGATTACAATTCCTCGTAGGGCGTAGAATCTGGGTTCAAGAGAAAATAATAAGAAGTAGAAGTAGAGTTTAAAAACTCTGTTGAACTGATGATATCTGATGGTACATGTGTCCTCTGGTTCATCCTTGGGCATGGAGTCATTATCATCAGGTGCCACTCCAGTGGTCAATAGGTCTATCTCTTGGAAATTAGGATTTTGTGATGAAACCCTAGGGTGGAATTGTGAAGAAGAGGAGGGGAGGATGTCTTGCCTTGGAGGATGTGTTGGAGTGCTTTTTGCATATTTGATTTTCTTGGTTGCTAAGGTTTTGTTGATTTACCCTAGCTGGGGTATGAAGAGCTAAGAGGATTTATATTATCCTTGAGAGAAGGCTATGGGACATGTACTTCATCTTGACCAAATTAATGAAGTTTCTAGTGATCCAAAACATGTGCAATTTCCAAATTTGATTTTCGGCTATATATGTTCTTTATGCATTGTTATTTATAATCGTACATGTCTTGCTGATTTGACACAAGTAAAAGGACAATTTTTTAGTGATTTAACATCCAAGTGAAGAATATAAGGCGTGATTTTACTCATGTGATTCAACTGTTGTATTTCTATTGTTACTGTTGTAAAATAATATTTTCAGAGTTTGTTATGGGCTAATAAGCTGCCCTAAAAGCACTGAAATTTATGCCTTTGGATTGGTATATTTTTTCCTTGAATTGTTGGGAAGTTTGGGGTGTTTTGTACTCTTTTTGTTGTTGTTTTGTACCTTGTTTTATAGCAGCCCTAGGGCTGAAAGTTCACAAGGTTAAGATCCAAGAAACCTTCTCGATTGAAGGTGAGACTTTTCTATTTTTACATTAAATTTTGAATTTTGAGAAATTTTCATGGTCATTTCACAACCATGATACCTAGGTCCTATACAACCCGAATTAGCAAGTCTCATTAAGGTTCTCATAAATTGCTAAGGTGGCACCATAGGGACAAAAGCCCACTTTCACCTAGTCCCCACTATTTAGGCCAACTTCTACAAAGCTAAGGGAGGATTCTCTGCGCTAAATACCCTCCAACACAGGTTAGTAACACCTTATGGGTGATCAGTCTAAGAGTTAATTTCAAAAATCTTGCTTCTCCAAGATGAAAATTTGGCTGCAGAAAATGTATACTAGCAAGTACAACAACACACTATAGAAAATTAGCCTTGAAATAACACAAAGTTGAGTGTCTTGAGTCCTTACCAAATTGGAGATGAACACCTTGCTATAGACCTTGGTAAATCACCGAAGATGCAGAATTGGCTTGGTAAATCTACAAAAATGCAAAAAAAGCACAGAAAACAACAGACTAAACCCCCCTTTGGGGCCACACACAAGCTTATAAATGCCCTTTAAGGTTAGATCTAAGGGTTGAAATAATATAGAAATAAATATATAATAACCAAAATAAGTGAGTAATTTGAAGGATATTGCAATCTGAAAAATGTTACAAAGAGGATCAAATCTCCAAGGGGTCAAAACCTAGAGTTTTATTTTGTGCAGAAATTTAATTTCCAGCAAGCTAGAAAGTGATAATTTACTTCAAATAATGATGCATTTTTGCCAGAAAGTGAAAAAATAGACAAGGGTTTACAGGTACATACCTTTTGAGGCCCAAACCCTTGAATGAGAGTTTCACTTGCCACTCAAATTTGCTGCTATAAATTGTATTGCAGACCTGTAAAATCCTTGGACAGCCACTTGAATTTGTTTCAAATTAACTTTTCCTACACAAGACAATCAAGCTATACCGTTATTTTACCAAATGGATAAGATTCAAGCATAACCCAAGCGATAAAACTAGCTGAAGAATAAAAATTGAGTTTAAGCTATTGAAATGTTTTTGGTATTTTTATATTTTTGTATTTTATGAAATATAAATTTCGAAGATGTTTTGGATTTTTGAATATTGATTGGTGAGGTGAGGCTTAGCTTTGCCTTGTGTTGCCCCTTGTAGACAGTGTCTGGCTCGGAAACTGTGTCAAGGCTTCAGGATAAAGGGGTTTTTGAAAGAAATCGTTGTTATGGGTTAAACTTGTTTCTTTAAGGTATCAAGCACAATCCTTCCAAAATTTTAACCAAAACACCTGCTCTCAACCTTGATAGATACCAATAAACTGAAAATGATTGAAGGAAGACTACAAGAATATAACAAACAACCTTACTCTCACCCTGAATATATCAACTATCTGGTATAGAAAGAAAGCACACAGAATAGCATTCTATGGCTCAACAAAAGAACATATCTTAATTATATGAAGTCAGGGCAACAATTAATGAATGCAGAGGTATAATATAAACTACTTTTTATATTATAATCTCAGTTTTAAACATAACATTGACCGGAGAATTAAGGGAAGGTGATCCTCAGCTTAACCTCTCTGGTGTCTCATGTAATTTAAAAAATGCTTATAAGAAGAGATTATGACAATTACAAAAGATAAAACTCTCAAAAGAAAACAATCTTCCATAAGATGAAATAGGAATCTTTTGATTAAATCTGCTGAAAGCAAAGTGCTCAAAAATGGAGACGACAAGTCTTTCTCCAAAAGCCCACCCCTCTCTAATCTACAGTTGACTTCTTTATTTTTTACAAAGCTAGGCCTCTGCCTGGAATCATGAAACAATTTTCTAAAAACAGAAATGGCCTTGACACCTATGGCTATGTGCTGTCTTAATTGCCCAATAATCAAGGAAAACTCTACCACCTATTCTAATTAGCTGTTCTTTTATTCTATTTGGAAGGAGTACACCTTTTCCCACCTGTTGAAGTATGATTTACAAAACTTCTTCCATCAGAACTTTTAATATTCAGTAGCATTAAATTTCTTACCTCTTCAATTGTTACTCTGTCGAAATACACATTGACCAAGTGCTCCCAAATGTTTTTGTTTGTTTTCGAGGAAAATCTGGGTAGATCCAGCCGAAGGGATCACCTCCCGCAGGCCAAACTAATCAGAGCCTAACCCGGAGGGTGTTGAGGAGAATTGACCCCGTGACCTCCCAATGGCCGAGGTGCTTTAGCAATGAGACCTTGACCAATTGAGCTAACCCTCGGGGCTAAGTGCTCCCAAATGTTTCCTGAATACCCTATGCATTTATCACATACACATCAGCTGCAGCATAAAGTGGGGCTACGTGAATTGTTTCCGGGGCCTACAACATTACTCTTGCTAGCTTGGGATGATAAGCTACTAATCATAACATAGTCTTGATAACAGAGGTCAGTTCTATGAGCATCCCTGAGAAGGGGGGTTGTGCAAATCTGTCCCGGACAGAAATAACAAACTACAAAAGGTGCAGCCACTTACTAATGTTTCAAACAAGAGACCAAAAACAGGAAATGTAACCCCATGAACAACTGCTGCAATGGATCCCACTATAAACAATGGAGTCTCTGGCTTGTTGAGAGATGCTAGGCATAAAACAAGAACACTTTTTTTTTCTTTCTAATTGACCATGCCCCACATCCCCCTGATTTTTGGATAAAAAACAGCTCATGAAGCCCTTCTTTGGTTTGCTTTGGCCTACTTGAACATCTTCCTGGAGACTAACTCCACCAGGCAAGCAAAATGAAAATGAAACTGAGTCACAACTACCACAATTCTCGATGATGCATTGCTTATATACTGTCTAAGAGATAAATTTTGACCACCTACCCAACCAGTGGTATTGGAGTCATCCAAATGAATTTTCAGATGATCAGGATCATTTGCATATTGTTATTTTTATCGATGCACTTCCAGAAGACGTATGAACTGGGAGTATGCCTCAGAAGGGTTCATGATGACCCAAGAGTGTGAACCCTTTTCCACTATAGAACCACGCTAGACTACAACAATCATATCAGCGTTTCTGACAGTAGTCCAACGATGTGCAACAATAACCATTTTTCCATTTATCATAATTCTGTTGAGAGCTTTTTGAACCAGTCAAAACTAGATTGGTCACTGATCTGATGATAAATGTACAATGCAGCGTATGTTTTTCCTGCACCAGTACAAAGTAATTCAACATTTGAGAAGTCACTACATAGCATCCTATTCTTTCTTGAGCTAAACTGTCTTTTCTGGTTGGGAGCCTGTTTGTTGCCTTGAGCGCTGCTTTCTTTCATGAGAACACTGCTGATTATAATGCATTCTGAAGTTATTTTTACTCCTACCAAATTGCAGGTCCCTGACACCAGGCTCCAAGTGTTCAACTGTAGTATGATCCCCCAACATCTCTGCCCTGCTAACAGATAGAGTACTTGTACTAGAGCGCGGTACGTTCCAGTCCACAGGAGTTGTTGCCTCCACTAAACCTTGCCCCAAATTTGTTTCTTCAACAATGGAAACAACTTGATTTCCACTATCCAGTGCATCAACAGATGCATTAGCCATACCAGGCAGAAACATCCCTGGTAAAATCACATCAAGCTTTTTAGGTTCGATATTCCCACCACATTCTTTCTGGACCTTGAACATTTCTGCAAATTTTTCTCCTCTTGATCTCCTCATCTGTTATTAGAATACTGCTGTCGACCATGCTTCCTTCATTGCTCTCTTGGATGTTGTAATCAGACATTCAAAACTGCTACACACGTTCAGCATCTTTTACATAAATCTCCTTGTGGCAGACAGGACAATTTACTGAAACCCACTTTTTAACTTTGTTAAAATGTGAACTAGAATTGGAATCAGCGTGAACTCCCTCATCTTCATTTTCTACTAATCTTGACACAGATGAATCTACTGAGTTTGCTGATTGAAGCCAATTTTGTTCCTGAAGCCACCTCCACCACCTTCCAAAGCAATTACTGTTAAAGCAATGAAAGCAGGACATCAGATTCATGAAAGGCCTCAACCTACTTTGGGCATCCTCCGTGTCCAAAGGGAACAAGCAGAATGAACAATTTCCTTCTGGGTGATTCATATCAGAAAGCTTATCAATTGCTGCCCCACACAATGATATGAGCATGGGAGAAGCCGCAAGTTCTCTAGCATCATTTTGTATTTCCGAGAGCAAATAAGAATTTGTTAATTCTATCTCAGGAGGCTCCATTGGATACTTCTTCGTTATGCGATCCAAGCACCGCTGGCATTCAATCCTGTGCGCTAGGACATGGAGCAACCCTTGTAAGGTTGTGCCAGTGTTCCTGTGGTTCCTGAGAAGCAACTTTGTTACATGAACTAGGGCCCTGTGCTGACATGTAGCTGTGGTATCCTAGAAACCATAAGCGAAATCGTTTGGGGGCAGGGGCGCAATGGCTCAGCCACTGCCACATTGCCAAAGCGGTATCTACTAACAGACAAAACGCGGAACCACCCCCCCCCCCCCCAGTTAGAGATCGAGCATGCGAGTGGGGGGGGTGGGGGGGGTGGCACAATAAACAATGGCTGTCGATTTGCTGCTCTGTTCAACCCTTCAATTCCGACTGATCTTCAAAAGGCTGAACACTCCAAGTAAGATCATCCCTGCAAACAACGTCTCATTCATGAATTAGGATAACCTTTCCTCCATTAGGTTTTAAAAAATCATGCAAAGTGAACCTTCTTGAGAATTGGAGCATTAGCAGTTATTTATATTATTAAGGTGTTGCATGATTCATCATTCCAGCTTGTCTGTATTGCAATTGATTATTGTTATCTGCTAGTTGACTGGAACTTGTACTAAGATGAAACCATTATTTTGTGTTGAACTGGGCACTGAGGATCTCTCATCGTATTTTTCATCTAACCTTCCAGAGAGCTTTGGGCATAATGTGTTAGGGCTCCACTGATTATATCCTACCCCAGTTTCCTAGATTTCATGGTAGTCAACACTTTCTAAAACATGTGAATATTTAGGACTGCTAACTCTTTTCCCCACCAAGAATCTGTAGCAGGAAGAGGTTTAGGCCCCTGATGAGCAAATCCTAGGCCTATGGGTATAATTGATTCTCCATGTGACTCAAATTGCTTTACTGTAGACGAGATAGGCCTGTTGAGAGCTGTCCCTTGCATGCATTTGAGATTATTCCCTTGATGTATCTGGTGATAATATTGAGGTCCTCTGCAAATGGTAATGGATTATAGTATTTGTGGAGGACAGTGACTAGTATAAGAGGTTTGACAAACTATTTCGTTGAGAAAAGCTTCTAAGTGGGCTTCCAAGCTTCCTTTGCCAGAGTAGTCTAACATTTCCAAGTAGCTTGCAACACATGACGAGTATTACGCTTAAGGCTGTGATTTCCAGGTTTATGCTATAACAGAACTTTGTTGCCAGTTCGAAGGCATTTGCTCCTCCTGGTATGTCTTGGAGATGGACTTTTCCATCTTTGGACTCTGCCAACTATTTTCGAATCTGGTTGCTTTGAGACACAAGAGGGAATCGAATCAAGGTTAGAGGAAATTGACAACTTTTGAGCAAATATTGCGAAGAGGTGAAATTTTTTACTGGGTAATCTTGTGCTACAACACCTTGCAAATTACCTTTTCTAGTGCCAAATTGTAATCACAACCTCTTTGAAGTCAACATTGTATTTTTAGGACTAGGATTTGAGTTTGGCGTCGAAAGACTAGTGACCCTCATCTTAGTCGAAGATGATGTATTGGTGACCAAACTCAACTAGAAGTGTTTGCTTCTTCGAATACCTTCGGCCAATGGATCAACTATGGAATTAGGAGAGATCTTGTCGTTAAAGAAGAAACCTTCAATAAGGGTTACTCCAATGAGTAGATTTTGATCACTCTAACCCAACAAAGAGAAAGTTAGGACTAGCACCCTAACCTCCTTCTTCCGCATGA
This sequence comes from Pinus albicaulis, assembly GCA_034641835.2. Classification (NCBI taxonomy): domain Eukaryota; kingdom Viridiplantae; phylum Streptophyta; class Pinopsida; order Pinales; family Pinaceae; genus Pinus; species Pinus albicaulis. The sequence continues at coordinate 1,680,172,659 of CM076580.1, forward strand.
ATTTGTATCGATCCACAAGCTTTGTGTGACTTGGAAAAACTTGCAAAAATTTAGTGAAGAACAATTTCTAACAATGGCTAAGAAGAAAGAGAATGGAAGAACCAATCCACATGCAAGTTGTGTTGGAAAATCAGAAAGGCAAAAAGATTTTCTTTATGATGATAATTACTTGTGATATTCTTATGTTCTTATTAACTTTCTTGTGTTCTTTTATCTTAGTTCATCAAGCAATTACCAAAACTATAACACGAAGCTCAAAGACACCAGATGTAGGCATACAACTAGGGCAAAACCCCTATCTAGGGGAAAACCAAGTCAACAACTCTTCCTTCAGTAGTTTCATGAGATAATCCAAGATTCTTTGACCTAGACACAGACTTCATCCAATCACCAAGTCAACCCTCCCTTCTTCTGTAGATGATAACTTTCTAGAAACTTCGACCTAGAACTTCGTCCTTGCAGTGGCAGTACTTTGACCTAGCAACAACATAACTTTGACCTAAAATCAACAACAATTCACCTAATTGCAACAGACCTTGAAGTAGTAGAAACTTTGACCTTGATGCAGCAGAAACTTCGCCCTCCCAGCAGTAGAACTTCGAACTTCCAGCAGTAGCCTAGTAATTTAGCACGAGTGAGAGAGAGATAGCCCAAAAATTTGATTTAGCCTTTCCCTGCAACTCTCTTCCTTCTTGTGCAACTTCACACTTTTCTCTTTGTCCTTCTTGAGTATCGAACTTGAGTGAGCGATACACCAAATGATTTGAACAACACTTCTATATATAGCCTTTTCTGTGGGTCGAATTGCCCTAATGTAGCCCGACTTCATCAGGTGAGGGCCGACTTGGTGTGGAGGTGACAAATAACTTATTTGACTCAATAATAATTCTTTTTACATGATTCAAAAGCCCAAGAGGGGTCTCATAAAATGGACAATGACTCTAATGACTCAATATAAAACCCAGAAGTCCTCAATGGGGTCTTTGATCTATAACATGATGACCCAAGCATGAAACCCATGCTTTAATAAGTCATAATAATAATAATAATAATAATAATAAAAACTTTATTTTTCTTTCTTTTGATAAATACATTTCATTATGACTCAAATACAATTATGAAGAACGAACCTAGATACATTCTTCAACACTCCCTTTTAACTAGGGAGGTATTCATAATGACATAAATATAAAAGTACAAGGAAGATCTAAAACACATGAACCACAAAGAGTTTATGCACACATGGTGCCAGAGACTAGATTCCTGACTAGGGCAATCTATCCAGGTGGGACTAAGATGGACTAAAGCTTTCAGGCACTCTAGGTACCATCAGGCTTTCTTGTTAATGCAAGGTCAGAGCTCTATGACCACCGCCACCCTCCTTACTTCGGGAATAGGCCGACTAGATGTCCTCCCAGGCATTGCACAATGCCTCAACACTCCCCATTATTCAAATCGGTAACAACAAATCTCTCCCGATCAGAAAAATCGGTAACATCAAGCATGCAAAACATGCTTTCAAAACTCCGAGAGATTTACCTGTACAAACACAATGCCAATAAGTAACAATCTTTCAAATATACGTAAGTAAACACAAACCTTCAGGGTCTTCAAACATCTTGATGTTGCTTCACAATTTTATCACAGTAGGGCTTAGAGGCTTCCCAAACGAATCTTGACAGAAGTTTCCTCAACCATACAACTTCCTTTCCTACTTCACATGCAACAACATATTCTACAACCGGATCATGCTTTCCTTCTTTCAACAACAACTTATTATACATACTCCAATTTCTTCTTCAAGGTATCCATCATGACTATAATATGCCCTCCCTCTCAACTTGGGAGATCAACTTCTTTTATCCAGGCTCTCTCTTAGCTTAGGGAGATCAACTTCTTTTCTATAATATGGGAGAATCTTTCATGGCTTCATTCCTTCTTATCAAAGTCATCTTGATCATCATCATTCATATAACTTCCTTCATCATGCTTATCAATCAAGTCAACTTTACTTACAGATATCTTCAACATCTTGAAGATTATGTACCTGCACACCTTAGAAAACAAGTACAACCAAATACATATATAGGTGGATGAAGTTAACCATACCAGAATCATACAATAATGGAAGCATTAGATTTTAGACATCAAATACCTAAATTTAGGTTCATAATTAGCAAGAGACACATACTTCTATACTTAAACTTCTTGCTCAAGTTTTTATTACAAACCCTAGATCACATTAGTAACCCAATCAAGATATCAATCTCATTATATCTAGGGCCTCAAGGCTCAATATTTCTTTCAAAGATATTACAGACTCTTCAATGATATATTGCAAACCCTAGAAGCAATTCAAACAAGTAATGCATCTAACAATTTTCAGAATTCATATGTTAGACTAGGATATAACGCAAACCCTAGATTCCATCTTTGAGACACTAAGCCTTAGATATCAATAATCAAAACCAATCACAACACAATCTAAGGTTTTAACAATATGACCAACCTCTGTATGCACTAGACTTTATCATCACATCTGAAACAATAACACCATATCCTAGAATATCAAACTTCCACTAGGGCTTAGTTACAAACCCTAGAACTATGAACATCTACAATTAGGTTAGCACACATGCATATCTATGATTTCATAATCATGCACATATCATAGCAATGTTTATCAGAAAAACCCATGACACAAATATCAATACATTTAGACATATAATAATTTTGATTAGGCTAGGGCTTCGATAAGACAAACAAACATTCACCTAGGGTGTCATTCCTAGGATCTTATTATAGATACCATAAGGGTTTTGCTCATAAACACTTTACCAAAATCTATAAAGTTCTAGGATTTCAATACATGGCTCTCTAATCCTAAAGGACTAGGGTTTCCATAACACTACCAAAACCCCAAACATGACATTGCCATCGAAACCCTAAACATCAAAATAATAGGATTTTCTAGATTTCATTAATAACCTTAAGTAGATTAGGGTTTTCACATAAGCATTGACATACCCTTATGTTAGGGTTTTACAAAAAACCTTTTAGGGTTCCACAAAATGACGAATGATTTAGGGTAGATTTAATCTAATGATTAATCACCCAAATAAAAATCTTTATGATTCAAAGGTCCTAGACATAACGATGTTAGTAATGTAATGTAGATTTATTAAAAAGAATGAATATACCTTTATCATGAAGAGAACAAAGCTTATTGTCTAAGACATACATTTGAGTTGTTTTCTTGACAAACCTTGTAGGACATCAATTCCAATAGAACTTCTATCATGTTTTGTCTTGTGAGGTCTTCTCTATAACCCTTGAGCATTCAACAAGATTTTCCCAAACAGGGAAAATATGAAAAGAAATGTTGTTAGCATCTAATACAAACACATTTATATAAGAGAGGGAAACCAAATATAAAGGACAATACAAGGAGTAAGATACTTATCTTTGGTAAATTGGTGAGGGCTCCCTCTTAATCCAATCTTGAGGGGTACTTATAACTTTATCGAAATAATTTTAAAATGTTCTACCAAAGCAAGTTAGACCCCGTGAGTACTAGAAATCAAAGCATAAAGGAAAACAATTCAAAACTTAGAGTAGAAGGATATGTAGGGGATAGATTCCCTAAGAGTCCCTAGCAAATAGGTCTTTGACTTCGGATCCTTCCATCTTGTTATTCTTTGGCGAACCTTCGTTGACAATGTTTGCTTGATCCCTATCTCTTCTTTTATTCCTTGGATTCTCAAGACAATTACTTCTATAGTGACCCATCTTGTGATAATTGTAGCATTCAATCTTGGAAAGGTCTCTCTTCTTCCTTGGCCCTTTGGACTTCTTAAACGTTCCTTTATTCTTCCAACTATTGATCCAAAAAAGGATGTCAATTTGGATAAGGCCTCATACATCTCTTCAGCAAAATCTATGTTGGAAATATATGGGATGAGGTTATCCTTTATTCCATCTACCATTAGGCTCATGGCCAAAATCTCTGTTTCTCTAAACTTTGCTGTTTCTGCATCACTTGATTCATCTGCAGGCTTCTTCACTTTTCCTTTAACAATATCCAAGACTTTATTCTTCTTGAGGATGAGATCTATCCTCTTTTTTCATGCCCTATAATTGGAGGCTCCTTCTAATTTGTTTTCTCCCTTCAATGAGTCAGACATAGTTCTTGAAGATAGTAGGCTTGACTCCTTATATTATCCTTTTCCTTGATGACCCTTATTCAAACTTCTTAAAACTCCTTATTCTCCATTCAATAGATCTTCAGGCTGCCTTTTTCCTTCTTCTTCACCTTAACTCTGATTCCATGTTGGAAAATCAAAAAGGAAAATTTTTCTTTCTTTATGATGATAATTATTTGTGATATTCTTATGTTCTTATTAACTTTCTTGTGTTCTTCTTTTATCTTAGTTCATCAAGCAATCACCCAAACCATAACACGAAGATCAAAGACACTAGATGTAGGTGGACAGCCAGGGCAAAACCCTTATCTAGGGGAAAACCCAGTCAATAACTCTTCCTTCAGTAGTTTCACGAGATAATCCAAGACTCTTTGACCTAGACATAGACTTCCTCCAATCGCCGAGTCAACGCTCCCTTCTTCTGTAGATGATAACCTTCCAACAACTTCGACCTAGAAGCAGTAGCTGTACTTCGACCTAGCAACAACAACAAAACTTCGACCTAGAAGCAACAACACTTCAACCTAGTAGCAGCAGAACTTGATGCAACATAAACTTTGACTCAAGACAGGGGATGGACTATTCCTATGTAGTGCAATTACCCCTACAAACTAATGACTCCTAAACCATGTGTCCAAGCAGGTCCATCCCAAGCCCTCAAATCCTCTATAGAACAAAGGGACTTCAAAATGGAGTCCAAGAGGTCATTTTTGTAGCTATGGTCGGTCTTCATAGTTAATATTTTAGCCCTTGAAATATATGTAATGATTAATATAAGACATGTTCTTCATGTCGGTTTCAAAAGAGAACATTTTGAACTTTGAATTTTTGGCTCCAAAGTTGTCAAGTTGTCCCTCCTTCAAGTCAAGTAAGCCCCAGTTGAAGTGGCACTGATTCAGGCCATCCAGAACACTATATATACTCCGCTTGTCATCCTCCACAAGGCAAAATTTAGATCACACAAAAACAAGATATCTTTTGGGCCATCCAAAGCGAAGTAGAAGAAGACAAAAAGGACGAAGAAGGACGAAGACATCTCTAGCTTTCTCTATCTCTATCTTGCACGTGTGAAACCCTCCTTCCGCAGCTTCACACATGTGGTTTTCTGGGTTGCAGGGCCGAGTTTTCGGGAGGCTGAATTTTGGCCTAGGCAGATCAGGCAGGGCCGAGTTTGTTGGGCAGATTGGAGACTTGACAAGAGGGTAGTTTTACCAGATTTGACCAGAGTTGTATTGCTGGTCCGTTTGTCCTTTGTATTTTGACTAGAAGAATTAGGTGTGTCTCTTGTTGAACTGAAGAATTTCTCTAAGGTAAAGGTTGTTGGGTTTTTCCCCCAAGTGGCTTTTCCCGGGGTAAATATTGTGTTATCTTTGTGCATTGTGATCTCTATTGTCCTACTGCTTTTATGGTGAATTTTCTAAAGTGTAATTGCTTAATGATAAAATGAAAGTGGTAAAAGAATATCTACACCATTGGAAGTAATTATCAGTTTTTTGAAATTAGTGCTTGTATTTATTGCACTTGAAAAGTCAACATGGTATTAGAGCTTTGGTGAAGGAAAGGGAATTGAGATCATTCTTGAAGAGACCTGCATCTGCAATCTGATTGTTTGCCTATGACCATGGGTTCCTATATGAAGACAAAGAACAAGTTGGAAGGAGCTACAAATTTCAGGGCATGGAAAACAAGGATTTGCAAAGAATGATGTTTTGGATGTTGTGAACCTACAGATAATGAAGGGAAAGGGAAATACAAGAAGGATGACATCACAACCCTAAGTATTATTATGGACTTTATTAGACATCGTTTGATTCCATGTCTCAAATCTTGACACTTCAAAGAAGATGCACGATGCCCTTGTTGGATAGGAGGAGCACATCAGGATGATGAATCAATTAAATTTCCATGAAACTCTGCAACTACTTAGATTTGCTTTCACCAAATTCATAGTCTCTCAACAATTCATAAGCAACATAATATAAACATAGAGATAAAAACACATCACACAAATTGACACACTTGTTTTTCTTAGGAAACCCAACAGGGAAAACCTGCTTACTTGATGTGGTATTTTATTGATTTTTCTTGGAGCAATTGAATCTATTACAAAGCAATCTGTCTCTCTTGATAAATCGTTCTGCTTCTCACAAACCACAACTGATATAGTTGGTCTCGGCCTGCCTTGATTAGTACTTGATCTCAACCCTCTTGCTCGCAATCAATCCTCTGCTGCCTCCTTGACTTGCTCTACTAATTCACTAATCTCTTGCTCAATCCTGCTCCTCCTTCCTTGCACACTTGGTAGCCCTATCCCTTCCGCAAATTCCCTATTTCCTAGCGCAAGTCTGACTCCTATTTCTTAGGAACCCAACACCTCAGCCTTGCGCACAATCAATCTCCTATTTCCTAGCGCACTTGTTCCTCCTATTCCTTAGGAAACAATTGTTTCTCTCTCCACAATCAAGGCTCCTCTCACAAACTTGTGAGTTGTCTTGTCACACAAACCTTAGTGCACAAAACTATGAATTCCTTGTGTTAGAAAATGTAAAGCGACAACTATTAATTTTATTTTCTTTATCCTTGATACTTGCTTGTGAATCTTAGTTATCTTCTTTATGTTCTTTAGTTAGATATTTTCATCAAACAATATCAAGAAACAACAACAAAATAGGACACATATATAAGCTCTCAACCAGGGAAAAACCCCTCCAAGGGGAAAACTCGAAAACTCTTCTCTTCTTAGAATCTGCTTCAAATGAGTTACAAAGACCCAATCCCTAGACCAAGTCCTTCTCCTGGTACCAAGTCAGTCCTTCCTCAAGTCCTTGATTCTGCACCAAACTGCTAGACACTGCAACTTTGACTTGCCAGCTACAACATTGCTACTCGACCTGCAACTTCGGCCCTGTAGCTCCTGAGGAAATCGTAATTTGACCTCCTTCTAGGACCTTCCAAGAGTAAAACAACTCTTCCTAAAGTCAACGAGGTCTAGACAAAGTTTCCTTCTAGCTAACAGTTTATGCACTTTGCCCTACTGCAACTTGACCTTGCAACTTTGGCCTCTTTTTGCAACCCAGAAACCCTATAATTTCGCACGTGTGAGAGAGATATAGCCCAAAAACCAAGAAATTTCGTCCTTCCTTCTTTTTGACCTTCACTCTCCTTCTTGCAGCTACCCAGCTATAGATCAAACTTTTTCTTCTAGATCGAACTTGTGAGTGAGTGTATCTCCAAATGAAGTCAAACTGCTCTTTATATAGCCTTCTCATGGGATCAAATTCCCTCATTTAGGCTGACTTGAGGATATCAGGGCCAACTTGTACTCTTGAAGATTCCAGGACTTTCTAGACTCAAAAATAATTCTTTTTACAATTACAAATTGCCCAGAAGGGTCTTATAAACATGATGTTGAGTGTCCTTTGACTCATGACAATAAATCCTATGAACTAACAAAACCTAGAAGAACGAAGAACATGCTTTTACCTAGAAGACCAACAATAATGAGCACGAAACCCATGCTTTAATATTAATAATTTTCTTTCTTCTTTTTTCATGTTTGTTACATAGGATACATATTGAAATGAGTACAACAGGTATGAAGACCGAAACTAGTTACATTTCCCAACACCTTGTGCCTTCATCCTCCTCTTTATGGACCCAATTTGAACGTGCAAGGAGGTCCAGTTCAAATTTAGAACTCGAGTTTTGACTGACAAGTTAACTGAGAGTAACACTCTTTCTCTCTCCAATCAACACTGGAGTTCTTAACTGTTGAAAAGTGTAACTAGGTTGGTCTTCATGTTAACTATGCAAATATGTACTTATGAAAAGAAGAAGGCAAAGTAAATAAAATGTATTTATGAAAAGAAGAAATACCTCTCCAACGCATGGAATTCATCATGATCTAGTCAACGTCATTCACCATGAAGCTAGTCGGTCTAAACTATATGGTCGGCTTGCTTAAAAAGAGACGTGCTATATTTATATATACATGTGATGTGCCGTCATCATTCGACAACCAAGTTTCTGCAGATCTCTCTGAGGTAAAAGTGCGGAATGTCTGGAGCAGATTGCGGATTCCTCTGCAGTATAAAAGAGGTAATACAGTGTGGGTTTAAAGAGGTCTACAAGTGCGGGTTTAAGAGAAGATCACAATGCGTAATTAAGTGAAGAAAAAGGGATGTGTTATCCCTGAAGAAGTAACATTAAAAATGCTGCAGGTTGTTCTCTGGATACGCAACTGTGGTTAATACGGATTCAAGATCAGTGGAGATTACGGATGTTAAGAAGAATATACGTGCAAGTCAAAAGATCATGAACATATATGTGATTACAACAGCGTAATGAAGTCTGGGTCTAATGCGAGTTAAGGCAGAAAATGTGGATATGTTGTAAAGCTTAAGAAGGGTGAATTAGTATAAGGAACCAACGGCCAATTCTGAACCTAGTGCATGTTGAAAAGATGGTATGGAACGTACATAAAGTAAAAGAAGAGATTTCAGTGCGGATAAGAGTATAACACAGTACTGATGATGAATTCTGAAGTGTAAAGTGAGGAAGGTAAATCTGTGATTTACCTTCCCTCAATAAAGTATTACTTCTGCTTAACAATTGTGTCCTGTATAATTGATTTGATGAAAGATTAACTAAGAGAAGACAAGCTCACAAATAATTATCAAGAAGAGAATTTGTATTAACTTAAAGCCCTCCAAATTCTCAACATTAACGTGTACTTCCTTCAATCAAGACTGAAGACTATCTCACTCTAATTGAACCTCTAACTGTCACCTCGCTCTGTAGTCAAATTGATGAAGACTCCTCTTTAACTGAAGCTCCAACTCTACACATGCTAACTTGATGATTATTCCAGTAAACTGGAAATAAGTCATCCTAACTAAAGTCTAACTCATGAGGAAAATTCGAGGTCTTCACTGGCTAAGGCACAAACCAGAAGACCTTGCTCGCTACAGTTTCAACTTTCAACGCTCCCTTTTTGCAAGGAAGGTACTTCTGGAAGAACCTCTTCCACCTGGTTCTCTCTTCAACACTACCATGTTATCTGCTGCTGCAGTTGCTCCCTCTGAACTAGAAGACTTCCCTGCTTCCTGTTGCGGAATCTAATCTGAAGACCCATTCCTTCCAGAAATCCTCCTGATTCTAGCTGGAATCTGACACATCCAAACCTCTTTACTGTATGCATGGTGCTAGATCCACTAAACACACTGCAGTTTGAGCCTGTGTCAGAAGCAGTGCAGAACACTGACCTCATCCCTGTCATGTGACTAGACACTCTATTGTCTTCTCCACACTCAACCCTTGTTGGATGCCTCAATCTGCAGACCTTTGTAGACATTGCACTTGGTCTAACACCCGACTACCTCTGGGATGCCACTCACTGTTGGGCCTCCCTACACTGCGCACCCTGGTTGTGGCCCCTATTTTCGTGGGTCGATTCCTTTGCTTGGCTACTATGTCAACTGTTGGCTACAACGACCACCTATAGACCTTTGTGCTGTTGTTAATGTTGACCCTGCTCCTATGTGTTGATTCACAAAATCTACCGATGATTGAAATTGCTTGCATTTGAATTCTGTGTTGTTGTGCTGCTGCAACCCATTATGCTTCTGTTGCAGTTGTTTTGTACCACTACATCTCCTCTGGCTGCCCTCAACCTGCCACCCATTATCTTTGATGGCATGTCCTTGCGCTCGGTCTGCTTATCTGCGTTTGCTGCTGTGGCTATGTGCTGCTGCTAATCGACTTTACTTGCGGCTGTCAGATTTTCCCACGCAACTCCACTCTGGTATCATGTCCTATTGAGCCGTCACCTAAGTTTAACTTGCTGCTGGTTGTTGTGTCTCTTCCCTGCCCCCAACTGCCCATTCTCTTCAATCTGCAACTGCCTCTTTTGTGGCCCTTCTCCGCCGACCCCCTGTGCACGATTGTCATGACCTTGCGACTGGTCGACTTGTCCATTGGCTACATTTAGTTGCTTCGACGACTGAGCAGCGACCCCTATCGGCTGTGGTAGTTGGCTAGCTCACTGGTCGGCCACCCACGACCTTTGACTTGTTTTATTGTATTTTATTTTATTTTTTAAAAGGCCCATTTCCTTTTTTTTTCTTTTATGCCCCATTTGTCACAACCTTGCAGCTAGTCGACCTATCCATTGGCTACAACTAGTTGCTCCGACGACTGAGCAACGACCCCTATCGGCTGTGGTCGTTGGCTGGCTCACTAGTTGGCCACCCACAACCTTTGACTTATGTTTTATTTTATTTTTTAAAAGGACCTTTTCCTTCTTTTTTTCTTTTCTTTTATGCCCCATTTTTTTTCTTTGCATGAAAAAAAATTGTCTGTGAAAATTTCTTCTCGGCCCAGAAAAAATTATGTTTGTACTCCTCCTTAAAACTCTAGCGCAAGCCTTTTGCTTGATTTTTGATCTTCACTAACTGATTAATTTGGTGTTGGTCTTTGTGCTAATCTCTTCTTTGATACCATGTTAAATTTTCATGAAACTATGCAATGGCTTAGATGAGTAACTGAAAATTGAAATCTAGTTTACTTTCACTAAGATACAAAGTCTCTCAACAATTCATAAACAACATAATATAAACAAAGATATAAAAACACATCACACAAATCGACACACTTATTTTTCTGAGGAAACCCAATAGGGAAAACCTGCTTGCTTGATGTGGTATTTTATTGATTGTTCTTGGAGCAATTGAATCTGTTACAAAGCAATATGTCTCTCTTGATAAAGTGTTCTTTGTCTCACAAATCTCAAATAATATAGTTGATCTCGGCTTGCCTTGATCACTACTTGATCTCTGCTCTCTAGCTCACAACCAATCCTTTGCTGCCTCCTTGACTTGCTCTACAAATTCACTGATCTCTTGACCAATCCTGTTCCTCCTTCCTTGCGCACTTGGAAACTCTATCCCTTGTGCAGATTCCCTATTTCCTAGCGCAAGTCTTGGGCTCCTATTTCTTAAGAACCCAACTCCTTAGCCTTGCGCACAATCAATCTCCTATTTCCTAGCACAATTGTTCCTCCTATTCCTTAAGACAATTCCTACGCTCTCCACAATCATGGCTTTTCTCACAAACACCCGAGTTGTCTTGTCACACAATATTTTGTGCACAAAACTATGAATTCCTTGTGCCTTCATCCTCCTATTTATAGACCCAATTCGAACATGTAAGGAGGTCCAATTCAAATTTAGAACTCGAGTTCTGATTGACAAGTTAACTGAGAGTAACACTCTTTCTCTCTCTAATGAACATTAGAGTTCTTAACTCATCCTTCATGCAATCAACACTGAAGACTAGCTCACTCTAACTAAACCTTTTAACTGCCACCATTTTCTGTAGTCGAACTGATGAAGACTCCTCTTAAACTGAAGCTCCAACTCTTCGTATGCTAACTTGATGATTATTCCAGTAAACTGGAAATAACTCATCCTAACTAAAGTCTAACTCATGAGGACAATTCGAGGTCTTCACTGGCTAAGGCACAAGCCAGAAGACCTTGCTCGCTACATTGTCAACATTCAGTTTGGATTCTGCTTGGGCAGGAAGCTGATTTCTGTCACGCTCATAACTGTAGAGTTCGAGTATATTGTAGCTAGTTTGGCGAGTTGTGAAGCACTGTGGCTTCAAAAGCTACTGATTGTTTGATCAAGTGCAAGAGATGACGATGATGACAGGTCTAAGCACATCGAGATCATGGTACAACCACATCTGAGACATAGTACAAAAGGGAGCATTGAGGCTCCAATGCATTTCTATAGACGAGCAGGATGTTAACATTCTCATAAAGTGTAACGTCCCTAAATTTTGGATTACCTTGTGACGTAGTTAGAAGGGATTTCCAGAGTTTGTATCAGCCTAGTCATAGGAGTGGGATTACTCCATTGGCAGGTCTGGAGGGTTTTAGAGGAGTTTTATGGATTCTATTGGGATCACTTACCATATTTCATTATCATGGTTAGTTTTTGCACAGTTCACTCTTGGTTCCGTTGCATTCCCACAATTTCCATAAAATAGAGTTATTAATTGACATATTTTAATTAATTACGCTTAAGGTGTTGTTCTAGGTTGATTACTTGGAGAACACCTAAGTGCAATAAATCGTTGGAATCGAGGCAAAAAGATCCACAGGGCAAAATGATGAAAATGGGCTTTGGGTGGCTAGTGTGACAATGGAGGCAAATTAAGCATTTTCTAGTGTTAAAAGTGACTTTAATTAGTTAATAATAGTCACTTTGTTAAATAAAGAAAGGAAAAGTGATTTTATTATTTAATTGGAGGAAAACAGTAAAATGGTGGCAAAAGTGGCAAATGAGTTATAAAAGAGGGAAATGACTGGGTCTCTCCCCATTCTAGACTTTTGCCATTTGAGAAAAAGAAATTTTGGAGAGCTCTTGGAGAAGAATCTAGGGTTTTGGAAACCCTACATGCAGAAAACTAGTTTCGGTGTTGAAACCATACAACCTAGCTAGAGCAAAAGCGGAATCACTCAGATTTTGCCATTATGCTTCATTGGGGAAGAAGATTTGAGGGAAAAAATGTAGGTAAAAGGTTTTATCCTTTGATTTTATTCTCTAATCTTGAGTTTCTCACATATCTTTGACAGGATGAGAATACCCACAAAGATACCAAGTTTCCAATGCAAGAATATGAGGACGAGTTGCCAAGAAAAGGAGGTCGAGTTATCTTTGTTGAAGGGGCCATCCTCTAAGATTCCAGGAGGCCGAGTTTTGTTGCACTCTTAGGCCACATTCCTGTTCATTTGGTTGATACTAAGCTACCTATTGAAGTCTGAGACAAATCTGGGTTGGAGGGACGAGTTTCATCTACTATTGAAGGTCGAGTTAAATACCCTTTTGTGGATAGAGTTGGCTGGGAAGTATTGTGCGTTGGACAAAGATCTTTCATCCACAAGAGTCTGAATTTACCACTGCTAAAGGAGAGCCAAGTGGGCTGCGTTTTGTGGGAGCTGAGGTTAGTCTTCATTGGGGGTTCAGTTTCTAGTATATTGCTGGCCAAGTCACCTATTATTTAGAGAGCCATGTCTGGTAGGTTTCTAGCATGAGTTTCACCTACTCACTGGGGCTGAGTGCCTTCTATTATTGGTGCTTGAAAACACTTGTTAACTATACTTCAAAGGAAAACCTTAAAGACAACAATTTCAGTAGAGCTAAAGAGCAGTTAAGAATTCTTTAGTTATACTTCAGAGGAAAACATTAAGATAAAAAAAACAGACATATTTAAGGTGCTTTCTCAGCATATCTTAATCTAAAACTTTTGTTCTGTAATCAGAGAAATTGAAGTACAATATGGAAAAACAAAGAAACATTAATACGAAAGAAAGAACATCACCATTAACATAACTCAAGGATCCTGTGAACGTGCTTTTATTATTGATGCCCAGCTCAAAGCTGTTATAGTGCTCCAATACAAGATGGGGGTCCAGTAGCACCATATTGCTAAAATAAATTCCTAGGTTCCTGTATCTGTTGTGTTATTCAGTCATTATATCAGTTCAAAAATTAAATATGTACTATTGTGTAATTTTGGGCCATATTTCACTGATGCATAGTGCCTTTATGTAGTGATAAATAGTGTATACCAACGATGTACCTTTTCTGGGTTTAATATTAATAATGCGTTGTTTTGTGGATGAGTTTAGAGGCATTTTCTCAGTACTATGTTTACTCTTTGGAGTTAAACTTAACTAAAGTACACCTATAACTATATGTTTATCAACTGTTTGACGAAATGCCATGCTGAACACTAAGCCAAAACTCAGAAAACTCGTGGAGTTTTCAAGATATTTCGAGAAGGGTATCTTACAGTGGTATCAGAGCATGGTCTTGGACAACCGTGTGGTTTGAAGGGCAATTTATCACGACAATTTGATGAGTTCCGAAGTTATCAAGGCAGAGAACCCACTCCACTTTGGAAAGATGAAGACAAATTAGGAATTCATGGAGGAACTTTTGCAAGCTATGCATGAATATAAAAAGAATTTAACATTGTTAGAACATCCTGAATGGTTGAAGTCACTTTTATCGGTTGGGAAGAAAAAAGAGGGATTCAAATCTGAAGAAGTAGATGACTTCTTGGAAGTACAGGCGACTGTTCATGTTGAGGATGTGTGCAACGAGGTTGAAAATACATCCTTTAATACTCCATTAGAGCTATCATATGAGGTTGATAACCCCAGTGAAGGTGATGGATAAAGTTTCCCAATCAATTATTAATGATGATTATGATGATTCAGGATTGTCAGCACCTAATAATGATAAAGATTTGGATGTTGATCCAATTTCTCGGTTGTTAGGCATGGAGGATGACATAGAGGAAGATGATTTTGGGAAGCATTATGATGGTCACCATGAGTCCCATCATTTGGTAGGGCAATTGAAGGTAGGTGAAGATATGATTGTTGCATCCATGGGGCATTTTGATGATAGAAAGGCATTGGTGGCAGATTATGCATGGATATCCAAAGAATTTAACAACATTGTTAGAACATCCTGAATGGTTGAAGCCACTCTTATCAGTTGGGAAGAAAAAAGAGGGATTCAAATTTGAAGAAGTGGATGAGTTCTTGGAAGTACAGGCAACTGTTCATGTTGAGGATGTGTGCAATGAGGTTGAAAAAATATCCTTTAATATTCCATTAGAGCTATCAAATGAGGTTGATAACACTAGTGAATGTGATGGACATATGATAAAGTTTTCCAATCAATTAGTAATGATGAGTATGATGGTTTGGGTGTGTTAGAACCTAATCATGATAAATATTTGGATGTTGATCCAATTTATCTGTTGTTAGACATGAGGGATGACATAAAGGAAGATGATTTTGGGGAGCATTATGATGGTCACCATGAGTCACATCATTTGACAGGGCAATTGAAGGTAGGTGAAGATATGATTGTTGCATCCACGAGGCATTTTGATGATACTGAGGCATTGGTGGCAGATTATTGTTGGATAAGTGTAGTGACACATGATGATTTGGGAGGAGAGCCTTCACTTGCAAATTTTCAGACTCTTAGAAAAACATTGGTAGAGATGAAATCTAATGGCCTACAACTCCTTTCAGACATAGATCACTTACTCATGCTTGCTGAGATAAATCATGATGTGCTAGTAAGGAAAGAGGAGGAAGTTGTAGGTTGAGCAACTTTGTATGGAGTTGAGTTATGTGCGCTCTTCATCCTCCATAGTAGATAGTCAGTTAACTATGGTAACCATTACACAAGAGGATGTTAGGGGCACTCATGATTTTATAAAGGAGCCTACTATAATAGTTGCGAATGAGGAGCACCTAGATGAACTGGAACTGGAAGAGAGGTATGTCCTAGAGGTTCTTGATTATACACCTATGGGATGTGGAGACATGTATATTTCAGATGAGGATACATCCATTTGGGATCCAGGTTCAGTTGACACGAGCAAAGTGGACATTGGAAGCCCGGGTTGGCATTAGGATCTAGGTTGGGCTTTCCATCATATATCGGAGGTGTATGATGACTATGACGTTGGTGGGATGGTTGACCTAGTGACCGAGTGCACACATTCTTTAGAGGAGTCCCAGTCAACACTGGTTGCCAGTCAGTTTATGAGCAAATTCCAGGAGAAGTCTGGGCACATCATTTGTGTGCGGGGTTGTAGGTAGGAGTTATTCAAATGAGAGGGCATTGGTATGCCACTAGGAATGGAGACGATGCTCTTCCATTGATGTATTGGGCACATGAGCCATTGAGGATTAGAACAACAATGACATCCCCCTTAGCATGTGAGGGATCATGTCGCTTAGGTCTACTAGGACAAATGAGGAATTATGACTCACATCATAGTGGGTTCACTAGTAGATTGTCAGATACATTGGCACATGCAGGATACTAGACGATACAGGGCAGCACGACAGTAGGAAGTGGTGTCCAGTGGTGCACAAAGATATGCAACAAAGTACAGTGTTGTGCACAGGAATGTGGGGATACATGGTTGTATGTAGTGGTGTATGATGTTGCACAACAAGATTTTGGAGCATTTCCTCCAGAGAAATCTCCTAATAGGGATGTCAGACATACCATTGGGTTTAGCTTACCTAGTATCGATGAGGGTACATAGGAGCATCTCTTGATCATACCCCTAGGGATTCACACACCTATTTCTCCTCTGTATTGCTTATAGTTGTAGAGGATTTGGTTGTTGTCCATCGCGAGTAGCAGGCGTGGGAGGTACACTTGAGACAGTTGGAAGGGACACAGTGCATCAGAAGAGAGACTTCCCAGTTTAGGCATATGGTCAGTGAACGAGTTGAAAGATACGTGATTAGGAATGGTGTGGCCTACTATAGAGGCCACATATGTTATGCCCTTGAGTACACACTTGGGGAGATGATTAGGCATGACACACCTTTGGTAGGACATTTTGAGGCATTGTACGAGCATGGGGCACATTGGATGGTAGACCTCTTTTACAGGAGGCTCCAGGCATAAATTGGGTACATCACTAGGAGATGGGATAACAAAATCCATTGTGTGATCTAGTGTGAGTAGGGTAGTTTAGCATATGCTGGATTGGTTCATGATACATGGTGTCCTTCTATTGGTTGCATATAGGGATAAAAGTTGAGGCACGAATGGGCTCCAACAGTTAGAAATACTTCACCGCAATAGTCAGTTATGATCAAAGTGGCACAAGGACAACATGGCAATCTCCTTTTGAGATCAACATGGGACCCTGGCATTATAGGTCTTGACAACTCAACTACCATTATGGATGAGCTGCTCTTTACAGGGGAAGATTACTCATATCTTCCATTGGACTTCAGTTTGGCAAAGGGTGTTTCACTTCTTAGTGATTCATTGTTGGTATGAGGGGAGGAGGCAGTGGTTAGTTCATGTGGGTGAGGACCCTTTTCAGTAGTTGGATTGTACTTTCAGGAGTTCAATCTTGAGGTACATGGGATTGGTTTTCTTGTAGAGCAACTTCTCGAGCAGTTGATTGGAATTTCGCATTTTCGAGACACCCTACTTATTGGCAGTAATCAGAGGGCCTCTGATTTCTATGTCTTGTTGGGGAGTGAGTGGAGTGAAAGATGCTTCACAATGATTAGGATGGTTTGGGACCCGGGTATTCATTTGAATTAGCTTGTGGAGCAGCAACATGCGATGGCATTGCTCGAGGACAAGCAATTTTGGGGAAGGGAGACTCTAATGTCTCCAAATTTTGGATTACCTTGTGATGTGGTTAGAAGGGGTTTTTAGAGTTTGTGTCATCTCGGTCATAGAAGTGGGATTACTCCATTGATGGGTTCAGAGGGTTTTAGAGGAGTTTTATGGGTCCGACTGGGATCACTTACCATATTTCATCATTAGGGTCAGTTCTGCACGGTTCACTCTTGGTTCCATTGCATTTTGACGATTTCCTTAAAACATGGTTATTAATGGGCATATTTTAATTAATTATGCTTAAGGTGTTGTTTCAGGCTCATTACTTGGAGAAACACCATAATGTAATAGCTCATTGGAATCGGGGCGAAAAGATCTACAGGGTGGGATGATGAAAAGGGGCTTTGGGTGGCCAGTGTGACCATGGAGACGAATTAAGCATTTTCCAACATTAATAGTAGCTTTAATTAGTTAATAAAAGTCACTTTATTAAATAAAGAAAGGAAAAGTGTTTTTATTATTTAATTGGACGAAAAAGGTAAAATGGTGGCGAAACTGGCAAATGAGTTATAAAAGAGGGAAATGAGGGGTCTCTCCTCATTCTAGACTTTTGCCATTTGAGAAAAATAAATTTTGTAGAGCTCTTTGAGAAGAGTCTATGGTTTTGAAATTCCTACTAGCAGATAATTAGTTTCGGTGTTGAAACCATACACCCTACCTAGCAGAAGAGTGGAATAACTCAAATTTCACCATTGTGCTTCATTAAAGAAGATTTGAGGGAGAAAATGGAGGTAAAAGATTTTAATTTTTATCCATTGATTTTATTCTCTAATCTTGAGTTTCTCACATATCTCTGACAGGCTGAGAATACCCACAGAGATAACAAGTTTCCAAAGCAAAAATTTGAGGACGAGTTGCCAAGAAAAGGGGGTTGAGCTATCTTTGTTGAAGGGGAAATCTTTTGAGATTCTAGGAGGCCGAGTTCTGTTGCACTCTTAGGTCGCATTCCTCTTCATTTGGCTGAGACTGAGCTACATTTTGAAGGATGAAACAAATTCGGGTTGGAGGGACGAGTTTCATCTACTATTGAAGGCTGAGTTAAATACCCTTTTGTGGGTCGAGCTGGTTGGGAAGTATTGCTTCGTTGGACAAAGATCTTTCGTCAAATTTCACCATTGTGCTCCATTAAAGAAGAAGATTTGAGGGAGAAAATGGAGGTAAAAGATTTTAAATTTTATCCATTGTGTTGTCGCACAGAAAGTCTAGGCACCGCGACAACGACTCAGATCAGGGGCTGTCACCTTGACCCCCAATATCTCTATTTAAGCTGTCTCCTTATAGCAGACTAAGGGGGGTAGACCCTACGAAAATGGAATGAAGAAGAACTAGTTGGGAGCCAACCAGTTCGGGAGACATAGTTAAGCAACCAAATACTTGTAAAAGATCTAGCAAGATTAAAGGATTCGATTGAATTTGAAAGACTGATACAAGTGCCTTATGGAGTCAACTATCCTGCTAAGGAAATTACAACCAAGTACTTGATGAGAAATTGCTGCTATGCAATGCTAATGCAGAATGCAAGGAAAATGATTTGAAGGAGCGAGATGAAACAAGCTTCGAAGAAGAAAGGTAATGTTAAAAGCCTAGCACTTAGGTTATAAATAATCTAATCTAACCACTAAATACTTAAGCGAGAGTGCCAATTATGAAGATGCTCAAAATTTACTCAATTAGAAGATATACAATTCGTCACAGATCCACAATAATAAGATATCAGTCACACTTACTTGAAAGAATTTTCCAAACATTAATATTCAATAGATGTCCAAATTCAAGTAAATGAAACAAGACTTAATTACAAATTTTAATCGATAGATAACGTTCCAAAACTTAGATGCCAATGATCATCAAACCCAAACCCAACTGAAACATATGAAATTAGCTAGCACTTAAATCTCAGTATTTATTCATCAAGGAAAACCATAAGATCTCGATGCTAAATAAACACTTCGTCCAACAATTTGCGGATTAAATGATATTCTAAGATAGTGCAGATCCAATAATTTTTTTATTTTCTCTATAGTCACACTTAGGATTTAAAAAATTAAATATTTGTTGACTATAGAAATTTCTCTGCAATTAAATGTCTTCACAAGGAAAATAGATCAAAACTCCAATGTCCCAAAAATTATAATTCCAAAATTTATATACAAAAAAGAATTAAAATTAAAAATTAAACTTTAGACAAATCTTTGATTTTTAAAATTTTTAAAGTTGGGATTAAAATCTGATTTTTTGAAACTTTTGAACATTTTTTAAAAGTGAATGAAATTTAAAGAAAATTGAAATGTTAATCAAACCTTTATACAAATTAAAATAATTTCAAATTTGCAATCTAAAAATATAAAATCGAATGTCAAAGTCAAAATGTTTTTTAATTTTAATTTTTTTAAATGTCAAACTAAGTAAAAATCAAAATCGAAATCTAAAAAAAAAATTAATTGAAATCAAAGTTAAAAAAAATATGATGCGTTAATGTTTTGTTGTGATATGGTTTAGGTATATGGCAAGGTCGAACCACTGGCAGCGGACGGCGGACAACGTGAGAGGAGGATGGAGGCTGTGGATGAGGGAAAGCGTAAGGGAGCCAAATGCAGAAGAGATGGCAGCGGACAACGGATACGAAGGGATAATGGTTGCGGGGAGGTTCGTCGACGAGGAGGGACATGCAACACGCCGACAGGGACAAAAAGGGTGAACCAACCGAGACAATGTGGAGGGGAATGGCGCCGCAAGCAGGAGGAAAGCGAGAGGGTCGAGGACAAATGGGAGCTCGAGAGCGGGAGGCAGGAAGGAGATGAGGTTCGAGTAGGAGTTAGAGACTGCAGGTTAGACATCGTGAGGAAAAAAGAAAACGCAGGTTTTTTCGAACAACAAGGGGAGCGGAAGAACAAGGGAATGCTGGATAGGGAAGATGGCTGCAGATAGGCTACACGCAGATTCAGAATGACAGCTCAAGAAAAACAAAACGCAGAGGCAACATGAAAAAGGAAGAAGAAAAAGGGTAGATTCGCAGAGACTCGAAGGCATCAGACAAGGGATCAGGAACAAAAAAATTGTAGGCACACGAGTGCATAAAATTTTGAATTTTTCCTTTCACCCAGCAGAATCAGAGATTTTTAAATTTTAAAAATGAATGCACCTGCAATTATTTAAACCTTGAGGCAAGATCCAACCTATATCTGCAACCAAATTTGATCCTGAGACCAGATCTTACCCTCCGGGGCCTAGATTTGGCTCAGATCTAAAAAATTTCTTTGAAAATATCCCAGTGTAACCCGTACAAAACCAGAAACAAGGAACCCAAAGACCAATATATGCACAGAAAATAAAAACCCCGAAACCCTGGTTTGTGAAAAAATTAACGATACCTAGAAATCTACAATGCTATTTTACAGATCTGTTAGATCGAAGCCTTCCATGGCCAGATTTAAACCATTTAGCATAATTTAAAAAAGAGAAATTAAGAGAGAGGCACAAGCCCTAGAAAAACCCTACAAAATGAATAGAATTTATACAAGCCCGGGAAATTAGATCCGGAGGGCTCTTCAGATCTTATTTCCTCGGGAGTCAGCTGGTCCAGCCGAGGACTTCCCCAAACGCCCAATTCTAAATCCGAAAGATTTATGCACACTTAAAGTTAAACTGTTGAATCAATAGAGAAATAAGATACAAAATAAAATTTCAAGAGTCAGAGATAATTACTAACTCAATCCAATTAATATTCTTACCCTAAATCCAGTAACCTAAGCAAGATACCTGTGCAATAGATTACTTTACAAGAGCCATTAATCAACAATTCATTGAAATAATCACCAGCAGAATATAAAGAACAAGTTTACCATAAAATGCTGAAGAGGAACACGACCATCAAATAAAACCCCAAAGACTTTGTTTATATTATTCCAGAAAGTATTACAGGAGAGCTTCAAGAGCAAGTACACGATCAAGAGATCGGATGAAAAATCAGACTGACACTGACCTCTAATTTATAGGTAAAACCTCCAACGGTTAGTTCGCTTGATCCCCGTCAAAGTAATCTCGATTGAAAAGGATTTGATTATCTTTTAATCTCATCCGTCGAAATTATAATTTTTTGAGGAATTTTCAATTTTCAATTTTAATCAACTCAAAAATATTATTTTTGAGTTAATTACCTCAAAAAATTGACTTTGACTTAGCTACCAAGGCCCAAGGGTCCAAAATTTCTCAAAATTTTCAATATTCCTTTGGCCCGAGACCTTTAAAAATTTATTTTTTAGGGATCCACGAATTTTGCCTTTGAAAAATTTAATTTTACCTAAGACATAAGATTAATTAAATTTTTGGCTTAGGATTTTTAATTTAATTTGGCCAGAAAATTTAATTAACTAACTCATGTGGGGATTAATTATTTTCCAACCCTTTTTACATAAGATTAATACATTAACCATGAGGGGAATACCCATTCACAACAGAGCTTCAAATTCTACGGCTCAAAATATGATCTAGTAGACTTAGCAATCTGTAATAAAATGATCTAGCCAATTATCTGAGATCATTCCTAGATTACTTTACAAAGACCCGATAAAAAACACTAGGACTCACTTAGTATCTTGACGACAAAATCCACCCTAGCTTTGGGGTGAGGCTGGAGGGGAAAAACTCTATCGATCATTCATGTTGAGAAACACAAATGAATCAGTGAGACGAAAAACCTCCTAGGATAGAAATAGTCACCAAAATACTAGGCTTACCTAGGTTGTTGCATACATGATGGTCTTACTGAGATCATTTACATTATCGACATGCAGAATGGGTTTACATCTTTTACAAAATTGTCGAGTGATGATGAAATCTGAATGGCGTGAACACCTCGGACATGATAAATCCCATTTGTAAAAATGGGGGTGTACTGCTATGGGGTCGTTGACACAGAGTGGTCAACACATTGATTTTATTCTCTAATCTTGAGTTTCTCACATATCTTTGATAGACTGATAATACCCATAGAGATATCAAGTTTCCAAAGCAAAAATTTGAGGACGAGTTTCCAAGGAAAGGGAGTTGAGTTATCTTTGTTGAAGGGGCAATCTTTTGAGATTCTAGGAGGCCGAGTTCTGTTGCACTCTTAGGCCACATTCCTCTTCATTTGGATGAGACTGAGCTACATTTTGAAGGCTGAGACAAATCTGGGTTGGAGGGACGAGTTTCATCTACTATTGAAGGTTGAGTTAAATACCCTTTTGTGGGTCGAGCTGGTTGGGAAGTATTGCTTTGTTGGACAAAGATCTTTCGTCCACAAGAGTCTTAATTTACCACTGCCAAAAGAGAGCAAGTGGGCTACAATCTATGTGAGCTTACGCTTGTCTTCATTGGGGGTCAAGTTTCTAGTAGATTGCTAGTCAAGTCACCTATTTATTAAGGAGCCAAGTCTAGTACCTTTCTAGGATGAGTTTCACCTGCTGACTGGGGCCAAGTACCTTCTATTATTGCTGGCTGAAAACACTTTTTGAAGAAGGACTGAATTGTTGTCCCAAAGAAAGGGGTCCTATAGCACCATATCGTTGAAATACATTCCCAGGTTCTTGTCTCTGTTGTGTTATTCAGTCATTATATTAGTTCAAAAATTAAATATGTACTACTGTGTAATTTTGAGCCTTATTTCACTGATGCATAATGCCTGTATGGAGTGATAAATAGTGCATATGGTGTACCATTTTTGGGTTTAGTTTTAATAATACATTGTTCTATGGACGAGTTTAGAGGCAATTTCTCAGTACTGTGTTTACTCTTTGGAATTAAACTTAATTAAAATGCACCTACAACCATATGTTTATCAACTGTTTGATGAAATGCCATCCCTGAACACTCAACCAAAACTTAGAAAATTCGTGGAGTTTTCAAGAAGCCTCTGTCCCAAGGTGAAGTTTGTATATTTCAGGGACAATCTTAGATTAGTTGAGAATGCTTCCCTCACTCAGAGTGAGTATTGATGTTGTAGCATCAAGGGGCAAACATTCTCACCAGGTTAGGATATTGACCAGGGGCCATGTAATGTGGCTAGAGAGAATGGCCCAGAGAACATCAAGGCCTGGAGTGCTCCCTAGGTGGGCGAGTGAGTGCCTTTAGCATCGAGAAGGAGAGCTACCATTCAATTAGCATGCAGGAATGGTAATAGCTCAGGGTTTCACCACAGGTCAAAGGTGTTGACTAGGTTCCAAATGACAACTTGGATAATTGGTGAATTGCTCCAAGTGACGACTTTCTGAGCATGATGTTGGCACATGATGCTTTCCACAGGTAGTGTATTGACACATCAACATAGTTAGTTCATTCAACCTTTTCCTTAGGACAATCATTCTTCTTGGGTCAAGTTTTGTCCAGAATTAGGAAGAATGGTCATAGAGGCCCAAAGTCACTCAACCATAGAGTTGAGTGGGTGCCTTTCAACATGAGGCCCAAGATTACTCTCCAGATAGGTTGAGTGATTATTGTGAGATTGTCGTGTTGAGAACTGTAAAAATGATAATGAACCAAGGCCAAAGAATACATATATATCTATGACACATGACCATGTGGATAAGGCATAGGTTCGCTCAAGACATGGGTTGGATTAACAGTATGTAGTGCAATCACCCCTACAAACCAATGACGCCTCTAAACCATGTGTCCAAGTAGGTCCATCCTAAGCCCTCAAATCCTTTATAGAACAAAAGGACATCAGGATGGAGTCTAAGAGGTTCGAGCATGGATGATCATAATAGGTTTAGTATACCATAATATATAACATCACATGGCCTCCAAGGCTTTGACATGTGCTTTACTTGAAAGGATGTGAGAACCCTAGAGTCTCCACTTATTAAAACTTGAAATGCATCTCACAAGATCTTGCATTAAATACTAGGAGGGAATCAGACATGAAGTCTTATCCCTTCCTGTAAATGGAAACAAATCAAAATAAGAAAGCATGCAACTATACCTAGGAAAGGAATTGTAATAAAATGAAAAGAATTATCTTTGTGTTTATTTGCTAAGAAAAATAGTGAAACATCAAACCTTATGGATGACCATAATAGGTTTAGGATACCATAATATATAACATCACATGACCTGCAAGGCTTTGACTTGCATTCTCGTGCCATACAATAGTATTTCCAAATGAAAAAATTGCAGATAAGTACCCTATTGAAAGAGGGGTAACAAATAGCTCCAATTGTGGGACATGTGGTTTACCTGAAAGGATGTGAGAACCCTAGATTCTCAACCTATTAAAACTTCAAATGCATCTCACAAAATATTGCATTAAAAAATGGGAGGGAATAGGACACAAAGTCTTATCCCTTCCTCCAAATGGAAACAATTCAAAATGAAAGCATGCAACCATACCTAGGAAAGGAAATGTAACAAAATGAAAAGCAAATAAACTAATCTAATGCTCATATTAGAGAGCTTATTCATCTTATCCTACTTTAATAAAAGAGAAACGTTGTCAAGTAAAACCATATAACCAATGCAACCAACAAATAGACTTATCATTACCTTGGGTTTTACCTTTGTGCTTATTTTCTAAGCAAAATAGTGAAACATCAAACCTGTGTAAGTATACTTCGACACTTATTTCATGGCTTAGACAAGCCTTGCAATGAAATGATCATCACATGGAAGAAGATCGAAGGAATGCCATAGTTCACCTGGACTACTCTTGGCTTCTTCGGTCCATAGATCAATTAAGATTGATATAATTATCTTTCTCATTGCAAGAATAAAACCACTCATCACTGTTGTTTAGCAAATATATAGGCAAGGAAGGCTTGAATGTAGACTCTACTGGAACTTGCACAAGAACTATTGTCCTCCCTTGCTACCCCTAATCACATGTTTACACAAATGTTGAGACAAAAGGAGGTTGAGATCTCATGAAATATGTATGTATTGAACTAAAAATGCTATGGTTTGCTCACTACCGTAAGGTTTATGTCCTTTTCATCAAATGGATCTTTATACACCTGAGAACCACATATCAAGGACTTCTATTGTTGAAAAGTCTCTCTTGTATCCTTAATGTAGAAGTTCCATTTCTACACCTCTATTCATATGCGTATTCCTATATGAATTGATATGACTTCTCATAATCCACATAATAACTTGGTTGATCATGTAACAACCAAAATTCTGCAATTTGATGTCCCTCGGTGTTTGTGTCATAAAAGGGATCGCCATCAAAGTTAGCATAGCTTATATCCCATTTGCATCGATCAATCTCTAGGAAATCGCCAATACTTTCGATCTCTTTGTGGTCACCATCTTCTTTAAGAGAATGCTTGATTATTGAATCCTCCTCTTCCAAATCACTAGGAGGTTTGTCATACATATCAATTGCGTGGAAAGGAGTGTAGCATGTTGAACTTGTGCATTATCACACATAAGATAAATAGAAGTTAATTATTCCAACACTCTACTTTAATGACTACTTGTCTTAATATTTGTTAGGTTGGGTTTTCATCATCATCTAGTCTTCCACAACAAATGTTCCACTATTAATTGAAGAACCTTCTGAAGAACAAAGTCTATATATGGTCCTATCTGGCACTTTCACCCCATACCTCGATTATGTAGACATCACCAAACTGTCAAGGTCCATATAAAGGAACAACCATCCATCAGAATGCATGAGAACCTAACCACTATAATTGGTAGTTTTAGAAGATGTCCATGGTGTGTTCAACTTCTTGATGAACCCCCTGAATGTAAACTTTTGGTTTTTAGGCACCTCTCAAATTCTACAACCAACATGGTCCACTCATAAAGCATCTTCCCAACACATGGGCCACTCAAGTCTATTTTCGTTCTACACAACTCACAAAATTTACCTTGTTTGTACACCATCATTTGACCTTCTTCTATTGTCACAAGACTGCCACTGGAAGTATCACCAACTTCCCTTGGACCAAGTTCCAAAAAGAACTCTTTGTTGTATACCAAATAATACCTTTGTCCTTCCTACTGCAATCTCACCATTCCACTTCAAAATTCAGTTTACAATCAACCCTTGGCTTGTCTAGCGAGAACAAGGTAACTTCATTGTATTTTAATTTCCATGATAACCAACCAGTGGTTATTCATCCAAGCAACTTGCTTCCATCTCAAAGCCAAAAAGGTGTCCATGTTCCTCCATTTACTCATAGAACTGCCTTCTTGAACACACACCAATTGGGAACCAATTGTACCACTAGTACCACATAGTTTGACTGTGAACCTATTGTACTCTAGGGCCTAACATCAACCAAACTAGAAAGGCTGAGCAACTAGCCATACTATGGGCATTTTCTATCTTTTGAGACACCTAGGTACCCAACCGCTCACCAATTCTTTAGGAAAATAGTTTGGATACGGGATGTATCCAAGTCAATCTTACATTCTCTACACTGCCAATGAGGAGTTATAGTGCAACATTAATCAAATAGTTTTTCATCAAGGAATAATTAGAGGGAACAAAACATGCAACTATAACTCCCTTCTACCCATAATACAATTTACCAAGTAGACTTGGGACTAATATTATATCCCAAATTTTGCTATGTAGGACTACAAATCATCAACAGGAGATAAAATCTGAATTTTGTCTTCCTCTTTTGGAATCATGCACATAGTCTTTGTCTAGATCTTCTACATCTCTGTTCAATCTTTGTCTTGAACCTCCATACTTCCCTCGTGATTTGTTAGAGTCAATAATTCTTACAAAATAACTTTACTACCATATAGAGGTTACAAAACTCAATATGTATGTTATCATGAACAAATCCAAGACCATAAAGACAAAATCTCACCATTACCATGTCTTCCAATGCTCAACTTAGACACACCAAGAAAGAAATCAACTTGGACACACCAAGTGATTCTCATACCATTGGTAACACCAACTGGGAACAATTGCCATTCATTGTGACACAATAATAGATACATGTAGTCCATTCACTAATCCTTGATGCACACACGAGAATAATGGACACCATGTATGTGTAGATCTAAATCTTCCATGACATAGAACCTCAACATCCAAAGAAACACTATTGCTTTCTACAATATCTCCTTTTTATTCAAGAGTGATGTGCCTTCCTTGTCCAACAAACTTGTGTAGTGCATGGTGTAATTACATTGAGCTACTTCTTTTCCTTTGAGTTGCTTTTGACTGTAATGTCAGCCTCCTTATCCTCAAATGATATCCTTGCTTAAAATTAGGCTTGTCAAACACCATGCGTTGACAATGTTGACATGCAACGACTTTAAGATGGTTTGATGTTCAATTCTAGATCTTAATCCCATGTGCAAATGCAACTCATCATTGACCCAAATAAGTTGCTTTCCACTGGAAAAGTCGAAAAAAAATACAATGCCTCTATTCAAATAATGTCGCACAACCCACTCTAATTCATCCATAACATCTCCACATTGACACAACTATGATTAGAGGCCTCTAGCCAATGTACTCATTATTCTCTAGTTGCTAGAGTGATTTTCATCCAGTGGCTTGCTTATCCAATCACATTTATGATGCGACTAATGTGGCCTTGCCAATAGGGATCGTGATGGTTGATCCTGCATTCAAAACCTTTTGAACACATACTAGCCCCTCAATTTCATCCATGGCAATGATCGTAACAACATTTTCTCCAAAGTGTTGGACGAGCTTGAGTACAAAAGGAATGGGAATGTCAAGAACCTTTGGTACTGTGAGGGTCTATGTCAACCCCATTGGAAAGCAAACGTCAACAACGACAATTGATGACCTGTGAAACATGGTCAATATCCCCTATACCAGTGAACTTGTTGATCACCTTCCCAAAGAGCGTAGTGCTTCCAAAGCCACTAATAGAAGTCGATAGTTGTGAGGAGGCAGTTGCCACATCACTAGGATCAACTCCTTAATGGTAACCAACTATCTATGCCATATCTTGCATGATATTTTTTTTCATCATCAAATATACCTTTATCAACATGTGCGACTCCACTTTGTTGGTAACTTCTTCTCACAAAATGAAATCAAAAGCAACTCCTCATGGTAGCTCCTTTCTCAAAGCAACGATGAGTGATTCAATGTCAGCTCAACAAATTAGGCTCTTAACACGTAGATCTACACGTGCCTTCTCCTAGTTGATCCTTAGCTGAGTGATCCCTCCATGTTGGCAGCTTGAGACGGTCTTGATTTCTCATTCAGACATGTGGAGGCTCTTTTCTTGAAGCACCACACAACATTCTTCTACACATTGACTAGAAATGGGATAGTAGACATTATTTCACACACCAAAATTGTATTGAGTGCTCTATTAAATCAATGTAATAAGGCATATATAAATACATGAATGTTGTCTTGAGATAAACACACTATCTTGGTCAACCAGTTGAGAGAATATCGCAACCACATATCCAACAAGATATAACAACTTCCTAAATACTTGGAAACATGCTCTTTACGTAGAGACAAACTCTACTCAATAATGACCAATAATCATAACAACCTCAAATATTATCATACGTATGACAAGTAGGAGTTGACAATTCCAACAAGAACTACATGTTAATTAGGACATGGGCATATAATAAAGTATCATTAATAGAATGATGTAATAATGAGGCATTTAATCTATTAATTAGTGTATTAGTAATGGTTAGGTCTTTTGGAATTATGTAAGGTACTCCTCTTCTCATACTATGTAATGAGACATTACATCATCTAATAATAAATCAACAAATCGACTCTTTCTCATTGTAATATATATCCCTGTCCATGCTTGTGTGTGGAGTTATTGAAAGAGATCTAGTTTGATTGTTACTATGAATCTATGTTGCAGGAAACGATGGGCCTAAGCCCGTTTCTAGGCAGAAACGATACAAAAATGTGGAAACACGTCTGCTTTCTCATTGTAATATATATCCCTGTCCATGCTTGTGTGTGGAAATTCTACGTCATTAACAAACCAAGTTATTGAAAGAGATCTAGGTTGATTATTACTCTAAATCTATGTTGTAGGAAACGCTGGGCCTGAGCCCGTTTTTGGGCAGAAACGATACGGAAATGCGGAAACGTGTTTGGTACGGCCTGAAAATGCGTTTCAGGCCATACTACCATGTTTCATGTGGGGGAAACATGGCCCAGTACAGCCTAAAATGCGTTTCCAGGTTGTACAACCACGTTTCAGCGATAAAGTGATTTTTTTCTCCTTTTTTTTAAATTTTTTGTTTTGATTTTTTTTATTTTCACTCCCTGCCAATTGAGGAGTGATAGAGGGAGCTATTGAAGATTGAAAACAATTTTTTTTGAGTGGGGCAGCCTAATGTTCAAGCCTATGGCCCTAGTGACATTCTCCTTTATCTTTCATTTTCATCCTTTTACTTAAATTTTTAACATTACCATGAAATGACACATGATGTTTGAGAGTGGTTTCGCCCTCATTGGGTTTCATATGGAGAAAGTAGAATTTTAGTTCTCACTCAAAATCTAGTAGACTTATCATTTTTTCAGGGTTTTAGGATTGGGGGGATTGCAATGTTTCCATTGGATTTTGTCATGTACTATGGTATGGAACATGTATTTAATCAAGAGAACCAAGCCCTCTATGCACGGGAGACTCCCAATAATCAAGAGCACCTAGGATACTAAGGTATGGAACTTGTATTTAATCAAGAGAACTAAGGCTATTCGACTATGCAGGAGGAGACTCCCAATGAAGCACGAGACAAAAAATTAGAAATTTCTCGTCACTGATTTTGGATATTGCTATTTTCATTATGTGATCATTCATGAGTAAATTTGATGTAAATATAAAGACTTACAGTTTATGCATTGACATTGGACAATTTAATCATAATGTATCATGTATGCTTTATGATTGCACATATTTCTTAAATATCCTAATATATATATATATATATATATATATATATTGCATTTCCCTGTTTCCAAAATTTGGGGGGGAGGGGGTGTCACGTTTCGTACCCGTACCCATTTCCCCGTATCATGCAACTTAGCTCTTAATGGACTTCAGATTGTAATAGTGATATATGGAAGTTGCACTACATGTTAGAACCAGATTTATATTCTATTTTTTCCTTTAAAATCTTTCCATAGAACATTGGAATGGTCTTGTACCTCTTTATTTGTTTACTTATTATCTTGATAGGAAAAAGAAATTTTCTTTTAAAATTTTTGTAATAAAATTTGAAACTATGAACCTTTCCCTTCTTCTGGGTCCACTTGTTTCTTCCGGAGATTTAAGTAGTTTTCTCTTTCTTTTAGTTAAAATATTTTTTGCTTCTTTCTGATTGTTTGTTTTCCATTGTAATTAGCTATCCTTTTCAGTTTCTGAATTGTCATTAGAGGCTGACAAAGAACCAAACTTTTCTCTTTAGCTTTCCTTTGCTAGTTTGTTTTTTTCTTTTTTCTTTTTTATATCCTCTTTGGTACTTGGTTAGATGGTATCATGAAATCCTCTTTGGTACTAGGAAATCTTTAATTCCGTGTACCAAGTGAGATGGTATTGTGAGATCATTTCTTTTGATTAAATAGTTTTGCATTTCCCAATACATGAGATTCTCTATAGAAAACATTGTTGTACAGACTCTAGAGGCTCCCTATCTGCCTTCTTCCACTATCCTGATCAGAGATGCTTGGCCTTCTTAATTTTAGAGGTTGTCACCTTCAGTAGAGCTTTACCCATGGATCACCTCCTCCTTTTAGCCAATCTCTAACATTGGGGGTACTAAGTACCCTTTTTAGATGTTGTCATTCCACGGACAAGAGAGTTAGACCAGTGGGAGTGTGTTCTTCTTCTGAGTGTTCTTCTGCTAGAGTACCCCAATAGCCCCACCTTTATTCTAGGCATCGTTGTGGAAATGCTTCTATCTAACATTGAGGATCATTCAGTGCCCTTTGCCTGCATCTCAGTATAGGGCAACAGGCATATGATATCAATATCATTTCTATCCAACATTGAGGACCATCCAGTGACCTTCATCTGTATCTCAATATATGGTGACAAGCATACAATATTAGCATCTTTTCTACTTCTGGGAACTCATTGACCTTGGATGTTAGGCGAATTTCTAGTTGACGCACCTTGTCTCTTTTGAGGATTGTCCAACTTGGCTCTCTCCTATAGATATTATTAGTTCCTGTAATTGTATTGATCCTTTCACAGTGGTGGATGATGATGTAGTTGGTCCCTTCGCTTCCACTCTGGGCATTGATACAGATGTGACAGTGCCAATCTAGTCTCAATTCACGCATTTTGTCTTCATCTTCCTTGAAGCCAGTTGTTATATGTATTTGAGTCTTATAGTTTAGGTTTGCTGATATATGGGTTACTCTCACTTGCTATGTTTATAGTGTTTACTTTGTTCACATTATTTTAGCGTCTTATAGTTTACCAACTTTTTTGGTGCCAGGGCTTTTCCTACCCTAGTTCTTTTCTATTCCATGGGATCTAATTTAGAGTCCAGTTGACCTTCTTTGGTCATCTGTGGACAAACATAATTTCTTTATTTGTCTTGCTATATAACAATAAAATGAATTTGACCAGGTAAGGATGCTCTGGTGAGACTGAGCTTGTAGATTGGATCTAACACTCAGACAATGTTCAGCATAATCTCATCAAGTTCATTGCTTTATTTGTTCATGTCGCTATGTCTTTTCTGCAGCCAAATTATTGTTAGTATTTTATTTGGTTTGGAAATATAACATAAACATGTCTATTGTGTGGAATGTTTTAGGCCCTTATGAAGGTGGTGTTTGGAAGATCCGGGTTGAGTTACCAGATGCTTACCCTTACAAATCTCCATCTATTGGATTCGTGAACAAAATCTTCCATCCAAATGTTGATGAACTGTGAGCTATTCTTCCTGTTTATCTACAAGTAATCTGCTTTTAAACTTTTTTTTTGCATCATGTAATTACTGATAAGAAAAGAGCAATGTGCATACAAACTAATTGAAGTTTTGATTTATAACGTCAAGAAAATGTCAATGTTGGGCTTGAGTTGTTGTCTTGATCTTTCTTACCTTTTCTCTTTTAGGTCTGGCTCTGTATGCTTGGATGTTATCAACCAAACATGGAGTCCAATGTTTGGTAAGGAAATTTCATGGAGCCCAATTAAAACATTGTGGATGATGATCATCTTTGTGCAGCTTTCTGGAAGCCTCCATTTGCTTATTCATTGCAATGATGCCTGGCAATTTGTTGATGCAGACCTTATCAATGTATTTGAATCATTTCTACCACAGTTGCTACTTTATCCAAACCCGACAGATCCATTAAATGGAGATGCAGCCTCGCTTATGATGAGGGACAGGGAACAATATGACCAAAAAGTTAAAGGTATGAAAATAGAAATGCTTTTAGCCAACCAAATTTTCTGTTGCTGTTTAGGATATGTGTAATGATCCACCTGTTTCAAATGACTTGTTAATCAACTACTGCTTATGTATGGATTTTCACAGAATATTGTGAGCGATATGCAAAGGGAGAAAATGGTTCAAACTGTCCTGAGGAAAGCAGTGATGAAGAAGAGGTCAGTGATGATGACTCAGAATCTAGTGATGATGAAGTAGCGGGGCATGCAGACCCATAAAGTGCAGCCAGAAATGAATTCAATCTCTTGTACATGCTTATTAATCATGGATTTGTACATCGTTTAGGAAAGCTTCCAATTTCTGAGAATAGATTCCCTTGTTCCTCCTTGGATGTCAATCAAAATTTGAGATAGCATTGCATAGATGTGATGAAGACCAAGACCTTCATTTAGTTTGTTTAGATGAGACCACAATTGAGTGGTATGAATCATGGGCATTCAATAACGATGATTAAGAACTAATGCCATTATGGAGTATTTTATTATTAGAAGAATTTACAAAATGTTTGACAAAATGATGGCCTCCTTAATCGAGAATGTGAAGGTCGTGGTCTGTGATGAAATAGTTTAGGAATACAAGGGGGATAATCTCAGGGAAGCAATCAATACTATACAATACTATAGTATTGATAATGTCCAAGGGAAGCAATCAATACTATACAAAAAACCACCTTGGGAGCGATTCGTACCTGAGCTACTTGTTTCTCTTTGTTTTATTGATATAGAAGAGAAACCTGTAAAATTGATCAACGAATATACTGCCACCATGAAAAGAAGAACCATGTCGAGATCACATAGAATCCTGAGGCCAAAGACAGTGTAGGGGGAAAATAAGCAAATTACTTCAAGTGAAACCTTGAAGGAATTGCTGACTTTAGAAGTCAATATGGAAGACACTAGGTAGGGACCTGTGGGAACCTGTAGCATTAATTGACAGAAGGCATAAAAAAACAGATCACGTCAATAAATAAACAGTAAGTGCCTTACTTTAAGATGCACAGATTCTTCCAAAATATTTCAAATAGATTCTTTGAACCATGCAACAAGCAGTGAAAATAGATCTAGAGGGAGCAAACTGATTTTGAGCACTGAAACATAATATTTAGAGGAGGATCGATCTGCCATAATAATTTTCATTGAATGATTCCATGACTTCACCCACTTGCATTTTTCATTTCGCATGCAACATAAATTTGGTTATGCTTCAAGGAAAACAGTGTGAAAAGATCGAATTTAATATAAAAAATGTGAGATATTTATAATAATGAAAAAAGTAATAATAAATATGTTATAATTATGAAACATGTTCAATGATCGGAGTGTGTTGTGTTGGTTGACTCGGTAAGAAAAAAATTTCATTAATTTCAAATCTTAAATAGTTTAGAGGACGAACGTAAAATTTGACCAATATAAAAAACTTGTAGGTTATTGCAAATAACTTTTTGTTGTGTGCTATCTTTATGCTATTTTATGCTTTTTTAAAAGTTTGTTTCTTGTAAAAAAAATGGGTGTATTTCAATAGCAACATAATAATATTTTTTTTCATAATAATAGTACTTTTTTCATAATTATTTACCAAGAGAGGTGTTATTTACCAAGAGAGGATCACACCTGCATAACTTATGCATGGATGAAAAAATAACTCTATTCCATTGTGTTTAAATTACAACACTCTATATATCCTTTGATGTAGTTAATAAAATAAACATATTTTACATTGCTATCATGCCTTCATTTTTATGTTTTCTTTTCCTCAAGTTTTGCACCTTGAGAGATTTGATCCCTCTCGGCGCATGGATAGATCCAGAGTTAGATGGATCTAGGTTGGTTTCAGTCATGTGAAGCCAAGGAAAATATATCGAACATATGATTAATTTTATGAATAATATGTAAATACATCTAATATAAATATAGTAATTTTATATATTCTAAATATGTCTCATATTTAACAGGTCATTTTAATTTTAAAATTTTCTTAATTACCTCAGTTTTTTGAGATAAATATTGTTAATATCTTTAATGATGAAAATTGATTAAATAAAATTTTTTAATGCAAAGTGACAATGTAATACTGTTGAATGATAGAAAATGTGAATAATAAGAATGCACTCAATTACAAATAGTCTTCATTGTAATCAATCTCAAATTATTTTCTTTTACTATTCTTATTGTCACCTTTGTTAGCTTTGTTATCTTTTCATATCGATTATATGAAAAGAACAGTTGAAATCATAAACCATTTAAATATTTAGCTGGAACTATTGTACTAAACATCATACATTGTCTCTCTTGCTCTTCGATATTAATAGGTTGAATTACTAAAACACAAAAATAAATGTACATTGTCAATAATTTTCCCTGCTTACAGTGAAATTAATGCACAACATTAATCCAATCACTTTAAAATTAATGTACCATCAATGTACATCCAATTACATCAAATTAGAAATCAACGTATACACTGAAATCAATGCGTCTAATACAAACAATCAAATAGGATTAGAAAACAACATCTACATTGAAATGAATGTATCTAATGTAGGTAATCAAATAGGATTAGAAATCAACATCTACACTAAAATTGATGTATCTAGTGCAAGTAAGCAAATAATATTAGAAACCAACATCACTGAAATCAATGCATTGAGTGCAAGAAATCAAATTGGATTAGAAATCATCATCTACACTGAAATCGATGCATTTAATGCAAGCAATAAAAAATGATTATAAATCATCTACATTGAAATCAATGCATCTACTGGAAGTAGTCAAATATAATTAGAAATCAACATCTACACTGAAATTAATGCATCTAGTGCTAGCAATCAAATAGGATAAAAAGTCACCGTCTACACTGAAATCAATGCATTTAGTGCGAGAATTCATATAGGATTAGCAATCATCTACATTGAAATCAATGCATATAGTGAAAGCAATTAAATATAATTAGAAATAAACATATAAACTAAAATCAATTCATCTAGTGCAAGAAATCAAAATGGATTAGAAATCTCCATCTACACTGAAATCAATTCATCTAGTGCAAGAAATCTTCTTCCCTCTCTCCCCCCTCGAACTACAACTTTGTTTCCTTCCCTCTATCCACTCTCTCACATCCTCCCTCTTCCTTCCTATCTCTCCATTTCTCTCCAACATCTTTATCTCTCTCTCTCTCTCTCTCTCTCTCTCTCTCTCTCTCTCTTAACCCTCCAACTCTGTTACTATATCCCTACCTCTCTCCTTCTCGCATCCCTTCTCTTAATATCTCATTCTTTGTCTCTTTATCTCATCGCAAAGCACACACTCTCTCTCTCCATCTCTCCCTTGTCACTTAATCTCCCTCTCCACTTATCACTCTCTCTATATTTTTTCTTCCCTCTCTCTCTCCCCTCCATCTCTCCTTATATCTCCCTCCTCCCTCCTCCTCCCTCTCATCCTTCCTCTCTCTCTATCTTTCTCTCTCTATATATCTTTTCCCTCTAATTTTCTCTTTTCCCCCATCACTCTCTTCCTCTCTCTAAAGTCCTCTCTCTCTCTCTCTCTCTCTCTCTCTCTCTCTCTCTCTCTCTCTCTCTCCAATCCTCTTTCTTCCTCTCTCTCTCTCTCTCTCTCTATCTCAACATATCCACTAAAATCAATGCATAGAATGCAGGAAATCAAATAGGATTAGAAATCACTATCCACAATGAAATCAATGCATCTAGTGCAATAAATCGTCTTCTCTCTCTCACCCCTCCAACTCCATCTCTCTTTCCCTCCCTCTCTCCACTCTCTCACATCCTCTCCCTCTTCCTTCCCCTTTCTCCCTTTATCTCCCACCTCTATATCTCTATATCTCTCCCTCTCTCTCCCTCTCTTCAACCTCCAACTCTGTCACTATATCCCTCACTCTCTCCTTCTCCCCCCATTCCCTCCATCTCTCCTTTTTCTCTTTATCTCACCCCCAAACATACACACACTCTCTCTATTTATCCCTTGTCACTTCCTCTCTCTCTCCACTTCTCACTCTCTATGAATTTCTTCTTCCCTCCATGAATGCATCTAATGCATGTAATCAAATAGGATTAGAAATCAACATATACACTGAAATCAATGTATCTAGTGCAAGTAAGAAAATAATATTAGAAACCAACATCATTGAAATCAATGCATCTAGTGCAGGCAATCAAATAGGATTAGAAATCACCATATACACTGAAATCAATGCATTTAGTAAAAGCAATCAAATATGATTAGAAATCATCTACATTGAAATAAATGTATCTAGTGGAAGTAGTCAAATATAATTAGAAATCAACATCTACACTGAAATTAATTCATCTAGTGCAAGCAATCAAATAGGATAAAAAATCACCGTCTATGCTCAAATCAATGCATTTAGTACAATAAATCATATAGGATTAGCAATCATCTACATTGAAATCAATGCATATAGTGAAAGAAATTAAATATAATTAGAAATAAACATATACACTAAAATCAATGCATCTAGTGCAAGCAATGAAAATGGATTAGAAATCTCCATCTACACTGAAATCAATTCATCTAGTGCAAGAAATCTTCTTCCCTCTCTCCCCCCTCGAACTACATCTTTGTTTCCTTCCCTCTATCCACTCTCTCACATACTCCCTCTTCCTTCCTATCTCTCCATTTCTCTCCTACATCTTTATATCTCCCTCCCTTAACCCTCCAACTCGGTTACTATATCCTTACCTCTCTCCTTCTCTCATCCCTTATCTTAATATCTCATTCTTTGTCCCTTTATCTCATCCCAAAACACACACACTCTCTCCATATCTCCCTTGTCACTTAATCTCTCTATCCACTTACCACTCTCTTTGTATTTATTCTCCCCTCCAACTCCATCTCTCTATCCCTCCATCTCTCCTTCTATCTCTCTCTCATCCTTCCTCTCTCTCTATCTCTTTTCCCTCCAATTTTCTCTCTTCCCCCATCACTCTCTTCCACTCTCTCAGGTCCTCTCTCTTGTCCTTCCTCTCTCTCCCTCTCTCTCTCTCTCTCTCTCTCTCTCTCTCAACATCTATACTAAAATCAATGCATATAGTGCAACAAATCAAATAGGATTACAAATCGCTATCCACAATGAAATCAATGCATCTAGTGCAATAAATCATCTTCCCTCTCTCCCCCCTCCAACTCCATCTCTCTTTCCCTCCCTCTCTCCACTCTCTCACATCCGCTCTCTCTTCCTTCCCCTTTCTCCCTTTCTCTCCCACGTCTATATCTCTCTCTCCCTCTCTCTCCCTCTCTTCATACTCCAACTCTGTCACTATATCCCTCCCTCTCTCCTTCTCCCCGCATTCCCTCCATCTCTCCTTTTTCTATTTATCTCAACCCCAAACATACACACACTCTCTCTATTTCTCCCTTGTCACTCCCTCTCTCTCTCCACTTCTCACTCTCTATGCATTTCTTCTTCCCTCCCTCTCTCCTCCTATCTCCCTCACTCTCTCATCCTCTCTCCCTTCCTTCCTCTCTCTCCCTTCCTCTCCTACCTCCCTCTCTCTTCCCCCATCTCTCTCTTTTCACTCTAATCCTCTCTCTTCCCCCATCACTCTCTCTCTCTCTCTCTCTCTCTCTCTCTCTCTGCCCTCCAATTCTCTCACTATATCCATCCCTATCTCCTCCCCTCCCCCCCTCCATATTTATGTATCCCTCTTCCTCTCGTACCCTTTTCTACCTCTCTCTCTCTCTCTCTCTCTCTCTCTCTCTCTCTCTTCATTACTCCTCTCCAATCTCCTTGAGTTTATCCCCATCTCTCCCTTCTCACTCCTTGTATCTCTCCACCTCTATCACTCTATGTATTTGTTCTTCCCTTCCATATATATCTAGAGTTAATATATATCATGATATATTAGTGTATATAATAATATAGAAAATTTAATATTGTATTAATCCAAAGTTATTAAATATAATAATATTAATATGAATATTAGATTTAATAATAATATTATTATTATTAATCTTTTATTATTAATATTAGGGATAGTAATGGTTTTTTTGTCATGGTATTAATAATAATTTGGCCCATAGTATTTGACCTATAGGCTTCACCTAAATAAAACCTATTGTTTGAGTGTTGGTAAGTTTAAAGAGGTTTATGGAGTAAATATAAAAATAGTTTTTATTTATTTACCATGGTATTTGGCCCATAGACTTTGTATATAATTAGATGTTGATTTATAATGATATTTTATATGTTTTTATATATTTATCATGCCTCTTTATACTTCTTTTATATTTATTTATTTATTTACCATACCTTTACAGGAGGTTTTTATTTAGTTATCATACCTAAGCCTCTTTATATTTTAAGTTTATATTATGTTTATACATAATAATTAAGTTTATTTTTAAATAGGACTGGCATTAGATAAAAAATGTTAAATTTTAAACATTACATTTACTTTTACATGTTTACTTTTTTACTTGAGATATATCCCCATACTGGGTTGTAGAGTTGCTAACTACAGATCTCAACATCCACATACATATTAAAAAATAGGCAGAGCTAAAATATAATTCAACACTATCTATATACATTGAAAAAAAAAAGGAGAAGGAAAATATAATTGATCTGGATATTTACTTGGAATTATAGAGCCCATGAATCCAATGACTCAATAAGAACAAATGTGACTCCTCACTGTGCGAATCCAATCAAATAATTGCAGAACTCAGTTTTGGTTTTAATTAATTTATTTTTGTTTACTTATATGAATATTAAATTTAATGTTTAAGCTGACACTTAATTTATTTATTTTTAATTTATGATTTAAGCCGCCATTAACCAAAAAATTTTAATTATTGTTTGAGGACGTGACATTCTTTCAGATCGGGGTCATATTGGGCTGTAGGTTATGCCTCTCAGTGCAATAAGCGTGACATCAATGGGGATTCAATCCTAGATCCATAAGCTGCCATCATGAATCAGGGCAAGCAGCTGGCACACAAGTCGTTCTGTGACATTGTAGTGGCCAAAATGAGGCATCCTCAGTAGTTTTAAGAGCCCGGAACCAGCCAATCTGTGCACCCATGGCATGGGGAATATTTTTATCCCATCACCTTCCAAGACCCGTTCAAGATATAGTTCCAGTGCTAACTCGGGGAAGGCCTCCAAATTGGCCAGGTTGTGGTCGTCGAATTTTACCTCGTGGAGTTTTCCAAAGGGTTCTCCAATGATGGGGACCTCACCCGGAGTCAGTGGAATTTGCAAATAGGTGTACAGGCCATCAATATTCTTAGGCGTGCATGTGGAGGGCCTTCAAGGTTGAACATAGGGCGGTAGCCAGTTGATCGGTTCAACAATATAGCCTTCTTCTTGAGCGAACATGGGTCTCTTCAATGGGTTAGGCGAACATCCCTGGGGCACCACTCACATGGACTTAACATTTCGATGGGAGGTGCAGGGCTTCACCCCAGCCCATTTTGCAGGTTTTCCCAACCCTTGCGCCTTTTCTTTCCCCTTATTCTTCCTCTGGCTTGGTGTATACATAACCTCCTCCACTTCAAGGTCAACTTCCAACACTTCCTCAGATTCTCTCTCCGTCGAGGTCACGGCTGGGACAATTCAGAAGGATTAGATGCAGTCATTCCTGTGTGAAAAATGAACTCAGGGTGGCTACTATCTGAGGGAGAAGCATGCTCAGACATGAACAAGGCACAATAGTCATAGACTCGTAGGAAACACCAACTACTCAAGATACACAGAACGCTCTTTTGAGCTATCCATATACTTTTATAGCCTTAGAGATCAACTAATGGTTGGGTGAAACTTATCCAGAACTTACCATCAAGTAAACGGTAAAAAATCTTCAAAAATAGCCTCTTTAATTGTCGGTCGCCTGCTCCTTTCAACGGTAAAATGGGCTTTTTACCTAGTTTTACTGTTCCAACGACTAGTTTTCGGACCTCCTCTACTCCCAACGTACCTCTGCGAGATGAACACATCCCTAGACACCCAATGCACCTACTACACTTTGAACACACCCCTGTGCTCCCAGCGCACCTCTCTGAGCCTCCAAACCTGCGATCGATCCCTGTGCGTACCACGGTCCTGCCTACAATTTCCTTCCTTTGTGCGCATATTTCGCCCCATACAGCTACTCTGGACATATAGTCATTTGATCCGATATGGTTTGAGCCGGCTATCATTGATATATCTTGGTATCATATCGCCATGTAGGGTAGCTAACCGAACAACTCCTCCATCTGTTATTTCTTTTATCGTATAGGGACCTAGCTAGTGCTAACGAAACTTCCCCGGGTGTTTTGTAAACTGGCTGTCGTATAGAAGGACCAATTCGCCCTCCACAAATGTCTTTTTCTGAATATGTCGATCATTCCATGCCTTATCCCGGGCCTTCTGAACCTACTAATGGAAATTCACAATGAAACGATCTTCCTCCAATTCCACAAGCTGCGCTAAACACTCCTCCATGATATCAGGCTCCGCCATGTTCGTAAAGGCTACGATGCGCAGGCTAGGAACAATATACTCCATGGGCATAATGGCCTCCTTACCATAGACCATCCTAAATGATGTCTTCCCCGTCAAATTCTTACAGGTGGTTCGATAGGCCCAAAGAACTAATGGGATGCTCATGTCCCATTCGTTGTGATCAGCATTACAGACCTTGGTCAATGCCTGCTCCAAGATCTTATTAAAAGCTTATACAACTCCATTTTCCTAAGGATGATACGGGATGCTTTTCACATGGTGGATCCGAAATTCTTATGTCAAGGCCTATAAAATTTCATTAACAAAATGTGTACCTCTATCGGTCATTAAGATCTTTGGACAGCCAAACCTAGTCAGAATCTGCTCAAAAATGAAGTATGCAGCAGTGTTTGCAGTGCAATCCTTCACAGGTTGTGCCTCGGCCCATCAAGTTACATAATCAGTTGCGGTGATGATGTAATGTGCACCTGTATTCTTCCCTGATGGGTTGATGGGCCCAAAAAAATCGATGGCCCATTTTTCAAACACTTGCAAGGCCATCTGTGGTTGTAGGGGCATTTCATCTTTGTGCAATGGCCTTCCCGTCCTTTGGCATTTATCACAGGCTTTGAAATAGTCATGAGAGTCACTATGCAGTGTAGGACACCATAGCCCAGCCCTCAAGATCTTCTGTGTTGTCGCTTTACCTCCGTAGTGTTCTCCTACTACGCCCTCGTGAGCTTCTGCTAAGATGGTGTGCCATTCATGCTCCAATACGTATCTTCGCAGCACTTCGTCAGCTTCCAGTTTATACACATGGCGTGCGATGATGGTGAAATCCGCTATACAGGTTAACAACTCTTGCTTCCATTGTACCAAATACTCTACGGGGTCCATCCATGTAGTCAGGAACTGAATGATGTCAGCTAAGTGTGCATCAACCACC
Source organism: Pinus albicaulis (assembly GCA_034641835.2). Classification (NCBI taxonomy): domain Eukaryota; kingdom Viridiplantae; phylum Streptophyta; class Pinopsida; order Pinales; family Pinaceae; genus Pinus; species Pinus albicaulis. The sequence goes on from CM076580.1 coordinate 1,680,214,913, forward strand.
TGAATCGCGAACAACTACGCATCGAGCAACCCTTCTTCTAGGCTGGTGGGTTCCTCACCGCTCTTGATTTAGGATAAGTGGTCCGGCCCAACACTCAACCTTCTTGTCTTGAAAATGATCTCAAATTCATATTCTTGGAATAGTAGCAGGCACCAGTAGATTTCCCCCCCAACACAGGTTTATTCATTAGGTACTTCAAAGCCGAGTGGTCTATAAACATCTCGAAGTGCCCTCCTAACAGATAATGCCAGTATTTTTCGAGTGTGTAGACCATGGCTAACCCTTAACGTTCAGTAGTGGAGTAGTTGCGCTCCACACCAGAAAGTTTACTGCTAGCAAATGCAATTGGATGGTCAATGTCTCCATCTCCAGGTTGCATAAGGACATCTCCTAGGGTAATTCCCGACGCATCTACGTGAACATGGAAAACCTTTGCCCAGTCAAGAAAAATGAGAATATGTGTAAAGACCATCTTCTCTTTCAGTAGCTCAAAGCTCTTCTGACACTCGTCGTCCAAAAAAAAATGAAACATCCTTCTTTAGCAGTGTTTCCATAGTTGTTGTGATCAACACATATCCTTGAATGAACTTCCTATAGTAGCCTGTATGTCTGAGGATAGAGTGCAACTACTTCTAAGTTGTAGGCACTGCCAAATTGATGATAACTGCTATTTTGGCGGGATCAACCATCAATCCTTATCGACAAACTATGTGGCCGAGCAAAATTCTGAAGGGTACAAAAAATATGCACTTCTTGATATTCAATGAAATCTGATGCTTTCTACAGGCGTCCAACATCAAACGCAAGTTTGAGACATGCTTCTTTACCAACCCAAAGACAGTCCAGTCATCAAAATATACGTCCAAAAACTTGTGGATGAACTCTTTGAATACTGTGACCACCCACGAAAAGATGGCAGGGGCATTCTTGAGCTTGAACGACATGACCATATACTGAAAATATCCCCATTCGGTGGCGAACATAGTTTTGCTACGATCCTCAGGTGTGATCCTGAACTGATGGTAGCCTGAGAACCCATCTGTGAATGAGTATCCTTCCTTCCCCCCTACACTATTAAGGATTTCATCGGAGAATTGGATAGGAAAGGGATCATGTACGCAAGCATCATTCAATTTGTGTAGGTCAACACAAATCTAGATCTCTTCCTTAGTCTTCTTCTCCTAAACCACCATAGGACTTACCCAATCTGACTGTTCGACTGGTTCGATGATACCTGCAGCGAGCATTTTGTCGATTTCTTCCTTGAATTTTTGTTTGTACTTTGGGTTCAACCGATAAGGGCACTGCTTCACAGGGCGTGCATCTGGTTTTAAAGTGATGTGCATGATTCCTAGGTCCCCTGTAATCCCTTTGAGTTCCAAAAATTTTGTCGGGAATAAGTCCTGATATTCTATGAGGAGTTCTGCAACTTTTCATACAGTATCATCATCCCAGTAGTCCCCAATTTTAGCTAACTTAGGTTGCTCCTCCGTTCCAATTTTGACTTCTCGCAGCTTTAGAGGCTAAGTGACATCGATGATTTACAGTGGGGATCCAGCAACTACTTGTTATCCCTCTAACTCTGGGATAGAGACATTTCATGGGTCTTCATCGCATTCCTCTATTGATAAATTGCGGTAGTTGACAATATCCTGCATCTGTGTTTCCCATGTTGGTGCCCCATGTGCTGCGTAAGGGCGTGATTCATCAAATACTAAGGCATAAATATCGTGCAGAGCTTCATTGAGTGCCTATGTTCCTCCTATCAACTTGAATGTCCCTACAAACTCGTCCTTCAGGGTTTCCTAGTGGCGGGTGCGTTGGTGTAATTCTGCATCTAAATACCATGCGGTCGGGATTGGACCCAAGGCATGAATGAATAGATGGACCCATTCCTCTGTATTTGTTTCGCCCCATTCTTTCATCCATGCTGGAAAGTGCTTTTGTAGGTCCCTTGGCCCCAAGAAAGTATTTACGCGTAGGTGAGCTGGAGGTTCGAATCGTAATACCATCATGTCATGACATTCTTCCCAATCCTAGAATGCACCCTTATGCGTGTCCCACCACCTCGCAGGGGTTGCATGCATGGCTAGATTAAGGGCCCATAGCCTTCGCTCCCGTGGGACTTCAGCTTCAAATGCTCGCAAAAAATCCTTAATACTACCAAACCATCATAGAAGGGCAGTTCTCTTACCTCTGAGGAGATGCATCGAAATTTCTTTGTGATTCTAAGGCATCGCAATGCAGATACATCATGTAACCGATTCTGCCAGTTTTCTATCTCCCCGTCGGAGTTAGAGAAGCATTCTCTATCCTTTTCCTAGCAAAGAAAATCATCAGCTGTAGGATTGATCCAATCTTCATCCTGAGCAGTCAACTTATAGATGTGATGCACATGCTCTTCTTCACACACTGGTTTTGTATACTGCTCTCCTTCCACAGGGTCTAGGGGGACTATCACCCTCGTACCTTCATTCTCAAACACCATGCTTCTTTTCTTTAGGTTGATAATACCTCCCATGTCTATATCCCAATCCAATCCTAGGAGCGCAGGATAGGGGTCGCATCTTCCACAATATAAATTACTTTAAAGTCGACTCGGACCTTAACTCCTGCAATATCTACCATAATTTTTTACAACCTCCCCAATGGTATGATCTTTTGTTGGTTAGCCATGCACCACTAGATAGTGGACCATTCCAACTTAGGCTAGCCCATTCGCTCCCACATTTGCTTGGGCATTACATTCACATCTGATCCCAAGTCCAAGATAACCTGATCCATTTCATAGTCACCAATATGCGCTGTTAGCCGCATTTCCCTACCAGTGTGTTTCTTATGCTTGTACATTTTGTGCACATCCTTAGCTTCCAGGGGCAGGTTAGGCCTCCTTGCGTAGCTGTCTATTAGTGCTTGCATATTTTCTATTGCCTTCTAGTTGTGTAGCAGCTTCATATAGGCTTGTAGAAATGGTTTAACCTCATCATCTGTTCTCACGCTTGCTGGGGCTTTTGAAACAAGCGCCTTATCCTTAGTAAAGTCTCTGTGAGCTGTAACAAAGGTTTCGTTTTCCTTCTGAAGGTCCAAGATTTCCTTTTTGATAGTTTCTTTCCGGATAATAGGCTCAGCTTTGACTTTCTCTTCATCTCCTCCTGTAGACATGCTGCTGCGCGTTTTGATGTTAATACTTGGTCCTTCATCACGTGGTTCTTCTTTAACCCTTTGCACATTCTGCGTATCTATCTATTGTTTTTCCTACATTTTCGCTATCAAGATCGAATAGTCTTCAATCACATAGTCCAGTTGTCTACAATAACGACAATATTGTCGCGCAGGGTTCGAATAGTCCCTCGAAAAGTACCCTATCTCTCCACAGTTGTAACAGATAAATTGTCCTCATCCCCGAATTGTGCCTCCACCCCTTCCCCCTCCCCTTCCCTTGGCTGGGGAGCCTCCTCTGCTTGAGGGAGATAGTGGTGAAGAGGGGTTAGCCTGTACCCTGTATAGGTTTCCTCAATCTATCATCAAGTCATAGTTTTGGAAATTATGCTCGTCATGCGCCATAGAGAAACATAATCGACACCATTTCTCCTTCAATTCTGGAACATAAGCACCCAGACGGGGACAGTGGTTAGTATCATGTAGCCCGAAGACATGAAAATAAATGCACCATAACGTTGGACCACTTGGCCCCGCAACCTCCTTAGGACACAATGAGTTGGGTCCCCCAGCCTACATGTAATCCGCCAACATAGGACATTGATCCTTGGTATGATTGGATACCCTACATCTTATGCACCATATGTCTGGACTACCCTCTTTCCCTCGTTCCTTTCGTAGACTCTATATTTCTATGTGCATTTCCTCCAGTTGTCTTTGTATTTGTTGCACCCCAAACTGAGCATCATCCCTCGGCATAGCCTCTAGCTTCATAGCAATCTCCAAATCCTTCTTTTGCATTGCAACCGATTGCTGACCCATAGGTCCACGCAGGTGAGGTAGCAGCATAGCGATAAACCATTCCTTGTGTTGCCTATCATCATACTGAAATTCCCCATGTCTGATAACCTTTTTCAACTGTTGATCAACTTCCCATACCAATTTGATGGGTCCTTGTCTAAAGTCTTTTAAGTCGAACACAGTCTAAGAGTAGGACTTAGGCCTTTGAAATTATTGTTTTAATGTTGTCTTGATCTTTGGAATAGATGGATCTGCGTGTTGCCCTACATACACCATATACCAATCCAAGGCCTTCCTTCAAAGGCAAGAGATAGTTTCACCCTCTTTACATCATTGGAAGCCATGTTCTGCGTGGCCCATACTAATTCTGCGACAAACCAAAATCTGTCCATATCTTCATCCCCTACACCCTTGAAGGTAGGTAGCTTCATGTGTGAGGCCATATCGTTTTCTGGTGGTGGTGGAGGTATGGGTGGGTTCTTACCCTTATGCTAACTTGAAGGTGGTGTAGCTAAAGGGCTATGTGCAACCGATTCTCTTAATGGACTGTAGGCAGATCTATCTCCTTCTTGATTAGTTCGATGGTATTTACCACTTCGTGTTGTTCTCTCGCTCAGATCAGGGGTCATTCACTCGGTGTGACTGCACAGAATTCCCTTTTCGCACCATAATATTCTGATTAACAAAGGCAATGTTTTCAAGAACTTACCCCAGAAACCCTTGAAGAACCTCCGCTCTATTTCTAAATAGGATATGAAATGATCGACTGCGAATTCTTTCACAAATCCTCCCAACACACTATCCACCCAATGATCTACCGTATGGGTGATTGTATTCTCAGTCCTTTCCAATTGCTGGATCAACTCTGGAGTCCACTGCGTGACCCACTCGTACTTCCAACACGTCTATAAATATACGAGCTTGGCTAGCCAATCCTACAGCTCATGTGCAAAGGTTACAAAGAAAATTTCATATATTTCATTAAAAATGTACTTATTTTTCCACTTCTCAGCTATCAGCTTCGCGCTGCAATTCTCTTTTTCAGAAAATTCCTGAATCTGTCTTTCGAACCAATCCTTGATTTCTAGCTTCTCAGGTCTCCAGTGTTCCCTTGGCATTACCTAATCTCTCTCTCAAAATGCTCCCGGTCCCAGAAATGGAACCATTTGTTGGCTTCAAGGGTCCTAACCCAGGTTCAAAGGTTAAGGTTTGCCAACAAACCCCTATACTACTGGCCCTTTCGGCAATGACCTACTTGCACAGGCCAAAGTCTCACCTGAAGTAGTATGGGAGGGTGTGGGAACTAGGTTTCTGCACCCTGAGAGAGAGTAGGTAAGTCGAGGTAGATTTGTGTTCATAAATCATTGGATTCGCACAGAGCAAGTCTATTCGCAGGCTTTTATTCGTATAATCAGTTATTAACCACAACAGAGCTATTACCACTCACAGATCTAATCAATACCTTTGCATCCATGTGTGTATCAGTAATTATCAACACATAATAGCATAAACGCAACTACAGATACATTCGCAGCATAAACATATAGCACAGAAGTCTTCGTAGCTTAAACAGATACCATCCGAGAGCATTTACAGATATACTTATGCAAAACATAGATATATTCGCAGCTAAATAAATAACATAGATACGCTTCAGTAGTAAACATCACTGATCCAGATAACACACAGATATTTTCACAATACTTCGCATTCATTAACATTCAGATCCACTTACAACCAAAACCAGCCTAGTAGGGTCTGCACACAGCAGGACTGAGGATCTCTGTGCACACAGCCAACAGGAGTCCTTACCCAAAACAACCCAAAAAAATCTAACAGTTCTCATGTAACATCATTCTTAATTCATGCCTACTTCTAGACTCAAACTATTGATCTATTTATATTGATATAGCCTACACTATCCTGTGCTCTACAAATCTTGGTTTGCAGACTGTATGTCTACCATTTGACCCATTACAATGCGTTCGGGGCTTTGACCCACCCCAAAACCCCTGCGTTAGACTAATTAATACAATAATATACAAAATTCGCAGCTTAGGGAGTCTCATTCCAACAAGACCTTTGCACCTATCACAAGGTACTCTTCCATAAGAACCATCCTTGCACTCTCAGTGCAGATGGGCAGGCGCATTCATCAGATGGATGTGAAAATTGTGTTTCTCAATGGGATCATTGAGGAAGAGGTGTACATAGAGTAGCCTGAAGGTTTTGAGATCTTCAATAGTGAATTACATGTATTCCGACTCAAAAGAGCGTTGTATGGGTTGAAGCAAGCACCTCATGCTTGGTACACTTGGATAGAAAGCTATTTCGTCGGACTGGGCTTTACCAAAAGTGAAGGAGATGCAAACCTGTACCAAATTGTGGTGGAGGGTAAGATTTTAATCATTTTTCTTTATGTTGATGATTTAATATCGACTGGTGATGAGCAACTGATACACTCATGCAAGGAGGATCTTACAAGGGAGTTCGAAATTAAGGATTTGGGCCTCCTTCATTATTTCATTGGATTGAAAATATGGCAGTGAGATGGTGAAATTTTTTTGTCTCAAGGAAAGTATGCAAAGGAGATACTGGGTAAGTTTAACATGGATGGTTGCAAACCCATGGATACTCCTCTTCCATGAAACTGGAGGACAGAGGATGCTACTTCTGGAGAGGTAGTGGATTCTATTGTCTATCAACAGTTAGTGGGTTCGCTAATGTATCTAGTGAACACAAGACTAGACATTTGCTATGTGGTTAACTAGCTGAGTCAAGTTATGGTTAAGCCTACCAAGCTCTTTTGGAAGGCGGGGAAGCATGTTCTGAGATACCTGAGGGGCACATCAGAGTATGGTTTATGGTACAGACAAATGGATGGAGTGAAGTTGCATGGCTTCACAGATGCAGATTGGGCTGGAAGTCCAACGTATAGAAAGAGAACATCAGGGGGGATATTTATCATTAGATCTACATCTGTTTCTTGGTACAGTAGGAAGAAGAGATCCGTGGCACTCATTTCAATGGAAGCGGAATACATGGAAGCGATTCAAGCTGCATGTGAGGCTATCTGGATGAGAAATATCTTGGTTGGTTTGTTTGGTTCTCATATGGATCTGATAGTGATTTGTTGTGATAATCATAGTTGCATTAATCTCTCAATTAATCTTGTATTTCATGATAGATCCAAGCATATAGATATCTAGTACCATCATCTCAGAGATTGTGTGCAGAGGAGAATTATGTTGCTTCAGTACATTCCCACGGAAGATCAAGATACAGATATTTTGACGAAGGTGGTCACCGGGAGAAAATTTGAATACCATAGAGACAGGATCGGGGTGAAGGATAATCCCTTTCTTGTTGAGAGGGAGTGTTGAGATTCAACAAGAAATTTGGATCCTAGCGAAAATTCAGCACCTACACTAGGATGGGGTCCTCAGGCTATTTTTGGGTGTATGTCTATTTATAGATGTTTGTGCATATCTATTTATAGATGCATGTCTATATTTATTATCCCTTAATATTAGATGGAAAATAAACTATAATCTATTCTAAATGTGGACTTGGAAATAGTTAAATGAAGTGGAAACTCATCTAGCTAAGTGAATTTCGAGTTAAGTTGTTGGTTGGTGGGACATGCAAGTTGAATTTAGTTGTAACTGAGTGATTCGAGTTGTAACAAATTTGGAAGTGCGGTGGTGCATGATTTGTGCAAGTTGTAAGTATTTTAACTCAGTTAAGTGAGTTAAACTCAATTTTGCTAGTTGTAACTGAAGATACACTAGTGAGAGATCTTTTGGAAAAATACTGAGAGGGCAGGGTGGGGGGGGGGGGTAAATCAGTATTTAGAGCTTACTGATAATATTTTAACTTTTTCTTTTACAGAATTCCATACGCGGCTTCGATGAACCCAAATCGCGTATACTTCTATGTATATTGTCTTTCAGAATGTGATCAGACTCAGATTCAGATCTGAGGCTTTGAGTCAGACATTTTTTCAGCAATGCAGAGCCATTCGACATTCAGTCAGCCTTAACCATGTTGTCATCAATCATTGATTAGATTTATACATAATCAACTTAGCAATATATTCAGTATTTAAACACCCCAGATCTTCAAGAAGACTTAATAGACAGATAGTAGAAAATAAGAAGGAATCACAGTAGAAACATCTATAATAGGCTTAAGAAAACCCTAACTTCCATATGTGATTTTCTTGAAGCGAACCCACGTATATACACGCTTTGAATAAGACAAACTAGCGTATAGATCTGTAAAAGTAAATTTTGCATAATAGATCAGATCTATATAACTTACCCATATTACTTCAATTGTCTTCAGCAGACTTGCACCTGGTCATGATCATTTCTTCATAAGATCATACTAGAGTTTCATCATTTTCAAATCTAGAGATCCTGATCCATCAATGTATCCATGGGTGCATCATAGATTCAGATCTATCGATTAAAACAGATTTCATCCATGCAGATATTCCTCAAAGAAATTTTATCCATTAACAACCCTTACTCATGCACCCATTGCACTATGATCTTCATCTCCTTATATAGATTTAGCCTTTACCAATACCATGAGTCAAAACCACACCACAGCTGATGGTATCCATAGACAGAATCAAATAGACAATACAATTCTCAATATTGTTTGCTAATACCATGGTAAAACCCCTTGATATCATAATTTGAGAGCGCAAAAGGGCATACGCGACTTGGAATGTACTTATCCGCGTGCATATGAAACTTTGCCTTTACAAACCCGCGTATACATTGTGAAATATTAAAACTAACCAATTTGTTGTACAAAACTTCTGATAGTCTGCTAAGATTCTTCATACAGACATTGTCTTCATCCTTTGCCAGACAGTTTCCATCAAGGAAAATTGCTTCAATATTAAAGGACACAAGAAACATATTGCCAACAATCTCCCCCTTTGGACTTGACAGAAACCTTGATCAGAAATGCAACCATCCATCATCAATATTCTCCCCTTTGACATCAAGGGCAAAGGGCAGATCAACATCCTTTGTACTAAAATTACCATGCTCCCGTTGAGTTCATGGGGAAACTTCAGCCATATTTTTTTCAATGAAGTACATGACTCTATATGACCTTGCCTATCACCAAGGACTCATATTGACAAGAATGATCCAACCAAGTGGAGTTACAAATTTTGACTCAACTACCCAACCAAGTGGGTTTACAAATTTGATCAAGTCCTTACATGACAGAATATAACAAATTTACATCATAGGTCTCAACATGAACTTTTCATAAAATTACAGATATGACTTTTTATAAGCAAGACCAAAGAATCTCAAACATGAGATCATGTCACAACAAACAATCACAATGCCAACAGTGCATCCTTTTCCATAGGACATGTGCTCCCCCTTAGTTTGAGCATCCTGAACACTTTCAACATCAAATCATCAAGGCATCTTAAAAAAATATATCAGAGAATGATACATAAATATGAGAACTGGAACATCACCAGAGATTACCCAATAGCACTACAACTATTCTGAATTGCTGACCCAAAAAATTTTGCCAGCTAAAACCCATACGCAGTTTTATGTATAAAAATGCACGTATATACGCAACTGTCCTTTAGGAAATCTGTGTATCTAATTTACTCTTCTGAAATTAAGCATATCTTATCTTTTGAGAGGCAGAGACAACTCCCAGCTTCTGTCGGAGATATTTGAATGCTTCCCTGGGAAGAGGTTTCGTAAATATATCAGCAACTTGTTCTTTGGAGGGAACATACTCCAATTTCATCTTTTGTTCAAGTACTTGTTCACGTAAGAAGTGATACTTGATAGGAATGTGCTTGGTATTGGAATGCATAACAAGATTATTTTAGATATTGATGGCACTTGTATTATCACACATAATGGATATGGGAGGTGAAAATTTGATTTGAATTTCTTGTAAAGTCTGCATCATCCAAAGCAGTTGTGTGCAACATGATGCAGCGGCCACATATTCTACTTCTATTGTAAATAAGGAAATGGAGCTTTGCTTTTTGCTGAACCTAGATACTAATCGGGGCCCCATATAAAATGCACCACCACTAGCGCTCTTTCGATCATCAACGTTTCCATCCCAATCTGCATCTGTGTAAGCATGAAGAGTGAGATCAGCATTCTTTGGATACCATACTCCAAAGCCTTGAGTCCCTTGTAGATATTTGAATATTATTTTTACAGCCTGAAGGTGAGACTCTTTTGGATTAGCTTGGAACCGTCCAACAATTCCAACTGCATGCATGATGTCTGGTCTTGTCCTGGTGAGATAAAGTAGACTTCCAATCATGGATCTGTATTCTGGTTGATTCGCTGTGGGAGAATCATCATGAGAAATAAGGTTACACCCGGTTATCATTGGTGTATTTATAGGTTTGCAGTCTTCCATTTTATACTTCTTCAGAATTTGCTTAAGATATTTTTCTTGTGATGAAAATATGCTATTTGTTGTTTGTTGTACTTGCAAGCCAAGAAAAAATTTTAGCTCCCCAAGTAAAGACATTTCAAATTCTTGCTGCATAACAGAAGAAAATTTCTGACTCGTGGACTCTTCATTACTTCCAAAAATGATGTCATCAACATATACAACTACAATCAATAGTTTATCATTTTCAATTTTTGTGTATAAGTTTCTATCAACGGATCCCTATGAAAATCCCTGTTGATTAAGATATTTTTCAAGATGATAGTACCATGCCCTTGGAGCTTGTTTGAGACCATATAAAGCCTTTTTAAGTTTACAAACAAGTTTTTCATCATTTTCAGATCTAGAGATCCCGAACCATCATTGTATCCATGGGTGCATCATAGATTCATATCTATCAATTAACACAGAGTTCATCCATGCAGATATTCCTCAAAGAAATTTTATCCATTAACAACCCTTACTCATGCACCAATTGCGCTATGCTCTTCTTCTCCTTATATAGATTTAGCCTTTACCAATACCATGAGTCAAAACCACACCATAGCTGATGATATCCATAGACGGAATCAAATAGACAATACAACGCTCAATACTGTGTTCTAATACCATGGTAAAGCCCCTTGGTATCATAATTTGAGAGCGCAAAAGGGCATATGCGACTTGGAACGTACTTATCCATGTGCATACGCAACTTTTCCTTTACAAACCCGCGTATACATTGTGACATATTAAAATTAACCAATTTTTTGTACAAAACTTCTGATAGACTATTGAGATTCTTCATACAGACATTGTCTTCATCCTTTGCCAGAGAGTTGCCATCAAGGACAATTAATTCAATATTAAAGGACACAAGAAACATATTTCCAACAAGACCAAGTGAATTAATTATTAATTAATTCACAATTAGTGGTCTCACATGCAACTGAATATTTAATATTATTAACTGCATGCATGTCAGATCCAGTGGAGACCCAAATGAGTTCTAGGTGAAAGGGAAGTAAACTATCAGTTGCGACATTATCTGCTTGCACCAATGAAAGTACACACACATTGGATGTGCCCATGAGGATTGCGTAGTCAAGGAAGGAAAGAAGGCATCAATTCAGGGATTGTGCAGTGGAGGCAGGCTGTCTAGAGACAGTAAATTGAGCAAATGATTTGCCAATTTTTGTATGACAATGTTAGACAATTAACTGATGTACTGAGATATATTGTGAGTGGAGTTTTGTATGTAATTGTTTCATGATCCATGATATAATATGCAATAGAATATAGTGGGGTTTTTAACTATAAGCTTTCCCTAGGAAATTTTCTGTGTGATTGATCTTTCTTCATGATATTGTAATTAGCGATTGTGTTTTTAATTCCGCAAATATTTGTAGAAGAGATTCAGTATTTAAATTTAGCATATTGTTAGATCAGGTGAATCCAAGATATAAATGAATATTTTATAATTTCTACACTCCAAACCCTATATTCTCCTTGAAAACCTTAGCCTCTATAACAAAAGCGACAAAGTTCCTACATAATTTAAAATTTCATGAATTTGAGAATTCCACCAATTCACTGACACTCCAAACAAATTTTAAAAAAAATGCCTAGCTCAAAAGACTCCATGTGTGGCATTGATCACCATGGTGTCACTCTCTAGTAAATATTTTTTGGTGGACTCACCAATATAGTTTATTTTGATCTCTCTCCACAGAATTCTCTCAAGGCATTGATTATCTTGGGCTATATATTACACAATATTTCTAGTGGTTCTGTGGTTACATGACACACACCTGAAAAATGTCATCCATAGAGAACACAAAGTAAATGGTTCAATCCCTCTCATAGTATATTAACACTCGCACCTAGTCACTAAGCACACCATAGACCAGCATGCCTTCCCTCACTCTACAAGTTGGATTTTTTTTAAGAAGATTAGGAGTTGGAGGATAAGCATGATGAGGGTGTAATTTTCTCAAGATGGGTCTCTCATAAGGACAAGCAATTTAATGAGAAATAAAATCACAATATTGACCTCTCACTTCTTACCATTCCCATGCCATAAAAAGAAACCCTAAAAATGTCATTCTTAAAATCTTTTGTGTAGTTTCCTAATGTAATTCAAGTATAATCTTGACATTAATTATGTCAATAATGGTGCAATCATTTTTATATTCTCTTAAATGAATTCTTTTCAGATATGCATCCCCTCAAACATAAATCATCAAGTCAAATGAATTGAAATGAATGAATAGGAGGATGTGTCAGGGAGTGTCAAGGAGTGTTAGTCATGAAAAGGGGTAGTGACAAGGCATACTAGGGAATGCTAGGGCATGTCAAGAAGTGTTAGGGTGTGCTAAGTTGGGTCAGATAGTGCCAAGGCATGCCAATGCATTCCAAGAATTCCAATGCATTCCAGGAATGCCAATACATTCTATGTGTTAAGGAATGACAAGATGTGCCAAGTGTTAGGGTATGTGAATGCGTGTTAAGAAGGGTCAGGCAACAAAAGGGAACACCAAGTTAAAATGAAAATAAATGAACACATATGAGGGTTAATAATTCAGCACCTTACCTCTTCAATAGGGTCATGCTAGGCATACCAACACTTAGTGCCAATACATTCCAAGGGCCAAGTGCTAGCATGTCTCAAGTGCCAAATCATCCTATACTACTTCTCTCTTAATTGTGAATAATTGATCTCAAATCAATTTTATCTTAAACCATGCTAAGGCATTCATGGGAATCCAAGTGCATGCAAAATTTTTTGGAGTGCCAAGATCCAATATGTGTCAGGTAGTTATAGGGTATGCTATGGAGTTCCAAGTTTTCTAGGGAGGGAGTGACAAGATATGCTAGATAGTTCCAAGGCATGCTATAGTGCTAGGGAAGCATACCAAGATGTGCCAAGTGCCAATGTGTGTTGAGTGTTAGTGAGTGTCAGGGAAACACAAGGGATAACTATGTCAAAATGCATGGAAATGAATGAATAAGAGTGTGTGACAGGGAGTGTCATCGAGTTCTAGGTGTGATAAGGAGGGAGTGACATGGGAGTGACATGGCCACGATTGGACATGAGTAGCCTAAGATGAGTTATAAGAAATTCTTACGTGAACAAGGCACAGTCTAGTTGTAGTAAATGAAACTTGGTCAAGTTGTTGTATTAGAGGCAGGACTTGTTAGGGTTCCCAAGTCTAAGAAAAAATAAGGGTAGTTATGAGGACATGATAGTTAGTGAGTGAAAATGTATGCCAATGAATGAAAAGGTGTGCTAACACATGCTAGATAATGTCAATGCATGTCAAGGAATGTTGGGGTGTGTCAGGGCATCACAAGGGAGAACTAGTTCAAAGTGCATGGAAATGAACAAATGAGAGTGTCTGTCAGGGATTTTCAGTGAATTCTAGGTGTCTCATGGATGAAATGTGTTAGGATAGTTTCATAATAGGACTTGCAGGAGGAAATCCTATGATTGCAATAAAGGGATGGACAAAGCAATTTCAAACAAAGGGAGACTTTGGGCTAGACACAACACTATTTTTTCAATGACTTGGTTGGGTTCCCAAGTCGCAAAAAAAGTAAGGCTATCTATCAGGGCATGAAAAATAGGGAGTCCCAAGGTGTGCATGGAATTCCAGGAATTGCTAACACATGCTAGAAATTTCTAAGGCATGTTAGGCATTCCAAGATGTGGTAGGTTCTGGGGTGTGGCACCAACGCATTCTATGGAGTGCCAGGGAAACAAAAGGGAAGACTATTTTCAATTACATGGAAATGAATGAATAAGAGTGTTTGATAGTGAGTGTTAGAAAGTTATAGGTGTGCTAAGGAGGGAGTGACAATGTCTACTAGGAAGTGTTAAGGCATGTTAGAGGCCAAGGCGACATGCCAAGATGTCCTAGGTGCTAGGGTGTTCCAACACATGTCAAGGAGCGTTAAGGAATTATATAGAAACATAAGGGAGCACTAGGTAAAAATGCATGGAAATGAATGAATAAGAGTTTGTGACTGGGAGTATCAATGAGTTCTAGGTATGATAAGCAGAGAGTGACAAGGTATGCTAGGTAGTGCCAAGGAACGATAGAGTGCTAGGGAGGCATGCCAAGATGTGACAGGTGTTAGGGTGTGGCAATGCATGATAGGTAGTGTTAGGGAGTGCCGAGGAAAGATAAGGAAGCACTAGATAAAAATTCATGGAAATGAACAAATAAGAGTGCGTGATAGCGAGTGTCAATGAGTTCTAGGTGTGTTAAGGAGGGAGTGACAAGGTTATATGTTAGGTAGTGCCAAGGTATGATAAACTACCAAGGAATGTCAGGAAGTGATAGGGTGTGTTAGGGATTGTAAAAGCATGCCAAGGAATGTAGGGGATGCTAAAATATGCCACATAATGCCAAGGCATTTAAGACATGTAAGGTGCTATGGCATGTCAAGATGTAAACTGTGTTGCTTAGTTTTTTTATGACCACAGTTGGATGTGATGAGCCTTGTATTGGTAAATTATTAAGTGGAATGAGTTGAGATTATATATGAGTATCCTAAGATCAGTTACAGATAGTTCTTAGGTGAACAAGGCATATGTTTAATTTCCATGACACATGATAATCTAGGTTTGGTCTTAGAATATTTGATGCAAACACACTCAAGTGCCAAGACACATCTACTTTGCATAACGAAATCTACACATGATCAAGGAATCAACTAGTGCACATGAATTTTTTTAACTTTTTCAAACTATTCTTCGTTAAATTACAAAATATAATAGAATTGGCTACAAATTTTGTACCAAGGATCATGGCCCTTTACAATCACACTGATACAAGGAATAGAACTAGGGATTGGTATTATTACTTTGAAAACCAATCTACCTTGAATAATACAACACTTGACCCACTTTTTGACAGTGGCCACACATAGCCCTTTCAGTCCACATGTCCTAAACAAATCCGGAAAGTCATCTTTCCTCCCATTATGCAGGTCTTCAATCTACCTCTATCAATGAACTCAAATCCTTTAGGTTACTGAACTCGGCTCAAAAAATTGTTTCCTCTATCTACCTATTTTTCCCTTTAAGGTCTACAACACTTAGGGTTTTCAATCAATTTTTCACAACTCTGTTTGTGAATAGCTCTTTGGTGAGCCCACTTTTTCCATACTCCTACTCCAACATGACAAGTCTAGGGCTATGGAGGTTTCTCTTCTTCTCACTGACTCAATCCTCTACAATACAATGAGCTAGGGCTAGTTGGCTAGCCCACTTGATTTATACTTTAGTCCTTCAAAGTCTGCATGTGATTAGGCCCAATACACCTACCCTTCTACCAGTCTTGTTTTCCTTCACAAGTATAGGACTTGGGATTGTTCTTTGAGAGTCACCTAAAAACACTCCAACTGTACTTGGACTACCATCAATTTTCCAAACCACAGTAAATTCTTTTACTGATCTAGTGCCCTCATCTAGGGTTCTTCAAATATGCCACCTAATAGTGATTTGGGTCCTCTCAAAATCACTATTATTGTGTACCAATTTCTTTTTTGTCCAATCTATGAACAAATATGAACTTCTTGTCTTATCATCCTTATAACAATTTTTATATGACTGAACTAGGGTCACAAATCATTGACTAATATTCCAAAAATCTATGGGCAGTCCACCAAAATCAATTCCTCTTCATGTCAATCCATTCCTCATATGGAACATTTATTCTACTCAATCTTGTATACATGTTCCACCTTCATTTGGATTTCTATCTCTTCACATACTTTTTCAAACCATATTCCAAATCTATGGCATATATTGTAGAGATAAACCTCTCTCTAAGGGTCACGGCCCCTCTTCTTCTATGTAGTTTTGTCATAGTCTTAAGGGGATACCTTATGGACTGAACATGCTAGGAAACCTCCATAACTAGGGAATTATACTTCTATTCTAATTAATTTATAAAAACATATCCACCCATATAAAAAACAACAACTCTTTCCTCAATAAGAGACTCAGCCTAGCTCATATGGATCCATATATTCAGGGCATTTCTTTGACTGAATCTTGACCTGAACTTTGGATATCTACGACCCTCAAACTACAATTACCTTATTCAATATTACATCTATGACTACTTATGTTATGGCCCTAAATTATAGTGCAAGCCCTCCATTTTTGTTGGTCTTTATCACAGACCTTGCAGCCTACCAAGCACCACAAGACAAGGTCTCAACCCTCTCTATTATTTCAACATTTGATGCAGCCTTCACACAAAAACACCATTGAAATCACATGCCCAAATTCTCATGAGCCACCTCTCTTGAGCTCAATATACCATAATAGAACCAACATTATGCCATCCTACTTCCTATCTCAAACCCATTAAGGTATGGGACATTATTTTGAACCCTCACATGGTGATCTTACTCTTGGTGGTTGATCATGGGCTCCCTTTGGAAACCCTTACTCAACCCTCTAACTCAACCTACTTTAGGACTACATCTCTCCTGGCCTCCTTGATAAAATGAGCTCCTTTTCACTTGATGTTCTTGTCCTCATACTAAGGCCTCCTTAAATATATTTTCCTAGCTAGGCCTCTTAAGAACCCTCTAGAACATACGAGCTTTATCCACTTATACCTTAGGAAACATCATATTTCCTTTTTAATTTTATTTTAGATTTTAAACTCTGTCTTCGGTCCAAAACCCCTTCGCTTGGGTTCTTTTCCGACAAATCCTTTTGTGACCAAACTCACACAAACCCATCTCACTAGGCTTGTGGAGTACCTCCCAAGCTACACAATTCAACATCATAGTCTAGTTGTAGTAATCGTAACTTGGTCAAGCTATAATAGTCAAGTGAGGACTTGGTTGGGTTCCCAAGTTCAAAATTAAGTAAGGTTAGTTGTCAGGGCATGATAGCTAGGGAGGGTTAGGGCATGCCAAGGAATGAAAAGGTGTGCTAACACATGGTAGACAGTTTCAATGCATGTTGAGGAGTGCTAAGGAGTTTCGAGGGATTACAAGGGATAACTAGGTCAAAATGCATGGAAATGAACAAATAAAAGTGTGTGTGAGGGAGTGTCATGAATTCAAGTGTGCCAAGGGTGAAGTGTGTTAGAAGAAGTTCATAATAGGATTTTCAAGAGGAAAACCTACGATTACGATAAGAAACTCAACAAAGAAGTTTTAGACAAAGGGATACTTTGTTCTCAACACAACACTATTTTTCCTTTATCTATTAGTTTTATATTATATGTGGCACACTTTGGCTGAATGCTCATGTTTTAAACTATTTTAGACAATTTCTTACTGTACATTGTTGTGTATAAGTTTTTGGGCGCTCAGCTTGTGCCAACTTATATCTTGTGTGTCTTATGTATCTTGTGGTTGTTGCAAACTCTGATTTAATGCTCTACTATTTATATGAACTCGAAATACATGTGAAATATTGCCTATATAAGCTATGTGGCTTAGTTTTTTTATGGCCATAGCTAGATGTGATCCTTGTCTTGGTAAGTTCTTAAGTGGGACAAGTTCATCTTGGACATGAGTGGCCTAAGATGAGGTATAGGCAGTTCTTAGGTTAACAAGGCACAATCTACTTGTAGCTGGTGCAATTGGTCAAGTTGTTGTGGCTGAAGTAGGCCAATGTCACATGAATTGCAATAGCTAAGGACTTAATTCAGGTCCCAAGTCACGAAAAAATATAAGGCTATTTGTGAGGGCATGAGTGCCAAGGCATGCTAGGGAATGCTAACATGTTCCAAATAGTTTGAAGGAATGTCAAATATGCTAATATGTGTCAAGCACTAAGGCATGCCAAGATGTGCAAGGGTGTGACAATATGTGTCAGGGACTATCAAGGCAAAAAAAGGAGAAATAATTTAAACTACAAGGAAATGAACACATAAGAGGGTTAAAAAGTCATCAATTTACCTTTTTGAGGAGGGGCATGCTAGGCACAACAAAACTAGGTGGAAATAGGTGCCAAGTGCTAAGCGTTATTGCATTATAAGTGCCAAATCATCCTCTCTTACTTATCATCTATGTTTAAATAATTGATCTCAAATAACTTTAATATTAAACCATGCCAAAGCATACTAATGCATCTTAATGAATGTTAGACATGCTAATACTTTCCAAGCACCAACACATGCCAAGTGCCAATGTGTGTTAGGGAGTGATACACATATTATGAAGTGTAAGGGCATGTCGAAGAGTGCTAAGGTGTGGCAGAGTGTGCTAATGCATGCTAATTAGTGTTAGGGAATACTTGGACAACACAAGGGAGCACTAATTCAAAATTCATGGAAGTGAATGAATATAAGGGTGTGCCTGTGAGTGT
Source organism: Pinus albicaulis (assembly GCA_034641835.2). Classification (NCBI taxonomy): domain Eukaryota; kingdom Viridiplantae; phylum Streptophyta; class Pinopsida; order Pinales; family Pinaceae; genus Pinus; species Pinus albicaulis. The sequence continues at coordinate 1,680,233,673 of CM076580.1, forward strand.
CAACAAGTGTTATCTAACATTCCAAGGAGGGAGTGACAAGGTATGTTAATCACTATTAAGGAATGCTAGGGAATATCAGGGCATGTCAAGAATTTCTAGATTATGCTAGGGAGTTCCAGTGTGTGTCAACAAGTGCCAAATAGTGCCAGGACATGAAAGATGCTAAGGCATGATAATATGTGTAGAGTTTCAAGATATGCCAATATGTGTCAAGGAGTATCAAAGTAAAAAAAATAATAACCAAGCTAAAATTCAAGGAAATGAACACATAACAGTGTTAATAAGTCGGGAATTTGTCTTTTTAAAAAGGGGCATGCTATGCACACTAATAGTAGGTTCCAACACATGCCAAGTTCCCATGTGTGACAAGTGCTCATGTATGTTAATGCATGATGAAATGTTCCAAGGAATGCTAGGGACTACAAGGCATGACAACACATGCTAGGAGAGTGTTATGCTATGCTAGGGCCTACCAACATGTGGTTGGGTGTCCTAGTCATGGTAATATTTTCTAGGTACAAATCTTTTCTAAGACATTCAAGGTGCCAAGGAACGTTAGTGTGTTCCAAAGCATGTTAAGATGTGCTAAGAGTGTTGAGGAGTGCTATATCTCTCTCATTAATAGAATTGACAAAGCTTGATTATGTATTAAATAATATAGTTTCTACACACAATAGTGGAGCTTTATCTAAAGGGAATTTGTTAGATAATAAACCTAATAGAGATGAATCATGTATTGACTCATGAAAACTATATTCTCATTACTTGACGGAAATGGTACACACTAATTACTTCTTAAAAATTTGACTGACTCTAACCACTATATGGCCTTGGACACATAATGAAAAAGACTCCACACAATGGTCTTAAATCGTTATATTTTGACAAAAAATATAGTAACATGCACATAGTGTCATCAAAAACTCATTGGAATCATCAATGATGATGAACCTTTTTCGACCGTCACCAAAAGTAACCAAAAAGAGCATTAGTAAGGGTCAATAAAATATCGTGACTAGAAGTGTCACTAAAGAGAAAATTAGCGACAGGCCTTTAACAACCCTCACCAAAAATGTCACTAAAAATCGCTTTGGTGACAAACCTTAAAGGGTCGTCACTATATACACTTACAATAACGCTTTTATAAGGACCATCACCATATGTGACATTGGTGAGGGACCTTAAAGCTCTGTCATAGGCATGACCTTCACCAATGTCCCTTTTTCTTGTAGTGCCAGCTAGAAATTAAACAGAGGACATGTTTTCTGCTCTACTACTGAGCTACATACCCATTCCTTGAGGGACACCCTACAGCGGGGTTTGATCTCTAACACTAACTCAAACCCATATATTGGCTCATGCCTCCTAAAAATTGTTAATCAAACTCAACACCTGGCCCAACACTATGTCAAAAATTGGTCAGGTTAGGAATCCAACCTATTACCTATCCCTCGCTTGCTACTTTACTACTAAATTAATGTCGATTCAATAATGAACCCCTTAATGGTTCGATATCAAATTGTGGAATTATCTCACCATTAATAGCAATTTGTTTACTGTTTGAAAAGTCAGGTTCCTTGAACATACTCAATGAGTCCATTATCTAATTTATATTCCCCATTGGCTTTGAAACAAGATCTTAATGTGAGGTTTGGTTATCTTTTGTTAGAGAATTGGAAAAACGAAACTACCAAAGTCAATATATCATTGCATATCTCTAAATTCATTTTCAAATAATAAATGGTTTTCATGGCATATTCTTTCTCCTACTATAAATTTTTCATTATTTCGGCCTGAAAGTTTTCTTTGCAATTCCCAACAGTCTGAGAAAGTTCGGAGAAAATCCCACGTCAAAGTCTCACCAAACTTGGAACAAGTGTTGAAAAATTATCTCCACTATATAAGGTCTCTTCCATTTTCATATGCAGAGCATATAAGCCTCTATCACTAGTAAAAAATGTCTGGTGGGATTGGAACAACAACATATTTTGTTCACGAGAAATTATAACAAAGATCACAATTGAATTGATAAAAAATAGTGTTTAGAAGACAAGATTCATCCTAAACCACAAAAAATAATGGATTCTGGTAATTTCTGCACTCCCTCTTGGATGCCCTTGTGACTTCTTTGATGGTGTTGCACAAGTTATCCCACCTAGCTGCAAAGTGGGTGTGGTACTCTTCCTCTCCCAGTCTTATAGCGAGAAAGTAAGGTATACCCAAAGTTAAGGCTCCAACAATTGAGTTGATTCCATTGCTCTTTATACACTTCTGAAAATTACATCCATCAAAAGAGTCAAATCCTGATAGATCATGGGGGATTAAAAAATCATGATCAATTGGGTCAATAATTCATGATAGAAAACATCTACCTACATCCCATCCTATAGGATATCATAGATCCCCCCAACTATTTGGACTAGCTATCTTTCACACACATTCTCCAGGAGCTAAACACCACAAAACACAAGCTTTCAAAAGAATCTCTCAAACTTCCCATCGATACATTTGTGATACTAGATTCCATCGATAGTATGGAGTATGACCAAATGATTATTCATGTCTAAGCTCGAAAAACAACCCAATGTAGATTGATGCATGCACATTCCAATCATGACAATCAATTTCTACATCTTCTCAAAAGAGAAAACAAGTAAATTTTTTCTTTGTTCACTTTACAACATAAACACCAATTTCACCCACAATGTTAAGATAAGTTGAATGATATGACCAAAAAGGTGGGAGGAGTATTTTGTGGTGTATTGAACAGGACTAGGGGACACACATGTAGCATGGGTGGGTAGAAGTGGGATGTCCAAGCATGATTTAATAAGATCTATAATCCACACATTAGAGAATGAGAATGGGGATTAAGACCTAATTTCATAGGGGCTAGGGGGCCTGGAGGGAAGGTAACAAGAGGAATTGAAAGAGGAACCCCCGATAGTGGTGATAAGGGGATTAGGGGCCCCATTATCATAATGAATAAGCCATTAACCCATAACCACTAAATTACCTATCCCTTAACCCCGAAGCCATAATCTCTTAACCATACACTCATAACTCATAATCCATCAACCCCTTGATGCATTAAACCTCAATCCATTAACTCCTAATGTAGAATCTATGAACCCCCTAAGAACTAACCCCTTATTCTCTTAACTCATGACCCTTAAACCTTAATCCATAACCCCTAAACACCTTAAAACCTAACCCCTTAACCCCTAACACCTAAATCCCTTAATTATTAAGCCCTTAACCCCTAAATCCCTTTCCCCCCAAGCCCTTGGCCCTTAACTCTTAACCCTTGAAGCCCTTCACCACTTAGTATCCAAGGTAAAAAACAACACATCAAACCAAAAAAATAACCTCTTAGGAGAATCCTTCACCTCTAACTAAGAATATTGGTACCATTTGATTTTTAGAGAACTAGGTGTTGGTCTCGAGGGTGTGTGTTTGTGGGTAATGCCCTTATTAACATGTATACCAAATGTGGAACAATTGGATAATTTTCAAAACCTCAATAAGAATTGCTCACAATATCTACACTTCATGTTGACATGGAGCTTGTAGTGCTCTCCCACATAAGGAGTTGGCAATGAATAGATCACTCACAATGACGCAACCTCTTCAACCCTAATGCACAAGGAGCTAACCCTTGATACAAATATTTTGTTTGCTAAAAAAGCACAATTGTGTCAATGTAGAATACTATACACAAGAGAAAATAAAATGATATTATCCACATCAATGCTTGAAATAGCCTCACATTTTCCATGAGTGGTGAGCCAAGGGGTGAATGTAAGGCACTATTAAAGTTACATCATGTTTAAATTTCTTTTACATCACGAGATTGTTCTCCATTAGGGTTGATGCATCATCACAAGGGAGCATAACACCTTTTTGTGGGGGAGCGATCAAAGTTGTAACATGATCAAGTGACATACACCTCCAATGTAAATGACATCATTATATGTCTGTGTCAAGTTGTTAAAGAGGTTATTTATAAACAATAAATTTAGTGCTTGAGCTTCATCTTGTCATGGCCTTGACACTAAGATGGATTTGTACTAGGAACACTTCATGCAAATAAGAGGGGGCCTTATTTTTAAACCCTCATACACACTAGAGCACTAGATGTTGCCCTTCAGATCCCCCTTGGTGGTTTCAAAGTGGGTTTACATTAGTGTCTAGTTGAAACTAATGACATCATGATATTCCACTTCTCAATAACATATTCTAGCTTTTCCATATACACAACATTGAGTTATAGGATCACCTCATATGTAGATGCTCCATTTATTATGGATTCAAGGGATGTTCTATTTTCTTTTATCAAGATTTAGATGGTCGTTATCTACTTTCTTTCAATACATGTCTAACTATTTTTATGAGGGAGGTCCTTCGATTTATATCTTTATATAAGACCTTATGTGGCCTTCCCCTTTTGAACTTTTCCAAGGGGGTCACCTCCTTCCATGTTGCCTTGCCTACTTAGGGCCAAAATTGACAAGCCAATATTCAAACTTCTTCAACTATCAAATTGGTGGGGCCTCATACCTCTTATTGAACCCCTTAATGAGACATTATTTCTCCAAAGATACTGTTGAGGATTTCCCATTGCAAATCATAGGTTGGATGTCATAGGACTTGTTACCCCACTTTCTATATGAGTTTTTAGAGGATAACTTTAAATTTTGATTGACATATCAACCCTTGTGATTCTTGTGACATTAATAATTTTCCAATTAAAATATATGAATGACTGTATAATTGGTTTGATGATACCTTACCTTGGCCATCTAGGACACTAGGTGTAGGAAGATGTTGCTTTAGCGATCACTTTAACTTGATATATATGATCTATGTATATATCTCTAATATGTATTATTTTTATTTTGATCACTTAAAAACTCTATTCTAACTCTTAAATGTTTTAGCCATAATTCCTATGCTAAATTATTCCATAGTATTTTATAATTTTACTCATAAAAATGTGTTGCCTTAATAATTTAAATATATAATAGTGATTTAAGTAATTAATACACATCCTATTTTATTATACCCTTATTTCCCTTGGTCAAATTTTAATTGCATAATTTCACAACATATTCATTCATTTTAATTCCGATGTCCCGCCCTATGATTCCCGCCAGTAGGAAATCAATTATTTAATTCATAAAACAAGGTAAACTACTCTGTTTCAATTTTATCACCGTGCTTTCATGTCGGGTTTTTGATCTATCAGTTGTGCAAGTTCATTGAACGAGCTTCAAGATCTTTTTCTGCACAAGCTTAACCCAACTCGACCCTGACATCAAATGACAAGAAAAAGAAATATATGATGAATCACTTGGCAAGCAGATTACATGGTCATGATATGGTGGCCCACTGTTGATGACGCTCTCAGAATCACCCATCTGGACGATTTTTGAAGGGGGCTCGCAATTCCTTCTATGGGGGTTTTTATTCTTCATGGATCTGGTTCCTCAATTGCTTTTACTTTTGGCCTCTCCTCACACATCGCTCTTGTTACCTTAAAGTTTGACCAGGTATGTACACACTTTCTCTAAATCCTCCTGAATGAAAATATAATTCGATTTTTTAGGGTATATGAAATTGCAATGATTTTTGTTTGCTACTCCTCGAAAATGAATCTTAATGAATGTCGTATAAACTCAAGATTTCGATCTTTACTATTTATTGAGGCACCTCTGCTGATAGCGGTAGAACTATTCCAAAGTGCCATGCACTTTTTCTCCAAGCAGTTCTTCAATATTGAAAGCTTCAAATGTGTTGTAGTTTCTTTTGCCGTGGAATCCCTATCGCTTCTTCTTAGACTGACATGGTATCTTGCATATTGCACGATGGAAAGGAGAGCACAGAAGTGCCATAGAGGAGCTGATATAACCAAGCATCTCTGCTGTGCAGACTTATATTTCAGATCTTTCAAACTTCCAAGTTCGTTACCTTTGAGAGACGTAGGACTTCTGTGACTGACATGAATCCATTTGAACCTCTGCTCTGAACAAAGATTAATTCTATTAAACAAAATGAAAAAATCTCCATAGCTTGATGCCAGAAGCTATCTTGCTTACGAATGTAACCCAAAAAAGTCTATACTTAGTGTGTACCCACTGTAACTAAAAGAAACTTTAACAGGTTGGCTAAGAAGTGTATAAGCTGATGTGGATTGAGCAAATCAAGGGTCTCATACAGAGGCATATATTCTGTATAGATGCATTTTTATGCCATTATCCACAATAATGATGAGCCTTGATGATTCATTGTCCTATGACTCCTTTGCTAGCCTCCTTTTGTATGGAGAAGATTGTCAACATACAATCTATGGCCATGACTTTTCCACCACTTAGATTGGAAGCAAGCCTTATCATCAGAACTTCCAAAAACTTTGACAGAATGCCATGACTGATTTGAACGGCAATGCATATCTCAATTCTTCTTTCAAGGCTGACTGCACATATGTATATTAATAATGGTCTGCCTGAAAATATGATGTCATGCCAATTGAAAACTATATTGAAGAGGGATAGGAGGACACACTTACTGCAGAATATATGATTACTCAGAGTCATAACAGGAGTAAATATAGATCAGCTTACATGCCTGAGATGATGTTTATAATATCCCGAACCTATACCCTGATTTCCATAACTTGTATATATATATGGTGCAGCCATACTTTTCACATGTTGAGAACTTGAGATTGCAAAGGGAGAACCATACAAGATGTTCACATAGACTGTGGGGTTGTTTCAATTGAGAGTAAACTGGTAGGAACCAAGATATAAGAGATTGAGCAATGCCTTCTTCAGAGGAACCGAGCTAACTGAGTGATACCATATATGATACAGCACTAGGACAGAGATTTCCCTGTCATAGTGATAATTCTTAGAGGATGAGATCCATTCAAGGATCACAGAGAAACACGGCCTGTTGATGATATGATTTTTCCGAACAATCACTTTAACCCTTCAAGCATGGAACCATAGTGACAAGACCTTATCACAGAGGATTTCTATCTTCAAAACGAAGTATTCTTAAAGGCACACTAAAAGAGTCAAACTAAAGAGAATATTGAACTGCTGATACAAACAGTGATCATAGTGATCATGCCCAGAAGACCTAGGATTTGGTATCCATGTGTTATGCCCAGGACTGTGACTTTATGGTCGAGAAACTCTGCTTCAAATATAATGAAGATACAGTCTGAATGGGACTGATAAATAATCCTTGGAAAATATATTACTGGAACATACCTTGATGACTTTCAACTTTTTCTCATGATATTTGAGTTGCTCTTGGATTGGACCCCATGTCCACTGATTAGGGCTAGTAGAAGGCCTTAAGAAAATACCACAGATTTGACATTCTTGATCCCTAACACAGAGGGATAGAGGTACCAATGAAACTCTTCAGATGCTTCTGAGTGATTGCAATCTCTTTGAGCTTGGGATTGTTCTCTCCTGTGCTCTGATTCCATGTTAATTTTGGAAACATGTTCTTTTCTTACGATATTTACTTCATTCAATCATGAGCCCATTAATCCATTATCAATTACATTAAACAATATATGACAGTAACTAACGAAAGTGTTGAGAATTAGGTAGGGCAAGAGTTAATGAAAATTCTCATACATGATAGTTGTTTGAGTTACTTCTTACTTATCATCTTCGTTCATTATTATGATTACGTTTAAAACATCAAACAACCATAAAAAACAATAACATCAGTGACACAATAGTTAGGCTCTAAGCCAGGGCTAAAACCCTCCTCTTGAGGGGAAAACCCGCAAATCTCTTCTTATAGATTCTTCACCTGATGACTACAATGACCATGACAAACCTTGACCTAAACTACCTCTCCTAGACCAAGACACAATCATCCTCCTTTGTAGCACCATGTAGCACCGTGTAGCATATTCCATCACCGAGAGTTCTATTGAACATCATCTTTGTACTAATCATCACCATGACTGTATCATGGTTGAGCTGGCCTTCTTTTACGCTGTGTATATCTTGCACTGTAACAATGTCTTCTCTCTGCACTCCTTGCAGAGACATTTATCACGGTGTAGAACTTAACCAATATTTTAAGACCCAAGACAGAGATATACTGAAGCTCTTTTATGTTTGCTAACTAGTATTCCTTCTTCGCATCATATCACAGACCTTAATCGCGCCTTTTTCTCCATATGCACTGAAGTAGAATCCAAACTGTGATAAGTATCCGAACTGTGGAACCTATCCAAAAGCTTCAGAAGATATCCAAATTGTATACTTAGAGGTATCTGCATTGATTTCTTCAGTTGTGACCGCATACCATATAAGCAAGCCGACCATATAGCTCTGAGTGAGGCCGACTAGATAATGTTTATCTCAGGATTGATGAGGTACTTCATTTCTTGCATTTTGAGGCTTGTTTTTCATCATTGCATTGAGGACTGTTGTGAGATTCTTTCACAAGATCCTGGAGCATATAGCTAGAGTAGATTTGACACTTAACTCAAACCTAATGAACATCAAGAAGAATTCCATCTACTTAATAAAATCTTTCTCATGAAGCCCATGAAGCAAGTATACCAAAAATACACTTTATTATCTTTGTCTTCTTCTTTTCATAAATACATAATTACATAGCCAACATGAAGACCGACCTAGTTACACTTTTCAACAGAAAGAACATTAATGAGAAATGCTGAAGACAATCCAAGACAGAAGAACAAGAGAATATGGCACAAGTGAGGGAAAAACCCTTGAACAATTTTTCTTATTATTCAAATCAAATGTACAATAGAGAGAGAGACAGAGAGCTGATAAAAACATTATTGACTTGCCAAGGTGATGATTAGTATCATTGTCCAAATGCCAAAGACATGATTCATAATTCTGCCTTTAAACATTAACAATCTTATTCTGTCCAAATTAGTGGTCAAATGTAGTCAAAGCTTTTCCTCGGTGCTGACCTGCTTTAGATATGAACAGAGTTTTGGTTAGGGTATGATATGATACATTTGGTTGAATCAAGAGATTGGATTCTCGGTTCCTCCAATCGTGGTGATTTCGTTCTATAGTGGGAATTTGCACAAGGTTCACCACATTCCTGGGTGATGGCCCATCCCCAACCCTCCATCTCCCTTTTCCACTTCAAAATACTTCTAAACAAGCAAAACTAGGTGTTCAATAGGCTATATGTTCAAGATTCCATGGAGGAAGATTAAGCTAAAGGCATGGGCAACAATGGCTTCACCAAAGAAGATGATGACATGTGCCTTTCCAATTCAAAAATTAGCGAAGAAGTAGAAAAGAGAGCAAGAATACATTGATTACGACAAGGAAATCAAATCTCCTAAGATCGTAGGTGGTTTCCAGCTAGATGCTCTAGCACAGATGGATTGTGATGATCCAGTCATCCCTAAAAATTCTAGAGACCCAAAACGGGCCTGGGATTTGCCTCAAAAAGGGCCTAGGATTTGCCTGGACCCATATTCCCAAGAGTCTCAAAGCAAAGAAATTGGATCCTCAAGAGACGACCATGCACTTAGACGAGCAGGATTAAGGCTCTGTTCTAGAGGAGAAGCTTCTAGAGGCTACTAAATCCACTCAAGAGGTAGCTAACAAAATTTTATTTTTATTGTTTAATTATAGGAATCGTTGCAAGAAACATTCCCATGAGGGACTTCTATTGGCTTAGGTGACAGGTCTGAATGGTAAATATTCTGCCAAAATGGTCTAGGGCTTTCGTGTTATGCCATTTGGGTGGCACGGACCATAGTGACAATGAAACCTAGTGGTTGGGATAAACTCTTCTGACCTCACTAGTGAACGAATCTTACCTTGGGTGTCCTAGGTTGATCAATTAGGCTTAATAGCATTCTCATTTGCTCACTATTTTAACTGTTTCTTTGTTTTCGATCCTTCTTTCTTTTCCTTTTCTCATAATTGTAATTCCTTGCTGCCCTATTAAAATTTTATGGTTACTAGTGGAGTGTATTTTTTCTTTTGGTGTCATTAATCTAGGATGTTGTAAACACATCTTTCTTTTCATATGTGAATTTTATTTAGCATGAAACAAGTGGAAAATAAACATTAAAATGGATTTTGTCGTGTGTGGCTTGACCTTTCAGGCATGGGAAAAGTAGATAAAGGATTATATTGACTATAGTTGATGTTGTTTTTGTGATTGATGATCTCAAGTTGAATGAAATGTATAGATTGAAAGATGGCATCATAGATCAAATGAAAATGGGATCTCAAAAGCTAAAAGAAAAGTTGATAGACTCAACCTAGAAAGTGGAGCAATCAGGCAAGAGTGTAAGATTTTGACCAAGATTCAATTAAAGCTATGAAAAACTGTGTTAATAGTGAATTCACCAAGGTTTTTTCTCCCAACGTAGGATCATGCTTGAGATAGAATCACCACAGGAGAGTTCTTAGGAATCCATTCTTGAAATTCTCTTAACTTGCTTGTACCCACACCATAGAGAATTCTAGGATGATGTTCCTTCCATGGAGCACTCTTTGATGCTCCACAGACATAAAATGATGCCACACTTAGGTTCTTGCCTAGCCATCTCGGTCAAATCTTTGTCATATTCACCCAAAACAACATACTTGCCCTCAGGGCCTCAATCAATAATTTTTTTTTGAGACTTATGAGTTGCTTGTATAGCACTTATGAGATTCTTCAAAGAAACTTCAAGATTATTAAACGAATATTGTCGAAACCATTTATCTCACGTGAATGCAAGAAGTAAATTTTCCATAGACCCAAAGGAATCTACATATTCTTTCATCAAATGCTCTTTCTCAACTATTTGATGTTTACTCTCTTTTGCCACTTCTAGAGCTGATACCATTGCTCCCTAAGCCATTTTTGTTTTGCATTTGGGAAATTGATACTATTGTTTCTTGTTTATAAAACAATAAATTGTGTATTCAACTCCTTCTACACTTTTTGTTGCTCTTTTTTTGCAATCCTGAATGCATGTCCAAATTATGAGCCTTTCTATAGTTTCAAATTCTCATCCAAAGGAAATTTCAGATTATTTGCAGCTTGTTGATGCACCTTCCCTATTTGTTTCCACTCCATCTCATTCATCCTTCAACATCAACTGTGTAGGTTCATAACCCACTGAGATCATGCAGTGCTTCTTCACCATCAACATGTTCAACATATCCAGTAATCATTGTATTTCAGGAAAAGTCCCTCTGTTCAAACATATTATCAAAGACTAAGCATGCCTCTTCTATGCTGCCACATTTGGCATACAGGTCAATAATAGAATTTGGCATACAGGTCAACAAGAGCATTCTCCACAAAAATATTTGAGTCCCGCCTAACTTTAATGATGATTATATGGAATTGCATCCTAAACTAGTGCATGCTGCAAAAGCAGTGGAAAAGGTGAAATTATCCACTTTCATCCCATTCTATTGCATCTGATTGAACAATTTGAGAGACTCCTCACAAAGACCATTCTGAGCAACAATTTGAGCGACTCCTCACAAAGACCATTTTGAGCATATTCTTCGTAACAGAGAAGACCTTAACAAGTTGATCCTTCACCATAGCTAACATTTCTATATCCAACCTCCGAGCAACATAGCTCTAAGCTGACATTTCTATATCCAACCTCCCAACATCAAATTGGTTAACTCTTGATAATTTCCTAGTGTTAACCCTATGCCAAAATAGGGGGTAACACAGGCTCCAACTCAGAGATGTTCTCTTCTTGGGAGTGCATGAGAGTCTTAGAATTTTGTCATGTATATATGGGAATGGCCTCCCCTTCTAGTAAAAGCACCACACAATTTTGTCTTTTACAAAGAAAAAGACAAGTCCTCTATTTATGACAACATGAAATCAAATTTAGTGATCAAGCGAGCTTATTCATGCCACATTGTTGCTCAAAGGAGTTTATTCCTTTCCTACCCTACTGTGGCATGTGCAAAATGAGGGTGCTACTTGAAATCATTGATCCAGTGCAATGACCTTAAAACTTCACCATAGAATGTTTTCTTTCACTATGCTTAGTTATCATGCAAAATAATGAAACATTAAAATTCCAACATTCATAGGCTGGGTTTTCTATCACTGATGGGTTGAACAAGAATTTGGGTACCTGCAAATCAGCGGTACCTTCAAAGTTCAAACACATGTAAGTGTTGACATAAGCTACTACAGGATCTGTCCATCCAAGATTGCATAGGACTGTAGTAATTATTGCTCATTAACTTTGCATGATGTCATAGGACTTGTTACTCCCTTCTTTGCATGATCAACTGTTTGATGAATCATATGCATTCCTAGAGTTTCAATTTGAAGGCAATTTGCATGTTAGCCAATTTTCTTAATATGAGAAACATCATTGTGCAGAGATGGATAGATAATTGTTTCTCAAGAGTTATCATTCTGAAATTTAGGTATT